>CM076584.1:415067106-415519541 GCA_034641835.2 Pinus albicaulis
GATCTTTAACTCTGTTTGTTTTTTTTAAAACAGTGGGTTTGTTATTTGAATATTATACACCCGCACATTGATTCTCATCCCGAGTTTTTTAAACCTTGGCAAACATTCAACAAGCTTCATCACCTCTGCCATTGTTTTTAACAATGTTGGGGCTATTTCTGATGTAAGGAAAACCACCTTACCTCTGTAAAGATGATGCTAAAAAAAAACTGTTATGTTCCTGAAAGACAGGGCTTGCCTTGTTAATGTATTTGACTGGTGCCTTGGTCTTTTGTAAGGGAGACATTCCAAAACCTCAACTCTGTCCCAGGAGATTGCATGTGCCCTTCCAATCTTGTTTAATCATCTCTGCTCTTAGGTGACTTATAATCTTTTTCCCTGGACTGTAGTGCCTTCTTTAGGTTTCACTCTTTCACAATATACTTCACTGATTACTTAAA
The DNA here is from genome assembly GCA_034641835.2 of Pinus albicaulis. Taxonomy (NCBI): domain Eukaryota; kingdom Viridiplantae; phylum Streptophyta; class Pinopsida; order Pinales; family Pinaceae; genus Pinus; species Pinus albicaulis. Next base: position 415,067,547 of record CM076584.1, read on the forward strand.
AGGATCTCCTTCAGACTTCTGGGCAAGGGATAGTGGAGTACTGTTTTAACCATTTCCTTTAAAGAAACTGCTCCTTGTGGTGTAAATGCATGCATATGTTCAACATTTTCTCCTTTCCACTACAGGTACTGTCTGACAGATAGCTTTTTGAAGAGGGAAAACAGTACCTTTTCCTTATAAATAGTAACACTTACCTGTGCAATGACTTTTATTCAATTTCTTTGTATCCTTCCATTATATTTTACATCAATCAGCTTCAGCAACTTGCAATGGCTTTGGCCATCTACTCATGCATGGAGGAGGCTCTTCATCAGGTAAGGTGTCCGAAGGCTTTTTAACAACTCTGTTTGACACAGCCTTTTTTTGAATGTGATGGTAAGTGAACTACTTGAATAACATCAATATAAGCATCTCTTTTTGCAAACATCACTGTATTTCAGAAGAAACCCCAATCACAGTGACACTTTTCTAAGGGTGACTGAGATATTTATCATTTGGCTTGTTTATCTCATGACCTGTTACTTGACAAAAACTCTTTGTGACTATGAAGGTCAGTGCTTTTTGAAAAACCAAGGGCTTTCTTTCTGCCTGTGTAATGGCATTGGTTAACAGCATCTATTCCATTTGATCTTGGACAAAACAGGCTACTTAAGAGTGGAATGTTTACTGATGACATGCTTTCTAAAGCTTCAACAATTCACATGATTTGTAAGTTTGAAGTGAGCTCCTTTATCAGACCAAACTACCCTTTCCTTTGAGCTTAGCATATTTCCACTATATTCCTGTTATGATCATTAGTCATATTCATGAAACCTGGAGTCCCTATTTCATTTGTTTCAGTTCAAGTCAAACCTGGATCTTTGCCATCATCTAAGTCAATATTTTCCCGTGCCCTCTGCTTATGGATGAAGGAGGCGCCCTAACCCTCTGCTTGTAAATGAAGGAGGTTCTGGGCCTTGAAAATTTACCAGTTTGCTGAGACAGTGGTGACCTTTTCTTACTGTGATTTTCATGCTGAAAAGAGCTGTAAAGTCCAGATGAGTAGCTTTCTGTTTTGCAGACATATCTAAAGGCTCAAGTTACATTTAGAAGCAGTTGTTCTTCTAACTGTAAACTCAAACATTTACTCCATGAGATGAAATATATTTCCTGCCTTTGTAGAACCATAGAACACTGTGAAAAACCTAATAGTCAGCTTGAGATTGGGCTTTATGCAGTGCTGAGACCTAGGGAATATGAGTGGCGCGACTTAAGGCTGTTTGTCAATTTCATTTGCAAAGTAAAGGATCAGTCATGGTAGGCCTGTAGCAGATGGAGGCTTTTTGGCTTTTTGATGATTGCCAAGGGTGAAATGTCTTAAAGCGCCACTTCCTAACATAGGGGATACTTTTGAAACAGATGTGGATTTGCCTTTTAAAGCTGATGGGAAGACCAATAAGGCTGAAGCTAGATAGGATTGTGATAATGAGGTTTTGATTTCGCCAGGGGTGGATTGAATGAGTAGAAGGGCAGAAAAAGTTTTGGGAGGGTTTTCTGGATGACATATTGACATAAGGAAATCAGTTTCTAGAAAACTCAGCTGTAGATATAGTCATCACTAACAATGTAAAAAATACTGATGGCTAACAGTGGGAAACACATAAGGGGAAATTTGGATATTGGGAATAATGCAGCAAGATGATGTGGTTGCACTTTGAGAAGCCCACTACCCCACCAACTGAGATTTTTGGTGACTAAGGTGATCCACGCAAACACTTGGCTACATGGATGGAGGTCTGGGATAACAAGCCCAGGGCTAAATGGATTCACATGTTTGTCCATACATTGGGACCAATCCCTACTGCATGGTGTTTGGAGATGGATCTGTGTCGAGGGACCCTTAATTGGGTTACAATGAGTGAAATTTTTCTGTTAACCTTCGGCATGACTGGTGGATTAGAGGGATTAGATGAAGCCTTGCAGGATATAGAAGCAATTGTCTTTGATGATTCCCGACCTCATATAGGATGTGTTGCACCAACATGGGAAGCACAAATGTAAGATATTGTCAACTGCAGGAACCTATCAGTAGAAGATAATGAAGAGATCCAAGAAATATCAACATCCTCGAGTCTGAGGGAGAGCACGCAATTCCAGGGCCATTATTAGGAATGGTGGGTGTAACTAAGCCTCTAAAGTTAAAGGAAGTCAACAGTGGGAGAGAGGAATAGCCTAAGTTGGCCAAAATAGAAGATTATTGGGATGATGACATAGTGGGAAAGATTGCAAAGCTATTGACAAAGTATCAGGACCTATTTCCCAAGAATTTCTTTGAACTCAAAGGAATTGTTGGAGATTTGGGAGTTATGAAGATCACTCTGAAGCCAGATGCCCGCCTGTTAAGCAGCAACCATACCAATTAAATCGAAAGTATAAGCAGAAAATGATGGAGGAATTAGAGAAGATAGTTGTTGCAAGAATAATTAAGCCTGTGGAGTAGTCTAATTGGGTGAGCCCAATGGTTGTTCAAGAAAAAAAGACTAAGGGAGAAATAAGGCTTTGTGTGGATCTGCACAAACTGAATGATGCATGTATGCATGACCCCTTCCTCACTCTATTTTTAGATGAGATCTTCGACCTTGTGGGAGGACAAGAGGCTTACTCTTTCATTGATGGATTTTTAGGGTATCATCATATCAAGATTGCGCTAGAATACCGAAGAAAGACCACTTTTACAACGGAATGGGGATCCTTCCAATACATGATCATGCCTTTCAGGTTCAATAATGCATCTGCTATCTTCTCACGCGTAGTATTAGTTGTATTCAAGGAATTCATGTACAAGTTTTTGGAGGTGTATTTTGATAATTGGACTGTGTTTGGGCTAGTAAAGAAGCATGTTTCCAACCTGCACATGATGTTTGACACTTGTAGGAAGCATCAAATCTCTCTTAATTTGAAGAAGTGTATCTACTGCGTTCCTTTTGGGATCTTGCTGGGATATATTGTTTGTCAGCAATGATTTATGGTAGATCTAGCCAAGATTGTAGTTATTATCAACCTATAAGTCCCTACCAATGAAAAATAGTTGCGCTCTATTCGAGGACACATCAAATATTACAGAAAATTCATTCAGGGCTATGCTCTGATCACTACACCTATGGAGAAATTGTTGAAAAAGGATTTGTCCTTTTTCTGGGATGAGGAATGTCAAAAGAGCTTTGAGTTTTTGAAGGGAAATATGGTCACTGAACCCATTATAATATTCCCATACTGGCCCAAGGTCTTCCATGTACATGTTGATGCATCTAGCATTGCACTTGGAGTTGTTTTAGCACAACCAGGAAAAGGAGACATTGATTGCCTTGTTTCCTTTGCTAGTAGGAAGCTCTCTAGTGCAGAGTGCAACTACTCAACCATGGAAAGGGAAGGATTGGCCATGGTCTATGCTTTGTACAAATATAGGAACTGTCTACTAGGAGGGCACTTCAGGATGTTCACTGACCACTCTGCATAGAAATACCTCGTCAATACGCTTGTGTTGGGGGGGGGAATATTTGTAGATGGTTTTTGTTATTTCAAGAATATGATTTTGAAGTCATTGTGAAGCCTGGTAGATTGAATTTTGGACTTGATCACCTATCACGCATGGAGAATGGGGAGGAACCAACCAGTCTGGAGGAGGGACTACCTGATGTGCAGCTCTTTGCTATTAAGGTGGTTGATGAACATTGTCAATATTATTCAATTTCTGACTACTAGAAGTGTGCCTGCTAAATACTCAGTGCAACAAAAGAAGGATTTGGTTTCGCACTTAGCCGATTTAACGCTGATTACTGGTTAATTATACAAGTTGGGAACAGACAAAGTGTTAAGAAGGTATGTTTTAGAACATGAAAGGCAGGACATCTTGGCTGAAGGTCATGGAGGAGTGGCAGGAGGCCACTATGCAGATAAAGCTACTACGCAGAAGGTACTGCATGTTGGGTTAGGGTGGCACACACTGCATAGCGATGCATGCCAAAGAATGGGGAAGCCATCGCATATAGATGAAATGCCACTGCAGCCATAGATGGCCCTGCAGGATTTTTATAAATGGGCTATAGACTTTGTTGGACCTATCAATCCTTCTGCGAAGAAGACTGGTGTGCGCTACATCATCACTGCCACAGATTATGTAACCAAGTGGGAAGAAACTAAGCCTATCAAGGATTGTACCGCAAATACTGCTGCACATTTCATTTTTGAAAATATCCTGACTAGATTTGGGTGTCCAAATATATTGATGAGTGATAGGGGTACACACTTTGTTGATAATGAAACCATTGAAGCTTTGACAGAGGAATTTCAGATAAATCAATAGAAGAGTACTCCTTATCACCCTCATGAAAATGGTGTAGTATAAGCCATCAACAAAATCTCGGAGAATGTGCTAACAAATATCTGTAATGAAAATCAGAATGATTGGGACGTGTGCATCCCTTCAGTATTATGGGCTTATAGAACCACATGCAAGAAGTTGACTAGGAAAACACCTTTTAGGATGGTTTATGGACAAGAAGCAATCATGCCAATGGAATATATTGTCTCAAGCTTGCACATCACAGCATTCAATAATATGGCCGAGCTAGACATCATGGAGGAACGTCTAGCACAATTGGTTGCCTTGGAGGATCGATTCATTTCTAACTTTCATTAGCAAGTACAGAAGGCGCGCAAAAAGGTCTGGCATTATAGACACATTCGACAGAAGGAATTCAAAGAAGAATATCTAGTTTTTTTGTATGAAATTTTGTTTGTGCACCACCCATGGAAGTTCAGAAATCATTGGTTAGGACCATATGTTGTGAAAGAGATCACTAATGGAGGTGCGGTGCGCTTGGCCACATTGTGTGGCGAGAGTCTTCCTGAGTACATCAACGGAAGTCGACTAAAACCATATAGGGATAACCCTGTGCCTACCAAATGTCTATATGGCCTATGAATGGGAATCTAATTGTATACGCGCTATGCAGAGGACCTACATAGACAAGTGCGACATGAACGCAGGGATAGTGCGCAGTAGGAGAAACTAGCCATTGGAACAGTAAATATGGGTGAAAAAATGATTTTACCGTTGAATGGAACGCGTTTTCTGCATTTAACGAGGAGATATTATGGAATTTTTAACCTTTTTTATGAAGATAATGTGTCATTAATAAGTTCTGACCATTTCTACCATGGCACCTATAAAAGGATGGGCACAGGTCATATTCTGTTCCTTTGTTGTCTGAGTATATTGCGCTCTGAAATTATTTGTGAGTTGCGACTTGAATTTATCTTTGAGTATTGTATGTTTGGCAGTGAGACCCCTACATCCAATGTGAGCAACCTTGAATTCATCTTCAAACTAAGAATGATGGCCACGAACCCTGAGAGTACGTCGTTTGAGGAGCACTCTATGCCGCTCACAGTGTCTACTGAGCCCATCTTTGATAATGTTCATGAACTTATCCCTGTAGTGAAAGAAATAGTGTCGACACCTGCCAAAGAAAATGGAAAGGTGACTAAGGGCTCATCCTAAAAGCTGAGGACATCTCCCAGACACATTATGTCCACACGCCAAGCAATGAAGGATAGGTCTCCTATGGGTGACCCGACCAAGAGACCCATGAGCGCAACTGAGGAGGTCGCACTCATCGAGCCCATATCATGGTGCCTGAAGTATGTTAAGCCACACAGACCCTCTATTAGAGCCCCAAAGGATGTATATGTGGTGTGAAACTATCTACAGATGCTGCTAATCCCGCAAGCAATCCCTTCTGAAGGGGATAGGTTTAGGAAAATCCCTTTGATAAAGTTTGATGATTATGATTTAGCGAACAAGGAAATGTTCCCTAAGTTAGCCCCTAAATATTACCTGGAGTGAGTGCTATATGATGACATTGTGAAGGTAGAACCTATGCCATGGTCGTGTGGGTTAAGTAATGCCAAAATTTGCAATTTTTTGAGGATTCCTCACTTTGGCAGGTACCTTATCACAAATTTTTGCGTGTGCCAACAGATGGTGTTGGTGCATGATGGGTGCCTATGGATCCAAAACATAATTCCAATTGATGCTGCGTTGATCCACCAGATCACCAACCTGCCCAAGAAGGGGCCCCATCCCATGGCCTAGTATGGAAAGAGCTAGGAGCTTAAGGTAGCTGTCAGGGCCAAGAAATACTACAAGGTAGGACAAGACTCCGGGGGTGATACAGGAGGATCTTGTTCAATGCAAAGAGGTCCAATCAACTGCAGTATTGCAATGTTTAGTTTAGTCTTCAGTATCGTCAGTTTAACCAATGTTGTGCAAAGAAGAAGTCCTCAAGTTGATCATGGTTGAGAATGTATTGATGTGGTGGTGTTATGGTGTCATATGGTGATATTTTCATGTAATGGGTCAAATGGCTATGGTGAATAATTTATGTAAAGGACCTAAATCCTATTCCTAAAGTCCTAAACCTAAGACCCAAACCCTAGTGCTAAAAAAAAGGTGTCATAAAACATTAACAACCTATGTATTAAACCTTGTAGGCCTAAACTATATAAGAAAACCTAAATCAAATACCACAATCCTAAATTGTTGGATGTAACCATGCCAGAGCTCCTTACCATATGAGTAGATGTAATAAACCATGTGACTAGGTCAACTAACCACCTGTTGTTGACCGCGTCAGAACCATGTCAACACAGGTGAACCCCGAAATTTTAAGTTTTATGCGGAGTGATGGTAGCCTGAGGCTGCAAACCCATAATCACACTCTCTATGCATATAAAAATGCATTTCAAATTTATGCTCCAATAAAATTCACTTTCTTGCAAACTCAATAATATATATGCGGAAGCTTCTTTAAATCTCATGGTTATAAAAACTACACAATATAACCCTCTTATCTGTGGTTATGGAACCATACACATCAAATTTTATATGCAGAAATTTCATTCTAAATACTTGATGGTTATAAAACCATAAAATACACCCCAGATTTCCTTTGCTGATGCGGAAGCTTTGATTTTCAATTAATGGTTAAAAACCATATGATAAACCTTCTCACGAAAGTCGAATTAATATTCGATTTGTATTTAAAACCGACCAAACCCATGGACTTTCACCTTATGGAAATTTGAATGTATTATGTGACTCAACATATAATATGCCCATAGTATACCAATGCTTATATAACCCTTTGACTTTTGTCTAAAACCCAAACCAACATGTATTATTTTTGGCCCACAAAATATCACAACATACCTTTCCATCAACATCTCCGCAGCTTGATGATGCGAACATCGTCCGATCACGAGGTTAGATCATCCAACAAATATTGCATTCATTTTCTCTCCAGGGTTTATAACGCAATCCTCACGCAAAATTTCTGGTATTTAAATACAGCCATTTCCACACGTCAACTGTTGGCATTTATCGCATTTAAAATGGGAAAACCACATACCATTTTATAATTATGTGAATACCATAGTTGTTTTCCTCAATACCACTTCACTTTTCATCACACCATATAGTCACAATTTCTCTGTGCCCTCACTCAAACCTACACCATTCCAATTTCATTGATCGGATTCTTGACCATATGCATATAGCGTTGAAGCTGTTTTTAGCATTACCATGTTCAAACCACATTTCTGCCTATATAACTTGACCTGCACATGTATATTATCATTCTTTGTCACGCAACCAGATATACATAACCTCCATCAAGCATTGGGTTCAACTTTTATCATTTATGCAGATTAGTTATAAATACAATGAAACCTCAAACGATTTCAAAACCTTGATCTTCAACTGAAGATCCACTTCCATCTCTTCGCTATGGCTTCATTAATATGGATCTCCTCCTACCTTTTCAGATATGGACCAACTGTTACCGCAATCTCAACCAGAAAACCCAAATTCTCGGTTTTCTCCAATTTTTAACATACAGAGAACATGAATTTTAACTGGTTTTCAATGGATTAAACCTTTCTCCACGCGTTAATTTGATCCAAGATCTCTACATATTGCTTCTATTCAACTCTGCGCCTTCAATTACAGTTCCATTTACTCAGATATTTGCTTAAACCTCCACAGTTGAATTCGATTTGACTCAACTCTTTCCTGTATATGTTCCACACATGATTAAAATTGTTTATGAAAAAAATAGATCCCCATATGTGGCTTCAAAATCCATTTACTGTAAACAAATTGACTGTACAACAGAGTGTGTATTTCCCCTTATTATGCTTCATGTGAAATCAAACTTACTTCAAAAAATACTCAACCCAATTTATGTCTAAAATTAGACACCCAAGTCCATTCTTTGATGGAATCGATCAATTCTATGATCGATTCACATGAATTCACAGTCACAATTTAATATACAACATTTTAAAATCAACAATTCTATAAAAGTATAATTTAGGAATGAATATGAACTCAGAAATGAGTTCTCTGTATTTACACACACAGTAATTACATGGAATTCTCCTTGGCCTGATCTTCTATATTAGTGGCCTTCTTCCACTGCCCGAAGGCTTACAATCCAAACCATGTTCCTACTCTAACTCCTCACATTGTCTTCTGCCTTTAAGGCTTGATAATTTATACAAATTAGGATGAACCAATTTAGGTTCAATCCCTTAAATCTCTCAACAAAATCCTCAAAATCTTAAAAATCTAGATTCTATCCCTAAAATCTTGAAATTGAATCTAACTTAGGATTTACAATCAATTCCTAAATATCTCAAATCTAAACTATCTGATTTCCCTCATGTTCTCCAATCATTTGGGAAAATTCACAAAATCCTCACAATACTTAATATCTCTCATTAATTAATAAAATCACTCAAAAGCCCATTAATATTTACATAAAAATCAATACTCTTTCAAAAACATAAGAACCCCTATGTTTAATAAAATACAAGGTATTTTCTGAATCTAATGCCCCTGCATCAGACTTCCAAGGTTAAAAATGATCAGGATCTCCTGATCATGTGCCTTTAGTCCTTGTCTTCCTAGATCCCATACTTTGTTTTGTTGTTGTCCAACAGCTGCACTATTTTTCAACTGCACTTCTCCAAGTTTCCATATCTTGTTTTGTAAATTGCCTCCAGCTATGCTTTCACAATCTCTTCTTCTCTTTTCCTTGCTAATATTCCTCTGCTTTCTTGTTGCTATTTGTTTCTTCGGAGACACATTTATCATCAATCTTCTGATGCTTTCAATCTCTCTGTCCAGCTTATCCTCTGTCTGGAAATTATTCTTCCCACTGCTTTCAATTTCAGTTGTTGTAGCTACTTTTACTGTTATTGATGTTACTACCTTTCTTGCTGCCAACATTGATGTTGCTGCTACCAATGTTGTTCCCCCGATTGTTGATGCCTCCCAAACTTCCTGAATATCTCCCTCTGCAACAATTTTCTTTTACTCATCGCCTACAAATTTACTTTTACAAAATAAACTATCTTTTAATTCTCTACCTACAGTAGCATACTCATTTATTTCTCTTTGTATACTAGTGAGTAAAATCAAATTTTAAAAACTAGTATCTGGTCCTATTCTTTCACAGCTTCAGGCATCTTTACTTCAGTGTTTGCAATTCCTTCCTCTTGTTTAAATGTTTCTAGCAAAAATTTCAGCCAGTTATTTTGTACTTGTTTCACATCAAACATCTCATCAATATGCTACAAATTAAATTTAGCATCTTCTTCTTCTTCCTTGACAATCTTCAGTAATTGTCTTCCACCTTCTTGATCGATTCTGGCAATCAAATCAAGTTCTTCAAACACTGAACCTTCATCCTTAATAAGATTTGAATTTTGATTCTTCATCACTGTGTCAGTTCTAAAATTCTGTCCTCCAGTCTGCTCTTGACTAATTAAACAAATCAGCTCCTCCTTGTCACCAACAATAACAAGTTTTTTCATATGAGACATGACTTTCTCACCTTCTTTATACAAAAATTCCTCCTCTTTCAAGACAACTCCAAGAGATGGATTGTCTTCGGCAATACCTGTAAATGCAGTCAAATTGTCAATTTTAAAATTACAAGACCCAATGGTCTCATTTAATGATCCAATCACCAAATTTTCTTTCTACAGTTATAAGTCTCTTTCAAGACTCAGAAAATCTTCACTATCTTTCTTCTCAAACAACACATCAGTATGTTGTTCTAAGTTTTCATTTAATTTCTTTGTCAGCACATCAGTATGTTGATTTACATCCTCCATTAGACTGTCATCTAGTCTTTGTTTCTTTCCATAATCTTCGTCATGAATGTCTCTCTGCTTTGATTCATCAAAATTAACTTCTTCATTTTGCTGAATCATTCTTTTATCCTCTGTTCTCTTATTATTATTCATGAAAATTTCTCTATCTTTCTTCTTCAGCAAATTATCCTATGTGTAGATCCTCTGCTTCTCCAATTCTCTTCTCTGAAGATCTAATTTTTTATACAATTCAATAATTTCAATTGAAGTAGACTTTGGAAATTTTAGATGACTTTCCATACCTTCACTTGTTCTCGACTAGTCATCAGATGGTCTTTCTTTCTCTAATCCAATATTCTGCTGAATATTCTCATGAGACCCCTCTGTCTTCATGCCTTCCTGAGATCTTACCATCTCAGCATTGATCTGAACAGATTTCAGATTCAATTCTCTCTCATTAACAAACTTTAAGTTTGTTCAACTCCCTGTGATGTACCTGCAAACATACACAACTCATTAGTTTTTAAACCACAAGACTTTTCAGTCTTGGTTGCTTTCTCAAGCACTTCCCTTTGAACAGATCTGCATGTGGAATCTTCAAATTCCATTTTTGACTCAAGAACTCTGAGTTCTTCTTTCCATAATACAATCTCCTTTTTCCTCCACCTCATCTGTAATGGTTTCCAAATTACTCCTTTTCCCTTCAGTGGAAAGATCCATCCTCCTTTCTGGTTTTTCTCTTCTTGCATTCATTCCTGTAGTACCTCCAGTTGTACCTTCATCACAACAATATCTCTTTCTCTATCCTTATCAGTCATCTTACCTCTATGGCATTCCTTTGAAACGTTTCTCTGATCCTTCATGATCATCTTCTCCATGAGCTTCTCACTCACCATGAGTTTCACTAGCCTCTTCAACAGCAAGCTCTCCTACTGCCACTTACCTCACCAATTCCCTCTCCGGATTTGGTCTTTTGGCAAGAATTGGTTTATGGAACCTCTTGAACACTTTCTTCTACTCTCTCTAGGCTTTCTCCTCAACTCACCTTCTCTCGAGAACACTTCAGCTATTCTCCCTATCCAATCTTCTGCTGGAATATCAGGTTCACTACCATCACCATCAAAACTTTGTCTTCCTCATATCTACAACCATAATTCTGCAAATGCCTGTTCACTGCAATTCTATGTATTTGCTACATACTAGATTTTAAAATCTGATCTCTTTTCATTTCTCATCACACATGCCTTTAGATTTAATTAAAAAAAAAAATTTAACCTCAACAAAGCCTTCCTACTTTGATACCAATTGATAGCAGCCTGAGCTGCTTTACCCACAATCATACTCTCTTTTCATACGTAATAATGCATTTCCGTTTAAAACCCAAAAATGGTCCCCAATTTCACAATCTCGGAAATCTTAAATATATGCAGAAGCTATTATGTTATTTACCTGCAAATCATGGTTATAAAACCAACCATACAAGATAACCCAGGTTCTAATTATTTATGCGGAAGCTACTTTTTCTGTTTCAAACCTATGGTCAAAACCATATACTAAAACCCCACTTCATAGAAATTGAAAATCATTCGATTTGCATTAAACACCCAACCAAGTCTTCGGGATTTCACTTTATGAATATATTTTGATTTAAGACTCAACCTTGGTTAAAAGCCAAAGCAATATCATAATATTAAACCCAAAAAATATTGTGACATTGCCCACAACATAACATTCCAATTCACCATATAAACCAACACATATATTAATCTTTCCACTTTGGGTTTAAACTCAAGTACTAACATATGTAATGTTGGCCCCACAGCATTTTACAACATACCTTTCACCATTAATCTCCACGCATCTTCAGGATGCGATCAGTGTCTGATCCCTTGATCGACACATCTGACAGATATCACATTTATTAGACCTTCGTAGATTATTGTGCAAAAACTTTGTGAAATAAATGGTATTCCAATACCATCTCAAACCACATGTCAAGCATTGACCTTAATCGCATTATTTTCATTGAAACTATTACCAAGTTTAACGCACGCAAAAACCATATTTGTTTTCCGAAGAATTCTTCAAGGTTCCAGTTTCATAATTCCGTTATGCTTTCTCTAACTTATGGTTCTGACTTCATTTTTATACGGACTCCACCATTTTGTTTGCTGTTCATCGCACATATGATCATCGAAACCCGCCTTTGCTATTCCAAACGTATTTTGTATTTAACTAATCTTTTTGTATGGAATTCCACAACCACTCCACAAATCCATACATGGTTCCACCACAACTCTTCGACATTGTTCAACATATTTCTACTAACAGTTCTATTTTTCCTTCGATTCCACTCTACGGTATTTCAATTGCACTGTGCCTTTTCTTGATATTCCACTGTGATACATTTTAAGGTTTCGAACAAGCATCAAAACCCCTTTTTTCATTCATCAACACAGGAATGAACTTCTACTTCTAAACTTCTATGGTTCTTATCCAATAAAACCATAAATAGGCAGCTGCAAGCAACGGATACCTAAAACCTATGCTCATATTATTGTACTATAACTACACAACAGAATGTGTAATTAAAACCTCTCTTTTGAAACCAACATTCTATTTTCACAATGCGCTCAGGCGCTTTACATTTCAATCAAAATCTATGGCACTTTCATTAAATAGCATCGACCTATTGTGATTGATGCTAATTTTCCCAATAAATACAAATCACTCAAAGTTCAGATTCTCAAAACGAATTCATCTGCAAACTCTATAATTCGTAAATAAAACCTCTGTATTAAAAATAGTAATTACATGGAAAAATTCCTTTCAGGCCTAATATTTAATCAATGGCCTTCTTCCAACTTTTCCCGAAGGCTTACAATCCAAACCATGTTCCTACTCTAACTCCTCACATTGTTTTCTACCTTTAAGGCTTGATAATTTATACAAATTAGGATGAACCAATTTAGGTTCAATCCCTTCAATCTCTCAACAAAATCCTCAAAATCTTAAAAATCTAGATTCTATCCCTAAAATCTTGAAACTGAATCTAACTTAGGATTTACAATCAATTCCTAAATATCTCAAATCTAAACTATCTGATTTCCCTCATGTTCTCCAATCATTCGGGAAAATTTACAAAATCCTCACAATACTTAATATCTCTCATTAATTAATTAAAATCACTCAAAAGCCCATTAATATTTACATAAAAATCAATATTCTTTCAAAAACATAAGACCCCCAATGTTTAATAAAATACAAGGTATTTTCCAAATCTAATGCCCCTGCATCAATAGTGCTCGCGATGGGCTTGCTGTTTCTTCCTTGGTCATGATGTCGATGGCCCCACCCGCTTAGTACTAGGAGGAGGGGGGGTGGTAGTAGCCACCGGGTTCGGAGTTGTGTCTGACTACTGCAGCGGTTTATCTCTGGCCGTGGTTGTAACTAATGCTGGAGTGCTGGGGAGACCCTTCGTCCACTCGGGGGGCCATAGGGAAATCAGTAAATCAGTTTCCTCATCTGGTACCATATAAGGTAGTTCCTTCCATGCCAGATTGGCAAGACTACGAATCCAAACTTGGTGCATAGTGATTTGAAATGCAGCAATATGCTTCTATTTGTCATATATGGTGGGGGATAAGTGAGGTCGGGAGTTTATGGCAGTGGAAACACTACTCTGGAAGAGGACCCAAAAGACCTTTTTATTCTCAATGCGTTGCTTATCCTTAGAGTCCCATAAGTGAGCATATCGAGCACCTTCGCACATCCCTGCAGGGAGCTCGGGAACGACCGACTCCTCTGGTTTGTCCCAGGTGACTAGTGTTATGAGGAATAAAAGCCACGAATAGAAGAAAGGTGTCCCATGCTCATGAGACTCACGAACATTAGCGAGAAATTCCTCACATAATTATTAAGCCCAATTGAAAAACACACCTTTCGCACACTGCCCGGCTAGCTAGATTACATAGGCAAGGACAGTCGCAACCTGACACTTCTGCATGAGTTTGCAGGCTAACAGTTGAGTGCCCATCTGCGTAGCAGGGTCGTTGATGGTGTGGATCACAAACCCTCGCTTATTTCACTGGACCGCATAGGTCTCCCAGATGTAAAATGTGGTAGCAGCTTCGTAAGTCTTTCTGAATTTCGTGAGCGGGTGCGGCCCCTGGATAGGAAGGCCCGTAATTTTGTGGATCAACTCAGCATCAATAGGGAGCCTGTTACGAATCCATAGGTTACCATTGTGAATGAGGGCAAGTAACTGGCATGCCAACTAATCCATGATGTTGTAGCAGCCAAATTAGGGCATGCGGAGCAGATTCAGTAGTCCAGACCCCGCCAAGCCATATACCCAGCATTGAGGGACCACTGTGATTCCACCATCCTGATGGATTGTATCAAAGTATAATGCCGAGACTAATTCTGGGAAGGCAACCTGGTCCGCCAGGTTATGATCATCAAATTTTACCTCATGGAGGCGTCCGCAGGGATCACCGATGACAGGAACCTCGCCTGGGGTCAGCGGAGGCTGCAGGTAGGTGATCAGGCCATCCAAATTCTTCGGTATTTGCGTAGATGGTATCCCTGGTAAAACAAAGGGGGGTAACCAATTAATCGGGTTAGCCAACAGAGCCCCCTCCTAGTCATCCTGTGCTGAGGACAAAGGCCTGGGATGTCTTGGGGAACTTCGGGGCCTCTTTGCCGCATGTGGGTTAGCCCTTGAACTTTGAGATTTTTCCTTGCCTTTCCTTGTGGTCCGTGGGGGGGGGGGGGAATTCTTCCAACTCACGCTCATCCTCCAAAACTTCCTCAACCTCAGGATCAGTAGGGGCAGAGGGTTTGGCAGTAGTAGTTAGCATCCTTGCACGAAAAATGAATCCTGGTTCTGGGTGATTATTCTCGGATGGAGAGGGTCGCTCAGTCATGAGAGGAATGATGTAATTGTAACAAATTGAGTTACTGGATTTTTTCCGCAAGGCACTTAAAGTAGGTCGCATCTCGTCGTGAGGCCACCCCCTTTTAAGTAATGGCCGTTGGATGATAGGGAGGATATTTGATGCGAGGCGGGTTTCCCCATGAATAGTTAAATTCTCTCGTAACTTGACCTGTCATCGGTTTAGGAGCCGCTCCTTTCAACGGTAACTTCTAATTTTTACCAAAGGGTATACTTCCAATGGATAGTTGTTGTGTCCCCCGTAATTTAGGCATACCTGTTATGCTAAGGTTACCGTTCTGTGATAGCTTCCCACTTCCCCCCAACACAAGCTTGCTTCCTAAGGAGCTCTTGGTCTAAGGCCACAAGACTTTTAGTACTTGTTCTACTAAGGCTTTAAGGGGGGCTAATGCCAGGACCAACTGTCTGACCCCTAGTTGCGTTATCACTATAGAGGCGGTCTAGCGGAGGGGGCCACTACCTGCAGACGCCGCATGTGGCATAGGGAACTCGTTTCTTGCTCGTGGGTTAATCGGACCTTATCTTAGGATGGGTATGGCATAGATACTTAGGCCTGGCCCTCCTTCAGTCCTTCCCTTAGGGACCTTAAAGAGGGGGTCCTTTGTGATATGAAAACACTGCAATGTGGAGGCTTCCCCTAACCGATTCTGCCAACCATCTAGCTCCTTACTGGGATCCTCAATATCTTCCTTGTAGCATAGTATAGTGTCCTGGGTTAAACTGTCCTTATCTCGAGTTGTCAACTTATAGATATATTCCCCCCCGCCCCCCTTTGGTATAGACTCTATATAACCTTTTACCTATGTCCCCTTATTTTCCAATATCACTCTTTCCAGTAAATTCTGCATAGTTTGTACCGCTTGAAGGTTACGTAGCAGCCTCATGCATGCTTGCAAGAAAGGTTTAATATCCTCGATTGATTCCACATCTCTTCGGTGTGTAGGTGGTGAATTTTTAGCCTCAAAGAAGTCCTTTTGCGCCTCTATAAATGTTTCCATTACTTTTCCTAAGTCTAGTCCTTCTTGGTTGCTAATTGCCTTGCAGATTAGTGTGTCAGCTTCATCCTTCTCCTTAGCTCCCCCAGTCGTTAATCCACTGTGCGTTACTACATTTACGTTCGCCTCCTAACCCTGTGGTTCGGGTCGGACCCTTCGCCTCTTCTGCGCAGATAAGAACTACTTTCCCTGTACTCTTGCTTTTAGGGCTGGGAAATATTCTATTATATGTCCACACTGTCTACAATACCAGCAGGACTACTGCAGATAGTCCTTCGCAAAATGCCCTACGCTCCCACAGTTATAGCAGATCAATTGGCATCGAACCTGGCCTGTGCTTCCGTTGTGGCTCCTGTTCCTTCTCTCATCGGGGGACTTATTCCTACCCGAGGGGGTTCTTGGTGCGGTAGGGTCTCCCTTCACTACTTCATCATGGATTTGACAATCCTGGTTTTCATGGCCAACTGATTGGCAACGTCGGTACCAGTGTCACTCTGATGTGAAAACAAGGGTGCCTGGACAAAGCCATTGGTTGATATTACACACCCTAGCTGTGCAGCTTTCTTCGTGCCAGAGCGGAGGCCCCCTTGAGCCCCACAGTCTCGGGCTATATGCTCCTAGTCCTGAGTAGCCTGCTGTGTGACCTTGTTCCACTCCAGCTCCTTTCCTTTTCTCTTGTTGTAGACTCTGGATTTCCTGGTACATAGCCTCAACCTATACCTGGATCTGTTGTACTCCTAACGTAGCATCCTCTAAAGGTGTAGCTTCTAATCTCATAGCAACCTCCAAGGCCTTATCTTGTGAGTTAAAAGACTGGCGACTCATGGGTACGTGCAGGTGAGCGCATAGCGATAAACCATTCCGTAAGTTGTTTGTCATCATACCAGAATCCTCCTTCCCTAATAGCTTTTTTCAGGCATTGATCTACTTCCCATACAGATTCAAACATTCCTTGCTTGAAGTCTTTTACTTCTGCTACTAACTGGGAATAAGATTTAGGCTTTCATAATTGTTTGTCTAGGGCATCTTTGATATCTCGAATGGATGCATTTCCATTGTGGGAAATGTATCGCATATACCAATCTAGGGCTCTGTCTTCGAATGCTAAAGACAGCTGTGCCCTCCTTATCGTGTCACTTGCCACATTCTGCGCAGTCCAGACAGAGTTTGTCATGAACCAAAACTGATCTAGATCCTCATCCCCTACCCCCTTGAAGGTGGGTAGTTCCAGGCGCACCGTCATGGTTCCTCAGGTGTTCTTCCCCAGTCTATCAGTACCCACCCCCTTTCTCAACTCCTTCGGGTCCTGGCAACAGAACAATTTGTTGGCTTGAGGGGTCCTAACCCAGGTTTGGTGTGAAAGGTTTGCCAAAAAACCCCTATACTACTGGCCCTTTCGGTAGTGACCTACTTTTGCAGGTCACAGTCTCACCCGAAGTAGTATGGGTGGGTGCTGGAACCAGGTTTCCGCACCCTGAGAAAGGAAGGGTAAGGCAAGCAGAGTTGTGTTCTGTTCATATTAACTTGTTTCTTCGCAGGGTTAAGTATGTATCTATTTGCATCCACGTGCGCTAGATCTACAATTATATGATTTTCATAACATCAACACAACATTATATAAACAGAGCGGAATAGATCTAGATCCAAGCATTCGTTACACAGACTTTCGCAGAAGAAAGATAGAAAATACATAACACAGTAATTATCAATAGTTCATATAACAGTACTCATTGATTCAAATCTCTAATAATCCTTCGCATTCATTCATTCATCAACCTTTCCTTACAATTCCCTTCCCAACCTGTGCACACAGCAGTAGGGTCCGCACATAGCCAGTAGGAGTCCGTTCCCCCAAAATCCAAACAAATAGCTTAAACAAAAGATCGCATCAATAGCTCATCCATTCCTACCTCTTACAATACAAAATGCATCTCTATTTATAACAATCTAGCCTCAACATTCCTATGGTCTGCAACACATGGTTTTTGGACCCCTAGTTTACCCTTTGACCCATTACAATCCGTTCGGGGCTTTGACCCACCCCAAAACCCCTGTGCTATATTAAATATAATAAAAAATAATCAAAATGGACCAGTTTCATAGCTTGTTAGGAGACCTAGTTCCAACAAATATCATCAATGAATATAAGTACAAAATTATCCAGGAAAGGATGGAATATACCATGCATTAATATGATAAATTTTGTTGGTGCATTTGTTAACCCAAAGGGTAACACCACAAACTGACAACGCCCGTACCTGGTATGGAAACCAGTCTTGTAAATGTCTTCATTCTTGACTCGTATCTGGTGATAACCAGATCTTAAATCTATTTTTGAGAATATTGTGGCCCCCTTCACCTAATAAAACATATCATCAATCCTTGGTAAAGGATATTTATTTTTCACTGTTACCTTGTTGAGTTGTATATAGTCCATGCACATTCGCATGGTTCTGTCCTTCTTCTTCATGAACAACACTAGTGCTCCCTAAGGGGACACACTTGGATGAATATATCTTTTGTCTAGTAGTTCTTGTAACTGCATTTTTAATTCAGTTAATTCTGGAACACTCATTCTGCAAGGAACCCTTAACAAAGGTGATGCTCCTCGCATTAATTCAATGGTAAAATCAATATCTCTTCTTGGTGGTAATCCGAGTATGTCTTCCGTTAAGACATCCATGAAATCTTGTACCACTGGTATGTTTTCCATCATAGGAGACTTCTCCTTGGAATTAGAATATCCCACCTGGATAGCATAAATATGACATCCCTCCCTCATACATTTGTTCATTTGGGATGCTGTAATAGGACGTAGCTGTAGGGATTTATTGATTCCCTGAATCTCCTTGCATATTCCATCTTGCATTATGTAATAAATGATCTTTTGTTTATATTCCACCAAGGTCCAATGTTTTTCTTTCCAATCCATACCCAAAAAAACATCATAGGACCCCAATGGAAATATGTTCAGGTCCATGTTTAACTTCTATTCTGAAATTTCCAGTGTGAAATTTGTAATTTTGGCAGTTACTTTTCTTTTTTCCCCTGTGGCTGGCTGTACCAAGCAAGGATTTTTGAATTTTTTCCCTTTTAATTTACACACTTCCACTATTTTTGGATTAACATAACTTAGACTTGCACTTGGGTCTACCAAAATAGAAACAAATTGAGACAGTAGCTTACCTTCCAACTCTATCATTGTTTGTTGATAATCTGCTTTTCGATTCTCCAACATTGTGTTGATACAAGGTATGTTTCGAGCCACATTGACTACTATAGAATCCTCCTGTAAATTTGCAACTGTTTCACTTCTCGCTCGCTGTGGGAAATTTTTGTAGTAATGTGCTTCACCACACCCCCCACAATGCAGGGGTGGTTTGGTTACTTTCCCTTGCTCAGGCTTACTAGATGCCTCTGTAGGCCTTTTTTCATCCAGCCATCGAGTCCTTTGATGATTCCTGCCAAACTGCTTGCTTCCAGAACTTCATGCCGAGTTCTTAAAATTATTATTTTTGGCACCTTCGAAGTTTTAGTTGCTTTTCTATCCTTTTCTTGGTTTCCAACTTTTTCCAACTTCCACTTTTGCCTTGGACTGCTGATAACACATTCGTGCATTTCGAATGGCTTCGTCCATGGTTCTAGGATTTACGAATTCAATTCGTTCCTTCATGTGGGTTCATAGATTACTCAGAAATATTTGTACTTTAGCCTTTTCATCTCTGAGATATGGAACATATCCTAACAGGGAGGTGAACTTGGTAATATACTCATCCATGGTCATCTGTCCCAGCTTCAAGTCATGAAATTCTTTAGATTTATCATCATAGAAACTTTTTGTTAAATACTTATCTTTAAAGTATTGTTGGAACAATTCCTAGGTAACATCTTCGTCCTCAATGCTACGAAAATTCTTTACTTATTCCCACCATAGAGTGGCTTTCATCCTTAACTGATATATGGCCAATATGGCTTTCAGGTTTTTTTTGTACTCATACACTTGAAAATATTTATTCATATTTATCAACCAAGCCTCTGCCACTTCCTCAGCTTCATCATCAAATGTTAGTGGTTTTATTTTTCAAAACTCACCCTGAAGCTCCACTTTTTGCTTATTAACTTCTTGTTGTTCTGACAAATTTCCATACTCTGCTTCATTATATTTTTTGTTCTTATTGCTTCACTGGAAAGGGCTTCTTTCCACTCTGCCATTGGTGTGGTCCCTTCTTTGTCACTCGTTACCTTCTTTCATGTCTCTATAAACACTGGGTTGTTTCATTCCCTGATTCTACTTGTCTTATAGTCTCTTAAGTATCTTTTCTTGTTCTTGCATTAAGTGTTCATTATCACTTATAACCCACACTATCTCATCCAATAGCTTCTGTATAGTATTCAAAAGTATGCTAGTTTGGTGTTGTTGTTCCTCCAGTAGTCTGCTTGTTTGTTGGTGCTGATCCACAGTCAGCTAAACCCACATATCAGGGCTCACTTCTGGTCGTGTTTGGGGTTCCCCGGTGTTCTGGGATGTTTTTTGCGTTGACCCCATTCTCATGACGTTTTCCTATTATGCTTCTCTTCTATGCATCAGTATACACACAACTTAAATCGTTAGTTGACCCTTAGGGTCCAAGCGTATGAACCTGGCTCTGATACCACTTGTAACATACACACCAAAAAAATATTATTTTTACCCTACGGCTAAACATACTAACCAAACTGTGTCACACTTAATGAGATTTTCAACACCTATGATTAGTCTTATCATATAAACTCATTGACCAAACTAAGGTTTTTATAAAGGTTCTAAACCTTAATCATTATATAAATTTATTTTTAACTCCCATAAAGATTTCTGTTTGCCATGGAATACTTTATCATGTTATATATTTTTTATGAAGGTCATTGTATAATTTCACCGGCACTAAAATTTAATGTTATTATATAGTTTTAACGCTTACCCTAACCCGCCTAATGCATGTTTCCATATTCTTGTTAAAATCGATGGTATAGCTGGAATATCTTAGCAATTGAATGCAGTATGTACTAGCAATTAAATTCTTTGACAGTTGTAAGATTTACCATGATTCTTTGTGAGTTTCAATGGCCCATGCCTTAAATATTCACCGTTTAATTTTTGGAGATCGACGGTTAACATTTCCGACGGGAAATGACATTGTTAATCTCGCCAACCCTAAGTGACTCCATGATTTGTCATTGTGTCTTCATCTTGAAGTTTCCTCTGCTCTGAGGGTTTGCTACCATGAATTTTCTAGCTTTGGCTCCACCGGCAATGAGATTCAGCTCGGTTTGTGAGATTTTTAGAGGCGTAGTGCCCCATGGTATTGCACAATGGTAGAGAGGAGAATTTGATGCAACTGCGATGAGTTTTCTGGTGGAATTTGACCTCTATCGCCATGGGAGTTTCTTCAACTCTGGTTCCTATGCTTTTCACAACACACATATCAAGTAAAAAATTTCATTTTCATTGCATTTATGGTTTCCTCCATCTATTTTTCCGAATCTATATTTTTTAACTCGATAGAAGTTTACAGTATTGAGTTTTTATTTTTCTTAATTCTATTGTTTTGGATTGTTTCCCATTTCGAAGACCAGAAATTTCGAGGGAAACTTCTTTTACAGGTTTACCTCCTTTCTAATTCCTCATTTTTTAGTACAATTCCTTATCTTGGTTTTGTATCATTCCATAGAACTTGCTTTACTGAATTCTTTCCTTGGTTTAATGATTGCAGGTCAATTTCTTCTACCAAATGGCAGAGACTTCGTATGGCATACTATAATTTCTCAGTCCACTGCTAATGCATTTGGTTCACATTATAGGAACTTCTAGAGGCCTCGCTTCGTATCAAAAGCCTTTCAATCGGTTCAATTTTAAGTGATTGTTTGTCGGGCTACTGTTGTGTTATTTATTTTGAGACTACTTCATATGGTCCATGCATATATACATAATTAAGCATAGTTTCTTATTCATACTACTTATTGAAAATTATGAAGTTTGTAAATGTATGAACTGTTCACTTTAGTTTTTTTTTTTATTTGCATTTACGGGTATATCAATTTTCATTCAAATTATTGTTTTATATGCTTATTCCTTAGAATTTAAACTCTCAGTTAGGTATATTATACCCTGTCTTAACACAATCTTAATCTTCAGCATTATTTCTTCTTTTAAGATACTAGGTTTGTATATAACATCTTACAGTTATAATTTCTTACTGGCTTCTTGGTGACCAAACCACCTAAAATTGTGTCCATGTATAGACAAATAGGGTTAGCGATGAGTATTGGGTTGGGGTTTCAACCCCGTACCCCATACCGAAGGCTCACCCCATCCTAGTTTTAAAAGACAGTAATCTTTCTAGTTCGGTTTTATTTGCACAATAATTTATAATTACAGTATCTAATTATTTTTTCATTATACTTCTTTGTCATAGTTCTTTCTAAATGCATCCTGGCGGTAGTAAAGAACTCCTGCAATAAATTACTATGTATAGTTAGTTATTTTATGATTAGCCAGGTTTACTCCTGATATTCATCTGTTGTACTTTCCATTTATCTTATAGCTAATATATAATTTTCAGAAGATTAATCCATAAATCCTATAGTAGTAATTCAAAGATTCTTGCAACTATTTTTTGAGTTATTTATATTTCATAACTTATCCTTTTCTAATAGAAATAAAAGTTCCAAAAGAAAAATAGCGTTTCTATTGAAATTAAATAACAAATATCTATGTACAATGACTTGAAAACAATCTTTCTTTCTAAATAATACTAAAATAAATAGTAACTTATCTGAAAATGTACTTGGTTGTAGCTATCCACCCAACCTTAAAGAGAGGTAATTACGTCCTCCTCTTGCCCCCGTGCTCCATTCCTGAAGAGGTGGAGGTTGACAGTAGATTTTCTGCTGTGACCTCAGGACTCCAAGTCCAGTGAGTGCCAGAACAATTCAGGACTTTTTGAGTGATTTCCACTGGTCTCTACCAGCTCAGGAAAATTTTTCCACTCTTCTCCCTCGTCCATGAACAGAATCCCCATTCCTCACCGGGATGAGGCTCTTATCCCTAGAGGAGTAGGTAGTTGTTCAAACTGTCCAACCACCTTTCAGTTCTTGGGAAACATTTACCATGAGCCTTTTTACTTTTTATGGAACCACCTTCCATAACCAATTTTATTTTTCATGATAAAAATAAACTTTTTCCAGAAAAACCTTAAGTGTCTCAGTCTTTTCTTTTAAAAAAATATTAAAATGTCATTTATCTAGTTAACAACTAGTTAATACTAAATGCAGTTGTCACAGTGGTTACCCTTAACTGTTCAGGTAGAAAATAATCCATGTGATCATCTCCCAAGGAAATCAATGGTACAGGTGAGGGAGAGTATCCCATACATAATAAGTTAGGATTAAGTCTAAGAGTGAAAATTCTCTGACGATAAGCTTGAGCATGGTTTGAGCCTGAAATGATCATAGGTCCAACACTAATGTTTGATGAGAGTTATGAAAAGACAAGTAATATTCCTAAAGTAAGTTAAACAAGATATAAGGTATCAAAGTAGGGATGAACCTGAATTGACATATATATCTATATATATATATATATATATATACACACACACACATCAACTTCAAAGACTCTTGTATGGTGATGTTCAAATTACTTACATTTTTTTAGGAAATATATATAAATAACCTTTATAAAAGCTTGGTAATAAGAGTTAAGCAGTAAGTCAGGGGTAATTAAATACAATTTTTTTTATCTCTTTTGTGCTAGTCAATGTTACAAGTGGTATTAGAGACATATTAACATACTATAGTCTATATGGGAAAATAAGTAACAGATATATATATATATATATATATATATATATATATATATATATATATATATATATATATATATATATATATAATATTGTGTTCACAAATAAATCATAATTAGGAGAGCAGTGTTGAGATTCAACAAGATGATGAGCATAGTGAAAATTAAGCGCCTTCACTAAGTGGGGCCCGCAGGCTATTTTTAGGTGTATCTCTATTTTTAGACATGGTGAGAATATTCTATAAGTTGCAGAATGTTATTTGTAGATGGTTGGTCAAATGTGAAAAATAGATGAAATTCTATTTTGAGAATATTAGGAAAAGTCTATTTATATATCGTCAATCTAAAAATAGGTGCATGTCGATTATTATTAGCCCTTAATAATAATCTGACAATAAATATCAACTTATTCTCTTGGAGGACTTTATTTCAGTAAAAAAAATTGGAAAAACAGTGGGCTGAAGGAATTATGCAATTCCTAGGGTTATTGGTGGCTCATGTATGGAGGACTCAGTTAGAACTGAAGTCGCAAAGTTATGACAGAGTTGGAAGAGTATTTATGGGAGTTGTTATTTAGTTTAACTCAGTTAAGTGAGTTAAAATCAGTTGAGCTAGTTGTATCTAGTCTAACTGAAAGATACACTTGTGAGAGTTAAGTGGATTAATTCACAACTAATAACTCACTAACAACTGAACAAATACAACAGTTAACTACTTGCATGTTTGTTCCAGTGGAGACCCAGTGGAGAGATAGGTGACAGGGTGAGATGGACTATTTTTTGTGACTATAATGATGCATTCAATGCATCTGACACACATTGGACATGCCAATGAGGATTGTGCAGTCAAGGCAAGGCCAATTTGAAATCATTTAGGGGTCTTCTTCAGCAGGGATTGCGCAGTGGAGGTAGGATGTCGGGAGGCAAGAAATTGGTGCATAGATATGCAAATTTTTGCATGACAGTCTATAATGATTGTTGATTATACTGAGAGCTTGATGTACTAGGATTTGTATGAGATTATTACATGATTCCATTGATATACATAATATATTATGGTTGGAATTTTTAGCTTGAAGCTTCCCTGTTAAACAATTGTGTTTATGTGCGATTCATTTTCTTCACATGTGTTTGCAATTGAGTTTTAATTTCTGCAAGGTTAAAAGTGGAAAGATTTTGTATTTAGAAAGAAGATAAATATTGTTAGATCAGGAGAATCCAGTAATACGTCAGTATTAATAAATTTCTACATGGTATCGGAACAGTGTTAATCACTGGAGATTGCAATTGTGAAGAGGTGTTGAGTTTTGTGCTGGTGGACAATTCGAATTTGCTGCAAAAATTTCTTGGTGCAACAATTGAGTATTCATTGAAATGTATTTCAATGGGTTGCGATTGGAGAATGCCCTTGAGGTGAGCTTGAATTACATAGCCTGGAAGGATAGGATGGAGGCGGTGCTTGAAGATAATGGACTGAAGGAGATCATCGATAGCGATGGTCCTAAGCCTACTTCTAGCAATGCTGCATTACTTGACGCATGGCAAAAGAAGGTAGCAAAGACAAGAAGAATTCTATTGGAAGGTGTGAAATACCATATTGTGTCAAGCCTTCATGGGAAAGCCACTCCATTTGCAATGTGGAAGGCTTTGACAGATATTTTCCAAAGTAGCAGCAACCGTAGGAAGTTGGCACTGAAAGATAAGCTTAGAAAAATAAAAATGGAGAAGGACGAAAGTATTCCAAAAGATCTCACGAATTTTGTCCAATGCAAGGATGTTCTGGGAAGTGTGGGGATTACAGTTGGAGATGATGACTTGGTGAGCTTGTCTTTCCTTGGGCTTCCGAAGAGTTGGCATAGCTACGAATAATCTGTCAATGGATGGGTGAAACTGCGGATTGGGAGTGAATTTGGTCGGATCATGTGAAGGAGGAGATAAGGCGGAATACCAGGGATGGCTCTTCATCGAAGAATGATGATGAAGAGAATTGTGCTTTGGATAAAAAATCAAGGAAAGGGAAGGGGAAGAAATTCCCTCCAAAATCCGAGGTTAAAAGCAAGAAGCTGGATTTGTCCAAGGTGAATTGTTTTCATTGTCACGAACATGGGCATCTCGCCACTAACTGCCCACGAAAAAAGAAGAACAAGAAGGCTACTGGAGCTGCAGCTAGAAATGCCTTAGCCTCACAATTTCAACTTGATTTCTCTTTTATCACATGCTTGGTTTCAAGTGCTATGGGATCTGTATAGTATCTTGATAGTGGTGCGTCTGTCCATATGACAGGAGACAAGGAGTTGTTTAGTGACTTGGAGGAGAAGGATCTCCAAATGCATATAGAGATGGGTGAAGATGGTAGATACAGTGCGACCGAAATTGGAACCAAAACCTTTGAGAGGGATTCAAGTAAACCATTTTTGTTGAAAGATGTTATGCATGTTCCAGGTCTGAAGAAGAACTTGGTCTCAGTCGCAATTTTGGAGGACGGAAGTTATGACATTGTTTTCAACGAGGGAAAAGCTTTCCTGCGACATAAAACAATGGTTCAAACCAAGAGGATAGGGATTTGAGTTAAGAATCTCTACAAGATGGAGGTATATGGCTGCACTGCAATGATGGGCAAAGTAGAAGAAGTGGTGAGCCAGGATGAGGGCGAATTATGGCACAAAATATTGGGCCATCTTCACCATGGCACCTTGAATATTTTGCAGCAGACTTCTATTGGACTTCCCAAGGGTACTCTTGCACAGTCAGGTTAGTACAAGGGATTTAATATGGGTATGTTTATGAAGACCACCTTTCATGAGAAGGAGAACCGTGCTTCGGTGATCCTAGAGAGAATTCACATAGACGTGTGTGGAACTTTATCAGTTGCTTCAACAAAAAAACAAAGGTATTATGTTATTTTTGTTGATGACTATTCTTGTAGATGATGGATCTTCTTCATGAAGAAGAAGAGCGAAACATTCTAAAAGTTTTGTGATTTTAAAGCATTGGTGGAGAAGGAGTCGGGTAAGCAAGTGAAGGCTCTGTGGAGCGATAATGGTGGTGAATATATCTTGAATGAATTCAAATACTTCTGTATCAAAGAAAGAATTCAAAGAGAAATCATAGCGCCTCATAACCCATAGCGGAATGGGGTCGTTGAGAGGAAGAACAGAATGACCGTGGGTGTTGCACGAGCTATGCTACATGACCAGGGCCTACTGATGCACTTGTGGGCAGAAGCATATAACACTACAGTTTATGTGTGTTAACATTGCAAAGTCGTACAGTAGAAGATGACATTAATTAATGTCAAGCCAAAGGATTTACAGGGCAGGAAGACATTATGGAATCAAGAAAGTATTTAAAATCTCTAAGGTTTTGAGAAAATTAGATTTGAACTAGTCTTAAATGCTAAATTGCACGCTTAATCCTTCGAGAAGAGCACCTTCTGCGAGCCTTTTTCCCAATAAGCGCGCATTCCTGAAAATGGAAAAAATTCACTTTCTGGGACCACACAAAGAAAAGGATAGTTACTCCTTATATGAATCTGCCTAAGGACAACCACCAGCACCTCCTTAGACACTATGTGAGCACACAAAGGAATATTTGGAGCACACAATGGAATAATACCTATCCCTTGGGTCACCATCCATCATGTACCAAGGGAGGGAAGGAGGATTTGAAATCCCCTATATAAAGCCACCAAGAGATGAATAATGGGTGATCACATTTTTGTGCTGGCCAGAATTGCCCAAGCAATACTAGCAGTGTGTGACCCGGAGCTAGAGATAGAGGGGACTTGATTGTTGGCCACCCAACAATCTTAGTCCATCATAGTGGAGAGAGAGGGAGACTGCATCAGAGGCAGAGCTTGGAAAAACAACATCCTTGCATCGGGACCTAGAACCATTGTCTAGGGGCCCTTTGGCAAGTGGGTAAAAATTGTTCTCCATATCAAACGTTTAATAAGAAGAGGCCTTGAGCCATCGTTTGCATTATTATCATTTTGACTCTATTCAATAGCTTCTGTATATTTTTGTTTTAGTTTTTGTTTACTTTGAGCATACACTCACATATTTTTTTGTCTAGATTATATGCTTTTGAGCTCCACCACTTTCTTCCTATTACCAATAGTTTATAGGGGTAGACCACACCCCTTAAACTGGTGCGATTTTGTACACCCGTGCATCAAATCCACCACAACAAGATTGGCGACTTCACTAATGTTTTACAAGTTTATGTGGTTGTGCCATCTTTTGCAGGATACCTTTGTCTACGCTGGAGAGTGGAGCTGGTAGTCCTTTGATCCATCTTGCAGTCCCTAGATTCACTTGGAGTGACAGACTGAAAAAGGCAGCTCCTAATCTTTTTACTTGCAGGATTTGTGCACATAGTTTTTTTTCACAGACGCGCATTGCACTTGTTCAGGACTGACCTATGCACAACAAAGCGCACCTATCAGAGATTTTGTCATGCAAATTACAGAATGAGATTTCTCTCCCTATATTCTGTGTTTTTATTCTTGTAAGTGTGCTTGGCATCCCCTAATGTATCTGCTAGCACTTCTGTTGATACCCCGTAGCTTCTAAGAACTTACTTTTAGCTGCCTTCTATAGGCTTAGAGTTAGTTTTCCTTTAAGTTGGTTTTTGAAAAAATCTTCACATATTTTAAGTACGGGGGGAATTACCATTGCATTCCAAAAAAATTATGTTTTGAAAATTCGGGTATTCACACTTAGCTAAACTAGTCAAAGTAAGTGGCCGAAGACCACACATGCATAAGCTAGTTTTATTTTCTAGTGTAGAAATTGTGTAGTTTAGTTCAATTTTTGCATTAGGAGTTGTAGGACTAGGATCAAATTTTCAATTATAGTAAGTAATATCTGCTACCTTTTCACCCTTCGGTGATCCTAGGTGAGCATATGAATTCTCTATATTTACAATTTGCCATCTCCCTTTAGTTAGTCACATAGATTAACTAGGAAAATTTGAAAGCGGCCCTTTATCCGCACATGTTTTCCATTTGAGCTAGGAACAATATAACATAGTTTAGCTAGTGGAATTTTGTAAAGGATCACCGATATCCATATGTTCAAACTATGACATTGTTTACCATATGCTCACACACACTCACCCACTCAGCAAAGGAAGACACCTAAAACTAACTTAACCAAAATCACTAAATTCTCCCCACAAGGGGCCACGAAAGAATTTATAATTCAAGTTAGGATCAAGGGGGTAGGCATCCAATAAGCCGCCTTGATCATACTTCATATTGAAACATAGAATTTTTGTATTTAGGGAGCTTCAAATAAACTTATCAGCCCACGGCAAAGAAAACTCGAGTGTGGCAGAGACCCGATTCAGAGGGTGTTAGGCTTAGGCGCAGTGTGTGCGGTATCAGTTGGGGTTAGATGACCCTATCGATACTCAGTATTGTTAGCTAACTACCAAGAAGACCAAGACTCGAATGCTCACGTGGGATGGTGGTTCTTAGTGGCCAAAAACTAGGGCATCCTTTACCCTATAGGTGACGGTGCAGGCAAGCGCCAGACCGTCTACCCTTACCTTGCTGGATTCTCTTCGGCTGACTGGGGGGGTTGCCAACTCTTACGGGACATTGTGCCAGCACTCGCAAGAAATATTCTCAATGCCCAGTTAATTTTGAGTGTGTGAGGACGCATAAGTCTTCTAGGATGTTGAGTATCATGCGCAAAGAAACAAAAAACCATCTTTTTTTCTTGATTGATCACATAGATTAAGTTAAAGAAAAAATTTATTTCATTTTTTCTTTTTTTTATGTATGTGGCCATACATTTTCTTTGACCATAGACTCTATCCTCTCAAAGTTGTCCGAAACCTAACCTGGTCGACACCTGAATAGTCCCAACAAAACCTCGTCGATCTAGGCATCTTTTGGACCTCCCCCCATTACAGGGAGGGGTTCTAGGTCTTTCATCATTTAGGCATCAAAGAAGGAACACTGCCACCTTCATTGGTTTGTCCTTCATTGGAGCAACCATAGTTGGGAACCCTAGTCAGTCTCCCAACACCACACCACACACCACTCCTCCCTTGACCCCTAGGGGGAAGAGGAGTGTGTCCCATTCGGGAAGCCATCTGAACACACATCAGGGTACGTAACAGACTAACCCTTGTTATAACCAGAACTTCATTTCTTCACATGTTGCAATGGCATCAACCTCCCAGTCACCTTTCTTAGTTGCATTGAATCTACCCGATTTAACCGAGCTAGAAAATTACCCCCATCGCACACGATCTGTCATGGCCTCCCATGCCTACGAAGCTCCCTTTGGATATACCAAAGTTCGAAGGCAAGCAAGCAGAAGACCCAAGTAATCATGTAATGACCTTTCACCTGTGGTGCTCATCAAATAGTATCATCGACGACACTATTCTATTGAGGCTATTTCAATGCACTCTCATAAGAGTAGTCGCGAAGTGGTACGTGGAGCAACCTCCTGCTTCACATGGAACCTTTAATGCCCTCGCTACCACGTTCCTCACATATTTTCAGTTACCCATTCACCATGATTCTGGAATGGAGTTATTGATTCATTTTAGACAAACCCCCACCATCCATATCTCTGACCATCTTCACGAATGGAGGCGGCGTCGCAGTATATGTAAATCTAAACTTGATGATTGATTCCTCTTATATTTATTCTTGAAAAATCTGATGGTGGAGATTCCAAAGGATGTGGCACAAAAATACCCCACATCTGAAGAGGACACAATCAGTAAATCCCAGAATCTTGAACTAATTTATACGCAGTCAGGATACATTTACAACATCCTGCCTAACGCCCCTTGCCTCCAAACTTATCAAGAATTTCCAAGCGCGTCGAACTCTGTAAACGGATTAATTGGGTCAATGACCCAAGGCTACCTAGGCAGCAGTATTCAAAATCTTGGTTATGCATATAATTCTACTCAGAATGTCTCAACCCAGATTTCAAAGTCATCATATGCTTCAGCAAGACTTGAATAATAGGGCGCAAGCGTATCACCAAGGAGGAACCTATCCTCCGGCTAAGGGGACCCAGTACATAGAATGAAACACTCATGGAAGAGCTCCCCTCCAATGATGAGGTGCAAACAAGGGACAACTTTATGCTCAATCCCAAGCACATGATCCACCTACGCAAACCAATGCATAGGTGAACTTTGTGTAGTCGTCCCAAAACCAACCACACCAGTATAACCAGGAGAACTACCCTCCTAACGTGATTAGGAAAAAATCAAAAAATAATCCAAAAGGGAACCCTGGTAGGGGGCCAGCAACCAACAGCGCCCACCACGATCCCAGGCTGGAGGTAACTCCAACAGGAATCATAACCAGGATCCAAGCAATGCCCAACAGCAAGCCAAAAGGCCACCTCTACGAACAAACCATTCTTGTTCAATATGTGGTGACCACGGGCGCTACACTCACCACTGTCCCAATATCCTTGAGCTAAAAAAGCTTCAAAGTAACCAAGGATAAGGAGGATATTCCCAGAAACCCATTGTTATGCAAGAAACTTTCCCCCACCAAGGGACGGTCAGCACTCAACAAAAAAACCCAGAAGATTCTAGGAAAAGAAACCATGAAATCTACATGTCTGGTGAAGAGATCTTTTTCCAAACAAGGAACCGCAGTTATGACACCACACCAGAAACGACTACGTCAGGGGCTAGTACGAGTGCACAAACTTCACCTTTGACCATTTCAAAGATGCCTATAGAACCATTGCCAAAGATGGCAAAGGGACCTAATAGGAGAGCGGGTAACTACTCCAAAGAGACCCATAATTATAGCATCATGGATGATTTAGCTCAATCACCTGCTGCTATGTCTGTGCTGGAAGTACTGCAGTCGTGCCCAAAGCACCGGAAAGCCCTACTTTCGACATTAGGCACTATTGACCCTGCTAATATGCACTTGATGGCTTTCGACTTAGACAAAGCCACCCCTAGGCTTTAATCCATGGTCGCCTTCCAGATACCAGTGTCGGTCGAGAATATCACTATTCACCGATGTGTCATTGACGAGGGTGCATCAACATGCATCGTGTCGAATTTTTTTTTGCAGAAGTTGGGTTATCCCGAACTAAAAACCTCGGTCATAATTCTTCGAGCATACAATGGTCGTCCCTCGACCCCCGTCGACCTCTACCAAAATGTCCCGGTTTATTTAGCCGGTAAGACGGTCCACATAGACATCTAATTCTTGGACACTCACTTGGATTACAATATACTCCTTCGGCGAAGTTATATGTATGCCATGTCGGCCATAGCATCCTTTGCCTTTCGCATTATGATGTTCCCCCATGAAGATCGTGTCATTATTGTAGACCAGCTGACACACAGTGAGAAGCGCCCCCTAACTAACATGGATGTAATTCTACCCTATGTAGATACAGCCTTGGATATTCTTTCATGGTACCAAGAATATGAACCTGACCAATTCAAATCGTCATTCATTCTATGGTCATTCGTATGAGATCCTCCTATCATCCCTGAGGCATCACCCGATGCCACAGGGGCCCCAGTGTGCATGATGTCCACATCAAGCATCGAGGTTAGTCAGGACATGGACTCAAGTATTAACAACACTAAGGCATCAGCCACGACAGCCTCTCTAGCCTATGCCGCCTCCCAAACCCCTTTCCTCTAACCCCCTAGCTGACTTCGTCTCCCAGTAGGTTTTGGCAACACTGGTGTTACCCAACATATCGTGTTAAGCCCCTATATTAATAGTGTAGACCCTTATTATTGTTAGTGTAACCCCCTTATTTTTATTATTGTACCCTTGTAACCCCCATTTTTTTATTATTGTGCCCTTAAATTATTATTGTTAGGTCGGCTAGGATTACATTGTGGCCCACTAGGATTACATAAGGGCCCCATGGACTCCTATATATAGAAAGGAGGTTTCTTTGTAAATTGGTATTATCCAAGAATGTCTATTCATGTAACAATGGAGGTTTCCCCCTCAAAAGTGGCTCATTTCTAAGGCATTTATATCTCTTTTCTTCTATTTTTGGAGCTGGTTACACAACATTTGGTATCAGAGCTTGGGATTCTAGGGTTTCGCTGCTCCAAACAGGTCATCGTGGCATGTTCGCTATAACGTTTTTTCTACGAAGTTTCAAAATCTGAAATTTTTAGGGTGTGAAGCTAAAATCTTGAGGAAGATTTTCTAAAAATTTCAGAGCTTGGTTCACAATATTTTCGGAGATATCATCTGTGGAAGTTAGGTCTTTTTTCAAGCTCCTAAACAGGTCATCGTGGAATGTTCACTATAAATTTTTTTCTACGAAGGTTAAGAATCTGAAATTCGTATGGTGCGAAGATAAAATCCTGAGGAAATTCTTCAAAAACTTTCAGAGCTTTTTTCGCAATATTTTTGGAGATATGATCTGTGGAAGGTAGTGCTTTTTCAGGCTCCTGAATTTCATCTCAAAGAGGTGATCGTGGGAAAAGTTCAATAACTCTCTCTCTGGGAAGTGTATTTGAGTGCCATAAAAAATGGTCATAAGTACACGGACTGTAGTTTCTTGGCTATCAATTTCGGAGACAAAGGAAAAAACAGTGACACGTGGCAAGTCCTACAATTTTTCTCTACTGAACCAGTCCAACATTAGGTCATTGTGGGAGATTGGAAACAACTTTGTCTTGGGGAATCAAAATTAGATCATACCTGTGGAATTTGAAAGAAGCTTTAGAGGGCTACTACAGGGCTGAATTTCAGATATTGAATATTTTCAATTACAGAGATAATTCAATTTCAATATCGAGCTCCTCAAAGCAAGAAAAAGGTGTGTATTGTTTTTTCTTAATTGCATAAGTCTTGTTTGAAGAATCAAGTTGAATTGGTTCCAAGGGCATATTGAAGAATTTTTGTCAGTAATGGGTTCTATTATGCCTCCAAAACAAAATTCCATACCCATTACGCCCTCAGAAAGCTATACTATGACGCATGAGGAGGAAGAATTGTAATATGAGATATCAAAATTACGGTACCAAGTGCAACAAATTTCGATCTTACGAAGAGAAATCGAAGATGACATAGATGGTTTAAAAGAAAAAATGGTGGCTAATTTGGATGGTTTGAAGGATCAAATAAAATCTATTATGGATGATAAAGTAGTGGAATATCACAAAGAGCATCAACAACAAGTTCTCCAACTCTCAAAGGATAACCTAACTTTGGTGCAAAATCAAATGAAACAACCGGAAGATCAATATCATATCGAAAGAAGTTCTGAAGCAGTCACAGAAACAAGAACTCGACAAGTACAATCAATTTCAAATTATCTCAGCAAGTGGAAGAACTTTCCTGTAGAAGATTCCACATGGGATGATGATAATTTTATACAGAAGCATCAAGAAATAATCAAGCGTTGAGGACAACACTTTTTTGAAGGAGAGGGGCATGTTAAGCCCCTATATTAATAGTGTAGACCCTTATTATTGTTAGTGTAACCCCCTTATTTTTATTATTGTACCCTTGTAACCCCCATTTTGTTATTATTGTGCCCTTAAATTATTATTGTTAGGTCGGCTAGGATTACATTGTGGCCCACTAGGATTACATAAGGGCCCCATGGACTCCTATATATAGAAAGGAGGTTTTTTAAATTGTATTATCCAAGAATTTTTCATTCATGTAATGTATTGGAGGTTTCCCCCTCGAATTGGCTCATTTCTAAGGCATTTATATCTCTTTTCTTCTATTTTTGGAGCTGGTTACACAACATATCGTTGGCGTTCCCAGTTTGGTACCTCTTTCCCCCTTCCAGAACAGGAGCCACCAACGTTACTACCATAGGGTTGAAGCCCCTCAGTCCCGAGGAGCCTCCACCTACCAAGAAATGATCAAGACCTCCCGTGCAAAGGAAGTTCCCATTGCAAAACCGGTGATCACAGCCAAGAAAACCACAAATAGAGGAAAGAAGATGGTGACCCCCACCATTCAAAGGGAATCGCTAGCCTGTGCCATATGCGACATTATAGGCCATCCCAACCATATATTTCTGGAGCTTGACGAATGAAAACCACTCCTCGTCTCTAAAGCAGACATCTCGATGCCATTTTCCCATAAAAAGGAACCTACCACCAAAGGTAAAGGAAAAGTGTTTCATACCAATAATGCATGTTCTCTCTGTGGCAACTATGGGCACTATGCCCACCATTTTCCAGAGATACCACAATATAGGGACACCTTACATGAGATCGAGCAATCCTATCAAGAGGCTCCCTCCATCCAGTCTGTCAGCGATGAGCCTCGTATAATCCTATACATGCAGGAGGAACGACACTCACCAGAAAGACAACCATTTGACTCTCCTCCCCCAAGCCACCATACACCAACCAGGGATAGGAAGCTTTGTTGCCTCATCCTCTTGAGTTATCACGTGCATCGATTACTGTAGACGGTTTGATTGAGTCTTTGATCCAAGGTCACCTAGGCAACAGTAATCTGTATTCAGGGAGTTACCAAGTGTGTCATCTACTGTAGACAGTTTGATACAGTCTTTGACCCAAGATCACCTAGGCAGCAGTAGCACCCATGATACTCAGAGAGTTACCAAGTAGGTAGATTCTGTAGATGGCTTGATCAGGTCTTTGATGCTAGATCTCCTAGGCAGTAGTAACACCCATGATACTTAGAGAGTTACCAAGTAGGGAGATCCTGCAGACGGCTTGATCAGGTCTTCGACCCTAGATCTCCTAAACAGCAGTAACACCCATGGTACTCAGAGAGTTACCAGGTAGTTAGATTCTACAGACGGCTTGATCGAGTCTTTGATCCAGTATCACCTAGGCAGCAATAGTACCATGTGCATCAATTTTGCAGACGGCTTGATCGGGTATTTTTTCCAAGATCAC
This sequence comes from Pinus albicaulis, assembly GCA_034641835.2. Classification (NCBI taxonomy): domain Eukaryota; kingdom Viridiplantae; phylum Streptophyta; class Pinopsida; order Pinales; family Pinaceae; genus Pinus; species Pinus albicaulis. The sequence continues at coordinate 415,103,424 of CM076584.1, forward strand.
CTAGGCAGTAGTAGCACCATACACGTCGATTCTACAGATGGTTAGATCAGGTCTTTGGCCCAAGGACACCTAGGCAGCAGTAATCAATACCCTAGACACTCATATGATTCTATTTATAACGTATCACAACCTAGCTATCATGAAAGTCACCCCGGCACTCATATACCAACCAGGGACAAGGGAACTGATATCCCCGATTCCCCGCAGAGAATGGACCAATGGCACAACGTAATGCACCGGTCAATATAGAGAAACCCTTCCTAGTCTCATCAGCAACCATACAACCAAGAGAATTATGTCAATCCTCTAGATACTGAAAAAAGAAGATGAGGAACAAACAAAATGAAGATCCCAAATGGGGGGTAGTAATCGGCAGTGCGCCCCCATGATCTCAGTCTGGGCGCAACCACAGCTGAAATCAAAACTAGGAGCGAAGTAATAGCTCCCAAGGGAACAGAGGCGATGCCACACATTCACACTCCTAAAAAAGTAAATTTTCATCACCGACATGTATGCCCTCTCTCATATTCTTTGTTAAAGCTCATGATTTTCAATAATATTTTATAAAGAAGATTCTTTCACTTGAGGTAGTTGTTTTTGCAGGAAAATCCCGCAAACCATCCACAACGTTATCTCTTGAAAGTCCCAGAGAAGGTATCATTCTACCCCCAGCATGATAGAGTCCTAGATAACTTTGCATATCCTGACATAATTTCTCCATCATAAATAAACCATAGGGTCCTCATATCCGACCGCGTTTATCATCACCTCACCCTACACATGATAAACATCCTCGTTGGTCGGTAGAGCCTCCCCTCCATGGCGCTCGTCCCCAAAAGTAGACCGTATATCATAGCAAAAGTGATGCCATGGCCATACCATTTCAATTCAGGAAGTACCTCGTGCCCATTAATTCATCATGCATAAGGTCAAGTTTACCATTCAAACTGAAACCCCCTTCCCGGACAACCAGGTTGTACAAGCAGATTGAAAGTGCACCTCTGTGAATTGCATTTGGCTCACCATACCTCCATCAACATAATCCCATCTGCGACATTTCTTCATCCTCTTCATCAACCCTACACATGACACCAACCAATGGGACCCCCACCCCCAGCAAAACATTTTCCTCACACTTTCAGTAAGCGAACCCTTTCATGTTTTGGGGTACCCGTCTCTATGTTTTGTACAAACCAAAACTCATTATTTTATTCTTTTGGTAAGTGTACAAAGACCACAAACGATGCACTTCTCCCTTTCACCCTCATATTTCATCTTTTCCCCCATGGCAGTAGTCCCTCATTCCCCTTGGTCAGATTATTTCACCCCCACGCACGCACCATCATGAAATTCATAGCTAGTTCACACCCGCCCAGGAAGTCCTACCGACTCTAGGGTTTTTCCCTTCGGAAATAACTATGACTGCCGCCAAGCTGCTAAAGTATACTCTGACCTCGGGCCACTAAATCCCCATCATCCATTTTTCAGTCACCTCTCACCAACATTCCTATGTTAAACCCATCCCATCTAGGTCCCCGACCACTCAGGTCAGCCACCCATGGTTTGGTTAAGGCTTCCTTTTTGTCGACCTCGACACCTATTTTCCAAAAAGGAAGCAGTACCTTGGATCATCCCTCCCCATGCAAAGGGGTATCCTTGGGTGGAATTGTGGGAGACATCATTGTCCAGATATGTCATCAATCCTCCTGAAATAAGCATCTTTGTCAACAATTCTTACACGGGAAGGTCCCAACCAGTACATATGCATATGTTGTGCAGCTATATGCCATACCAATCTTACACACATTGGGTACCACATTCCACCTATCATCAAATAAAAAACGCCCCTGAGGGCGTCAGCAATCGTCGTCAACAACCACCAGCATCACTACCACAGTAGTGACGTAGACAACACATGTATCTGTCAATTTTGTTTAACTAGCCATGGAATCATGAGCAAGGGACATGCTCGCCTAGTTGAAATTTTTTGCATATGTTGTATATTTTGTTTGCTTGCAGGGGTCCTTTAGGCCATGGTCATCTCGGAAATGGTACAAGGTGTTATCAATTCCAAGATTCACGCAGGCCTCTCTCTCTCTTTTCGCATGATACAGAAAAGAAACTAGAATGTATTTCAGCTATACAATCCTTCCTAGACCTCACAAATCAGGGGGAAACTGCTAACACTTGAAAATCGTACTACAGAAGATGACATTAATTAATGTCAAGCCAAAGGATTTACAAGGCAGGAAGACATTATGGAATCAAGAAAGTATTTAAAATCTCTAAGGTTTTGAGAAAATCAGATTTGAACTAGTCTTAAATGCTAAATTTCGTGCTTAATCCTTCAAGAAGAGCGCCTTATGTGCGCCTTTTTTCTCGATAAGTGCGCATTCCTGAAAATGGAAAAATTTCACTTTCTGGGACCACACAAAGCAAAGGATAGTTACTCCTTATTTGAAGTCACCTAAGGATAGCCACCAGTGCCTCCTTAGACATTATGTGAGCACACAAAGGAATATTTGGAGAAACCAGTGGAATCATACCTCTCCCTTGGGTCACCATCCATCATGTACCAAGGGAGGGAAGAAGGATTTAAAATCCCTTATATAAGGCCACCAAGAGATGAATAATGGGTGATCACATTGTTATGCTGGACAGAATTTCCCAAGCAATACCAATAGTGTGTGACCCAGAGCTAGAGATAGAGGGGACTCGATTGTTGGCCACCCAACAATCTTAGTCTATCACAAGCAGAGAGAGAGGGATACTACATATGAGACATAGCTTGGAAAAACAACATCCTTGCATTGGGACCTAGAACCATTATCTAGGGGCCCTTTGGCAAGTGGGTAAAATTTCTTCTCCATATCAAATGTTTAATAAGAAGAGGCCTTGAGCCATCATTTGCATTATTATCATTTTGACTCTCTTCAATAGATTCTATATATTTGTGCTTTATTTTTAGTTTACTTTGAGCATACATTCACATATTTTTTCCTCTAGATTATATGCTTTTGAGCTCCACCACTTTTTGCCTGTTACCAATAGTTTATAGAGGTAGACCACACCCCTTAAACTGGTGCGATTTCGTACACCCGTGCGTCAAATCCACCACAATAATGTGAAAAACCATTTTCCTCATAGAGTACCTGGCATGAGTACACCTAAAGAATCTTTTACTGGTAAGAAGCCTGATATTTCTCATTTGAATATTTTTGGCTCATCTGTTTACATTAATGTGACAAAGGACACCAGGAGGAAGCTGGAGTCGACTGCACAAGTTGGGATATTTGTGGGATACACATAAACACCCCATAATTATCGTGTGTATTTTCCAAACAGTCAAATGACTGTGGTGCAACGGGATATAAAATTCAATGAGGTGAAAGCCATGAAGTTGTCACTTGAGAGGGAGCTACACTTGCATGCAGAGGAGGAACTTATTATTCCTAAAGATGAGTCTCTAGATGTGGATCAACCATAGGAGGAGATTCATGGAGTGGAGGAGTCCACTCATGTAGAACCAAACATCAGAACTGGTAGAAAGCTTACCACAGAAGCTGAGAGACTAAATCTTGATGCGACATAGAATGTAGGAGTCCCTAGATCACAGTGCAGACAGAGATATTCTCCTAACCGATTTACTGTATACATGGCTCTTATGAGCAAGTGTGTTGTGACAGAGCCATATTATTTTGAAGAAGCAGTGTAGGATCCCACATGGGTATATGCCATGGTGGAGGAGTATGACTCCATTGTCAGAAATAGTGCTTGGGAGATTGTTCCAAGGTGGGTGTGTAAATTAGTGGTAGGTTCAAGATGGATCTATAAGGTAAATCAAACTGCTGATGGGAGCATCAAGAAGTATAAGGCAAGATTTGTTTCCCAGGACTTCTCACAGATCGAGGGGATTGAGTATGAGGAAACCTTTGCACCTATCGCACGGTACTCTTCCATAAGGACCATCCTTGCTCTCTCAGTGCAGATGGGTTGGCACATTCATCAGATGGATGTGAAGATTGCGTTCCTTAATGGGATCATTGAGGAAGAAGTGTACATTGAGCAGCCTGAAGGATTTGAGTTCTTCAACAGCGAGTCGCATGTGTGCAGAATAAAAATAGTGTTGTATGTGCTGAAGCAAGCACCACGTTCTTGATACACATAGATCGACAACTATTTCATCGGACTTGGCTTCACCACGAGTGAGGCAAATGCAAACCTATACCAAATTGTGGTGGACGGTAAGATTTTAATCACTGTTCTTTATGTTGATGATTTAATACTAACGGGTGATGAGAAGTTGATACACTCATGTAAGGTAGATCTTGAAAAGGAGTTTGATATGAAGGATTTGGGCCTCCTTCATTATTTCCTTGGCTTGGAAATATGGTAGCGAGAACGTGAACTATTTGCATCTCAACGGAAGTATGCTTGGGAGATACTTGGTAAGTTTCACATGGAGTACTGCAAGCCCATGGATACTCCTCTTCCAAGAAATTGGGGGAAAGAGGATTCTACATTGGCAGAGGTAGTGGATGCCACTGTTTATCGATAGTTGGTGGGTTCACTCATATATTTAGTTAATACAAGACGAGACATATGCTATGCGGTGAACCAGCTTAGACAAGTGATGATTAAGCCTACCAAGATCTTTTGGAAGGTAGGCAAGCATGTCCTAAGGCATATCAGGGGCACATCTAAGTATGGCTTATGGTACAGATAGACGGATGAAGTGAAGTTGCATGGCTTCACAGATGCAGATTGGGCAGGCAGCCCAATGGACAGAAAGATCACATCAAGAGGGGTTTTCAGTATCAGATCTACAACATTTTATTGGTATAGTATCAAAAAAAATATCTGTGGCACTCAGTTCAGCAGAAGCAGAATACATGGCAACAAGTCAAGCTGCATGTGAGACTAGATGGATGAGGAAGATCCTGGTCAGTTTGTTCGGTTCACATTTAGATCCTAGAGTGATACATTTTGATAATCAGAGTTGCATTAAACTCTCGATTAATCCTGTGTTTCATGGTAGATCTAAACATATTGATATCCAGTATCATCATATCAGAGATTGTGTGCAACGGAAGATCATGTTGCTTCAGTACATTCCTATGGAAGATCAGGATGTAGATATTCTGATGAAGGTGCTCAGGAGGGGCAAATTCGAATATCATAGAGGCAGGATTTGGGTGAAGGATAATCCCTATCTTGTTGAGAGGAAGTGTTGAGATTCAACAAGATGATGAGCTTAGTGAAAATTAAGCACCTTCACTAAGTAGGGCCTGCAGGCAATTTTTAGGTGTATGTCTATTTTTAGACATGGTGAGCATATTCTATAAGTTGCAGGATTCTATTTGTAGATGGTCGGTCAAATGTGAAAAATAGATGAAATTATATTTTTAGAATATTGGACAGTCTATTTATATATCTTCAATCTAAAAATAGGTGTGTGTCGATTATTATTAGCCCTTAATAATAATCCGACAATAAATATCAACATATTCTCTTGGAGCACTTTATTTCAGTGAACAGATTTGGAAAATCAGTGGGCTGAAGGAATTATGCAATTTCTAGGGTTACTGGTGGCTCACGCATGGAGGACTCAGTTAGAACTGAAATGGAAAAGTTATGACAGAGTTGGAAGCATAGTTATGTGAGTTGTTGTTTATTTAACTCAGTTAATTGAGTTAAACTTAGTTGAGCTAGTTGTATCTATTCTAACTGAAAGATACACTAGTGAGAGTTAAGTGAATTAATTAGTTAATTGTAATATCCCGTTTCTAGGATATCTCTAAAGCACGGAAAACTCCAACCAGAGATTGACTAGGAGGGCATTTACCGGATATGTTGTCTCTAAAGAGAATGAGATCTAGAGGCTATCTGGCCCTTTCCAGACTCTGTCTATAGAGCTGCTTGAAGAATCCCACTCAAAAGTGACTTACAGCAATAGGAAAACGCATATATGAGCACACCATGAAGAGACAACGTTTACAATGACTTGTGAGACAAGAGGATAAATATATATATATATATAGCCAAGAATAATAGCAGCAAAGGAGTGTACAATTCTTGAGGAAACAACCTCTCAAGAAAAGCAATCCAAGCCTCAAAAACACATGTACATGAACATGAAGAACACTGTTATTTCTGCATAAAACCAAGCTATGAAAAATGTAGTCTATGATAGAATGTTGCTTCAAAATGATTTCAATACATGAATATGAAAATATATGGCCCAAACACAATAGGGGAGAAAATCTCTAACCCTTATAAGCCAAAATACCTCAATCCTCCAAGGGATTGGCTGAAATACACAATATGGCAAAAATGCCGGAGCTGCTGGGCAGCTGCTGCAACTCAAAACTGGAACTAAGTAGAGAAGGCTGAAGATGATGAAAAAACTGAAATAGACCTCCTCCAATAGATCTCCAAAGTGGAAGGCTGATTCTTACACTTGATATATTCCCCTCAAATCAACCTGCAAACCCTCACAGCATCTACACCATAAAAATAACGCAGACACTAAGAGGGACTACGCAGTAGCGGCAAAATAAGTGTCGGCCTGATGCCAAGATCTGAAAATTAGCTCTAATGTCTTCCAATCTGATCCTCCAAAGGGAAGAAAGACTTCCCCCCTGAAAAACAAGAGAAGTAAGAGGTGTCGTGACGACTCCACGGAAACACCCTACAACACAGTATTATGTTGCTGTAGCAATAACGTTGTCCTGGAGGATGATGCTGAAAAACTAACCTTGCCCGAGCAGGCACTCGAAGTCCCCTGGGGCTAAGGGTGAGATCTCTGCACAGAGACACTCGGTGCACTAAATAGTGTTGCAGACAGGCTAAACAGCCAGTGTGCTAAAGAAGACAAATGTCTCACTCAACAATAAAAAAACTCAAGCATGATTGAAATGAGGAGGCTCCTCCATCTTTTATAACGTTGGTTTCCCTCCAAAACCCAAGGTAGCCTCTCTCTTTCCTCCACATCCTCATCCTTATCCACATTCTCATCCTTATCTTCACAGAAGCTTGTAGAAGTTTCTAGAGTGTACATAGGCCCCCTCCTCCACGTGGTGTTGGGTCCCCCCTTGACTCCCACTTAAGTCACAACGTTGTGCTACTAAGTGGATGTCGTATTTCTCTTAAGTGAGTTAGACCCTCTTCACTCACTTTTTATTTATTTACAAACTATAAATGGCAAACTAAAAAAAATAGAATATTCCAATTAGCTGTCACTAATTAGGAATATTACAGTCCCCCCCCCCCCAACCCCCGGAAAAATTTTTCTTGCCCTCAAGCAACTGCCTGAACAAGTCTCCTTTCTGCAAAATGTGCCTAGGTCCCAAATGTGCCACTGAATCTTCCCCGTCCTCTACATCATCCTAATGTGAAGGGATCTCTCAATGACAGGATCCAAAATTGATCTCTCATGGTACCAGCCAACCAACAATCCTCCCGGATCCCATTTCCACCATGGACAATAATAGCCCAAGTCCCACGGCTCGGACTGTGCACTGCCTCTGGCTATGACTGATGCTCTAAGGGGCAAAGACCATGACCCCTGCTGAGATGTATCTGTCACTGTGTAAGATATCATATCGACTGTGTACCAACTCATCACCTCTCTCCACTCAAGGCATGGAGTCTGGAATATAATGAGGAACATCTCCCTCATGTGGATCCTCCATCTCCAAGCAATGATCCAAACAAAATGAGTCACCTCCCAACAAGGCAAATCCTAAAAATCTCCTTCCACCTCAAGCTCTGGTAATGAAATTGGGCTGAAAATCTGAACTTGGCAAGTATCATAGCTTACCTCATGATATCCTTCTCTCCACTCATGACAAGTGTAGAGTGTATGCTGATCCTGGGCTGCAAAATTATTTCCCTCCAATGGCAAAGTGAAGAACAATCCTCCAAAGAAGGTTCCTCCAACAATGAAGAACAAGCTAGCCCGAAACAATCCATCCATGAATAATAGGACATGGTCATCATGGGACATCCTAATGAGAGGTTTGATGAAGGTTTTACATGATGATACATGATGCAAACAATTTCTCACAAAGATGCAGTGCAGTCTCATCCACTGCAACTTCAGAAAATCACATGGCAAGCAATCTCCATGATTCATCACATCTTCTAAAGGATAGTAAATGGCTGAATGTAACAACAATAATACATGATCAAGCACTTTCCCATGGTTTTATAATGGATGAATATCAATCTTATGGCCCACCTCAAAAGAGAACAAACATTTGGCTATGGTGGCCATATCTCCTCTCATGCTCCCATTAGAACATGTAGTGCAAAAATTGTGAGAATTTTTCCCTCTCACGGACACATCTAGCTCATGTGTCTCCCTCATAATCAAGCCTCCGATGAAAATCTGATCTATATTAGAAAATGGAGACATGATCAATAGCAAAATAAAGAAAATGTTGAAGGTTACAAGTGATGCAAGAAGGTACCAACAGCTTTCCCCGTAGTGACAACGCAGTTTTACAAGTTGCTGCTTGATAAGAGTACATGGAAAAATGTTTCTGTTAATCATGCATGTCTTCATATGATACATGATATAGTGCAGCAAATGAACATACATGTGGTGATAAATAATTTTCCCAAGGCCACAAAAGAGATGGCTGCCTCCATCATGTAGATTGGCCCAATACAATTCATGGAGAAATTTGACAAGCTTGCCCTCTTGTGAAGCAATGCACTGCATGAAAATGGTAAAAGTGTGAAAATCAATGAATGTATATACAAAATTCTCACAAAATGCTGGAAGTAAGATGGTATATGGATCCATGAATGAGTCCTCCATAGTGTGTTGGCATGCTATGAAGAAGAATGAACCATGTGCTGCAAAAAGATAATCCTCCTTATGCTTGAAAACCCAAGTCAAGAAGAATATGCCATAGATGTCTCTATCATCATTACCTCCTCTTTGTTCATCAAGTGTAACAAATATGAAGTGATCCTATGACCTATGGGTTATAGATCCACCATATCTCTACTGGGCACAGTTCATCGATAAGGCTCTGCTCCAAAGTGACAACGCTGTGAGCTCATGCAAATAAGCTCCTGTCAATACAAAGCTCCATTCTTTGACATGCCCCTTGTCAAAGACTCCTCTAATAATGCTGCAACAAATATGGAATACCTCCCAAGATGGAAGTGCTTCCCAAACATCACCAAAGACCAAGGAGATAGTGCCATCCCCTCTTCCTGCAACATCATGCAAAGTGTGAGAGAAAATCTGCCCTTGCTCTCCCAGAAACAAACAAAAAAACAAGACATTATGTTGCCTCCCCATACCTCCATCATACATTTCATGTGATGAAGACACAATGAATGATATGAGTAACACATCAACACCATGCATCCATACTCTATGCTGCTCAATGATGCAAGTATCCAACCATCTTATCCCTCTCCTCCTATTCTTAGGAAGAGTGTTTTCCAAGTGATGGCCAAAATCCTTCAAGAGTAACCAACATAGCTTAGCCTCCTGCTGCCCAGTATCATAGATCTGCAGGTAGCTCCCTAGCTCCTTGCTCATCATCCACATCCACTCAATCACGTGTGGCTGCATCCTTCTTCTCCTCATCCTGGTACTCCTCCCATGAGGGCTACCATCCTCCCAAATCAAATTCCTGTCTTTGCACTTCATTTGATTTTGAAATTTATGCTTCTCAAGGATCAATGAGACCCTATCAAGAATCAAATAGGCGGTAGGAAAAAACCTCCCATCATGATGTGTATGGCTCAAGGGATGTCCAACACAAGCATGAGAGATGTTATCCATCCTAATATGTCCTCCATCTGCTATATTCTCTTGTGAGAAGGGAAGAAAGTCATTGCATTCCATGGTGTGTCGAAGTGCATCTCCAATGAGATCTCTCCTTGAGACATCCCTTCCATCCATAGTCTTCCAAAACCAATGAGGTCTTGGATATGAAAGTAGAAGTTTCTCTTTGAGCTAAGAAGAGCTCATTGAGAAAGTGTCATCTTGAAGGGAGAAAAGGTTTCTTACTCCAAGATGTCTACCATCAATCTTCAACGCTTCAAATCCCAACCTCCAATGTGATGTAAAATCCAAAAATGGCTCATGAGAATGATGGTTTGATTCCTCCTTGAATGTTTCCATGCTGCACAGCGCAGTGCAACCAAGCTACTCTATAGTAGCAATGGGATTTGACCCTTGGTCATGCAAAATTAGATCTCCACATTGATCAGAAGAATTTGCTGCAACAATGGAATGTGGCTGCTCCTCCATGAGTGGGACCGCATTATGACAAGCCTTCTCAAGAGGTGATGTGATCTCTTCTTGATGAGAATAGGAAGCGCATGGTACTTCCTCTTCTTTTTCTTCAATCTTCTTGACCTCCTGAAAGGTGGATGCATTTCCTCTGGATCTGAAAAGAGATGATAATAAACTCATCTTCTTCTTGGGCTTAGACTCACAGGGATCAGTGGATCCTTCACACATGGGAAAAGGTGACCTCCCAGTGGTATGCTGCAACTTCGAACTTTGAATGCTAGAAACTCCAATATTCCTTCCTCTTTCATCCTGCCTGAGCTGACAATAATATTTGAAAGGAAAAGCTACTCTAAAGTCTTCCCCCTTGGAATTCCATTCTCGGAAATAATCTCCAAAGGGTATATGATCATGCTACCTCTCCTTCTCACTCGGTACTGGAGGCAAGAATGTAGGCATTGTGATAATTTCCACAGGCTGAGCCAGAACTATGCTCTGATATGACTGTAATATCTTGTTTCGGGGATATCTCTAAAGCACGGCAAACTCCAACCAAAGATTGGCTAGGAGGGAATTTACTGGATATGTCGTCTCTAAGGAGAAGGAGATCCGGAGGCTATTTGGCCCTTTCCAGACTCTTTCTATAGAGCTGCTTGAAGAATCCCACTCAAAAGTGACTTATAGCAATAGGCAAATGCATATATGAGCACACCATGAAGAGACAACGTTTACAATGAGTTGTGAGATGAGAGGATAAATATATATATAGCCAAGAATAATAGCAGCAAAAGAGTGTACAAGTCTTTAGGAAACAAACTCTCAAGAAAAGCAATCCAAGCCTCAACAACACATGTACATGAACATGAAGAACACTGCTATTTCTGCATAAAACCAGGCTATGAAAAACACATTCTATGATAGAATGCTGCTCCAAAATGATTTCAATACATGGATATGACAATATATGGCCCAAACACAATAGGGGAGCAAAGCTATAACCCTTATAAGCAAAAATACCTCAATCCTCCAAGGGATTGGCTGAAATACACAATATGGAAAAAATGCTGGAGTTGTTGGGCAGCTACTGCAACTCAAAACTGGAACTAAGTAGAGAAGGTTGAAGATGATGAAAAAACTGAAATATACCTCCTCCAATAGATCTCCAAAGTGGAAGGTTGATCCTTACACTTGAGATATTCCCCTCAAATCAACCTGCAAACCCTCACAGCAGCTACACCATAAAAATAATGCAGACATTAAGAGGGACTATGCAGTAGGGGCAGAATAGGTTTTGGCCTGATGCCAAGATCTGCAAATCAGCTCCAATGTCTTCCAATCTGATCCTCCAAAGGGAAGAAAGACTTTGCCCCTGAAAAAAAAGAGAAGGAAGAGGTGTCGTGATGACTCCATGGCAACACCCTACAACACAGTATTATGCTGCTGCAGCAATAACGCTATCCTGGAGGATGATGCTGAAAAACTAACCTTTCCTGAGCAGGCACTCGAAGTCCCCCGGGGCTAAGAGTGAGATCTCCGCATGGAGACACTCGGTGCACTAAACAATGCTGCAGACAGGCTAAATAGCCAGCGTGCTAAAGAAGACAAATGTCTCACTCAACAATCAACAACTCAAGCATGATTGAAATGAGGAGGCTCCTCCATATTTTATAATGTTGGTTTCCCTCCAAAATCCAACGTAGCCTCTCTCTCTCCTCCACATCCTCATGCTTATCCAAATTCTCATCCTTATCTGCGTAGAAGCTTGTAGAATTTTCTAGAGTGTACATAGGCCCCATCCTCCACGTGGTGTTGGGTCCCCCCTTGACTCCCACTTAAGTCACAATGTTGTGCTACTAGGTGGATGTCTTATTTCTCTTAAGTGAGTTAGACCCTCTTCACTCACTTTTTATTTATTTACAAACTATAAATGGAAAACTTAAAAAAAATAGAATATTCCAATTAGCTGTCGCTAATTAGGAATATTACATTAATTAATTCACAACTAATAACTCACTAACAACTAAACAAATACAGGAGTTAACTACTTGCATGTCAATTCGAGTCAAGACCCAGTGGAGAGAGAGGTGAAAGGGTGAGATGTAATATCTATTGTGACTATAGTGATGCATTCCATGCATCTGACACACATTGGAGATTCCAATGAGGATTGCGCAGTCAAGGCAAGGCCAATTCAAATTTTTCAGGGGTCTTCTTCAGCAGGGATTGAGCAATGGAGGCAGGCTGTCAGGAGGCAAGAAATTGGTGCATATATATGCAAATTTCTGCATGACAATGTGTAATGATTGTTGATTGTACTAAGAGCTTGTTGTACTAATATTTGTACGAGATTATTACATGATTACATTGATATACATAATATATTATAGTTGGGGTTTTTAGCTTTAATCTCTCCCATTACACAACTGTGTTTATGTGCGATTGATTTTCTTCGCATGTGTTTGCAATTGAGTTTTAATTTCCGCAAGATTAGCAGTGTAAGGATTCTGTATTTAGCAAGAATATTATTATTATTAGATAAGGAGAATCCCTTAATACATTAGTATTAATAAATTTCTACAAGAAGCATGGAGTACACAACCATTAAGACCAACAGTAGAATCTAGCCTTACACCAATTTCATGAGCTAATCTACGAATGTAGGTTCAACTCGGAGGAGAACACCATAATCCCACTACTATGTTGTTGAAAACAGTTTAACAACTAAGGGATAAGATGACTCATATGCGGGCTTATAATGAGAGGCTCATGCGACAATAGGAATGAAACTTGAAGAAACTCCCTGATCGACAAAATCACAGGAATGTTATGTCAAGCCTTGGTAATGAAGATAGAGATGAGGAGAAAAGGCATAAAGGTGAAAATATGTTAGTGGAGAGCCGTAATCTACTACCAGAAGGGAATAAAGTTAGAAAAAAGGAAGAATATGATAATGCCTCAACTCTTAGGAAAAACAAGAAACATAAAACATAACTGAAGTGGGAATTCAAGAAAATTAAACCCCTGACTTTTGATGGAGACCTAAAAGAAGTTGTTGAATCCTATCTAATTAATGTGAACACATATTTTAAATTTATGAGTATGATGATAACATGAAGGAAATATTAGTGACTTGTCAGCTTGATGGAAAGGCCACATTGCATTGGGAATAGGTTAGGTTTTTTCATGTAATTTATGAGTAGGGGGTGACTTGGGGATAATTTCGCAAGTTCTTGAAGGAAAATTACTTGACTGAGCAGTTTTACAATTATAAGATAGAGAATTTATAGGACCTATGACTATGAAAATATTATATGGATGAATTTTTGTCTAAGTTCACATCCCAATTTATATACGTACCCTACATACCTAAGGAAAAGTCCAAGATACAAGTTTTTATGAGCAACATACTAATATTTATGAAAGAACACTTGGAGTTTGATAATGTTAAAACTATGGAGGAGGAAGTTTAGAACACACGTATATTCTATCAACATATGAAGTAGTAAGGGGAAGGAAAGGATGGGTGGTTTAATAAAAAAGGACCGAAAAACCTCCTTAGCATTAAAAATACAAAGAGTGGAAATTCTGGAAATTTAAACAAAAATCAGCACAACATACTTCCTCGAAAGAATCAGTAGAAGTTCAGATTATAATATGAACTTAAAGAAGTGAAAGTATCATGTAAACTACAGGCCATCCAATCACAAAGAACTCCATTAAAATTTGGGGGCTATTGGGAGCCTCATTATTATAAAAACTGCCTCCATCGCACTATAGCAGATCAAACTTCCAATATTCAGGAGGCTTCCACAATTGGTGAGGTGGCTAGAAGTATAACAAAAATTAAAGCTTCTTTGGAGGACCATTAATAAAATTACCAACCTAACATGATAAAATTTGAAGGTAATTTGCATAACCATATTGTGTCTGTTCTGATAGATCAAGGAGCAGACTTAAGTTACATTAGTCCTAAGATAGCTGAAATGTGTCATCTACAGACTCATAAATTTAAAAATCCCAGGTTGGTGCAGTTAGCCACTAGGAAAAAAGGAAGAGTGTCAGCTAAAGTAGATAATTTTTCTATTGAGATAGCATAGTAGAAAATTAGCATAAATTTTAATGTGTTGCCACTACGGTCTTATGATGTATTAATTTGTATTCACTAGTTAAAAGGGCGCTGGTCCTTAGTAAACTGTAAAGATAAAATTATTAGTTATCTCACTGAGGAGGGTGTCAAACAAGAGATTCAAGGAGTAAGGAGACCTATTGAGTTACCACTAATTATTTCCTATCAGTTAGGAAAGTATATTAGGAAGGCATTCCAAATATATGTTGTTCAGGTAGGATATACCAATTCAAAAGAGAAGACAATCGCCTTAGAAAATATAACAGTTGTTCAATATTTTGTTGATGTATTTTCAGATCAAATTATGGGGCTACCTCCAAAGCGAGACATATCCAATTCCACAAAATATTATGGAGCCACCACATATCAAATTATGGAGCCACCACATATCTTCTCAGAGATAAGCTACCAACACCCTAGCTAGTTTATTTCCATTATGTTTGTAAGCATATTTTAGCCATTTGATTTTAATGAAATGAAATTTTATTTCCACTTCATATTTGTATTTATGGTTATATGTGTATTATGTTTCTTTCTTGCATAAATTTATATTATTGGTATCAGAGCGGTCTGCTTTTTCTCTTTTTTTCTTTGCATGTCCCCAACGAGGTCATGGTGTTAGGAGTTAGGGATCGATCTGGTTGAACCCTTGCAAGATCAGCCTCGCAAACCCCGAAAACCTCCCATGGAGGAAGAAAAGAAATATGAGGGAGCAGGAGATCCTATCAAATTATTTCTCGATGAGGCCCTCAAGAAACAAAGGAGCATGATTATGGATAACTTTGCCCAGATCCTTTAACGGCTGCCCACCGGTGACACATATGCATCCATAAGCCACTCTAGAGGCACCACTCCTTTCAAGGTACTTGTCACCTTCGACATTCCTGTATTTGAAGGCCATATATATAAAAATTCCATAGATAGATGGTTTAATTTGCTAGAAGGGTACTTCTTGGTCCATGATTTCTCTGACTGAGAAAATATTATTTTTGCACTCCTCAAAGCCACCCCACATGTCAAAGATTGGTGGGAAACCTACTGTGAGCAAAAGGATGGGAGGGAAACCTGTATGTTCTTTACCTCACCCACTTGGAATTATTTCCGAGATGACGTCAAGGAACAATATTACCCTTTGGGGAGCTATGAGGACAAGTACATCCAATGGACCATGATGTGGCAGCGAAGGGATCAAGATGTGCATGAAATGAAGAATTTGTTGCAAGAACTGAGCAAAAATTCGGGTATTATATATTCGGAGAGACATTTGGTGCTCAAGTACCATAATTTTTTCCATAGATACATTAAGGAGGAAATGAATTTCCTTAACATTACCTTTTTCGGCATGGCATACTGCTATGCCGTTAAGATCGAGCAGAAATTTAAGTAGAAGAAGCGAGACTTTGGATCCACGAGTCTGAAGCCAAGGAAATGTGCCCCTTAACCACAGAAAAAGGGGGAAAGCCAAAGCAAGGAGACGAATCACAACACCACAAATCCAAATAATTACATGGATAAGTGGTTTGAATTCCATAACAACCTCACTCACAACATAAATGAGTGTCAGGTCAAACAATCGTTGGTGGATGAATTGAAGGCACCCGAATTAGATGCATGTTCTGATCCTTAGTCAAAATGAGACAAGGGTGATGAGAAAGGGAAGCAAATCATTGATGCGGAACTCAATGCAGTCTTTTCCACCACCAAACTCCAGAGGGAGGAGCCTGAGGATCTAGAGGAGGGGGAGAACCTCTTTCATTTGCAGATATGGGTGAAGGGTTCTCCACTAATATTCCTTGTCGATAGTGGAAGCCAAAAGAACCTCATTTTAGTAGAGGTCGTGAACAGTCTTGTCTTACCGACCACATCACACCCGCAACTGTATACCATTGGGTGGCTTCACCAAGGAAGAGATATCCACGTCCACCAGCAGTGCTGCCTTCCATACAACATCAAGCCATTCACGAGGTGTTGTGTGATGTTGCTCCTCTTGATGTGTCTGATGTATTATTGGGCCAACCATACTTTCGGAAGCGACATGTTTTGTATCATTCTAGGCCTTGTTCTGTAGTTATTAATTTGGGAAATAAATTGTACAGTCTACCGAAGGTAGTACCACCTCCTTCCATCTCTTTGACTACTGCAAAACAACGCAGTAAGATTATTTCCCAAACCATGAAATTTATTTTAATTACAGTTCACCTATAAGGCAAGAAGAAGATCGTGGCCACAACATCGAAACAGGTCTCCCCTACATGGAACCAACAGATGGACAAAGTCATGGAGGAACATGAGGACATTTTATCCTCAGCCATAGAGGTTCCTCTACACTACTAGGTCAAGCACTCCATTGATCTAACCCGAGGTGCGGCGCCGCCTAATGTTGTCATACCTCATGTGACCACATAGATAGAATCCACAAATGTATTATCTAAGGTTGATAAAGCAACCAAATTTATTGAACGCATCCAACACGTCTGATGCAGGTCCACAAAATCTTTGACAAATCCAATTCCAAGTACAAGCAATGCCATGATCAACATCGAATGCCACACAACCTCTAGGTCGGCGACAAAGTGTGGCTACATTTGTAGAAGGAGCGCCTCACTGGAGCCCACCACAAGATATGCCTGCTTTGATATGGGCCATACACCATCACCAAGGCAAGTGGCTCATCGAGGACCAAGTTCAGCAGAATTTTCCTTATCTCATGAAGGAACTCAACGCAATGGGGACCATTGCTTCCTAAGGGGGGAGGAATGATCCAGGTGTATATTGGTGGCCACCCATCTATTCCACTTAGACCCCCACCATTATTTCTTTAATCTTTTCATTTTCAGCATAGTTTACTATTTTTAGCAGATTTTCGAGTCCTCAACTTTCAGTGGCCATTTTGAAGACCTAAACGACATTTTTTGGGAAAACAGGGGAAGGATGGAAGTTCTTTTGATCTTTCTCACTCAAAATTTGTAGTGCTCATATCGATACTTATAGTGAGGTATTTATTTTTTCAAACGAAGCTCATATGCCAAAGTTACATCCCCCAGAAGTTGATGTACCAATTTACCCGAACGGGGTCCATAGTTTTGGCGCTTCATCTCGTAGGGTTAGATTTTTGGATGTTTATGATTTTCCATTGTTTCTAAATAATAATTAGGCCTTTGAGCCTCACTATAGCACAGTTTAGAGGCATGTAGCCACCACATCTCTTCTCGGCGATAAGATACTAATGCCCCAGCTATTTTATTCCCATTATGTTTGTAAGCATATTTCAGTTGTTTGATTTTAATGAAATGAAGTTTTATTTCTACTGCATATTTGTATTTATGGTTATATGTGTATTTTGTTGTGATAATGCATAAATTCAGATCATTCAGGCACTCAAAGTCAATTTAGCACCGCATATCACACATAGAGGGATGGGCAGACTAAGCAAGTAAACCAATTACTAGAAGATATTTTAAGAATGCATGTAATGCAGGAACTGAGTAAGTGGGAAGAGTACCTTAACTTAGTGGAATTCACAAGCTTATAATAAAAATTATCATGAATCATTAAATATGAGCACCTTTGATGTCTTATACAGTAGAAGGTGTAGAACACCAATTAATTGGAACTACCTTGAAGATAAGCTACTTATAGCACTTCACATGCTAGAAGTAATGGAGAAAAATGTAAAAGAGATTCAACATAACTTGAAAGTTGCCTAGGATAGCAAAAAATCATATGAAAATAAGAAAATGATTTATAAGGAATATCAATTTGAAGAACATGTATATGTCTGAGTGAAACTTAATACAAGCACACTACGATGGGGTGGATGTAGAAAATTAGTCCCTCGATATTGTGGACCTTTTCAAATCTTGGAAATAATTAGACCTGTTGCCTATCGAACTGTATTGCCTAGAAATATGTGAGTCCATAATGGGTTTCATGTCTCTTTATTAAAGAAATATGTATATTTATCTAGACATATCATTAACTGGAAAGATGTATAGGTACGTATTTAGCAATTAATAGCTTTTTATCAATAATTCCTACAAAAACTAATAACAGTTACATGATGTGGAACAGGTCAGATCAGACAAATATTTTATAGTATAGCCCCTATGTATTTTCAATCAGAGCGAAAAAACATTAAAAAGGTGAGATATTACCCAAGTTAAAGTGCAATGGAGGCACATTAGCCTGGAAGAGGCCACTTGGCAGGATGAAAGATTTATTCAGGAAGCATACCCTGACTATTTGAAGGGAAAGAATGGACACCAAGGAAGGTGTTTCACACAAGGGGTGGAATATGTAACAACCACCCTAATTGTGTAAACATGAGTCATTTACTTTTACTTTGCTAGATTTGGTAAACTCTAGACTCGGTGAAACTCAAGAAAATGAACTTTAAATTTTAACTTTATTTTGATCGTTTTCTTTTAAATAAAAAAATATATAAAAAAAATATTATGCTAATTCATGGAATTATGGGAGAAGACCCTACAAGAAAATATTTAATTTCCAAGCAGTTGAGGAAATTACTTCCTCCTCCCTCATAGAGATTAAAACATCTTAGTTTCGAAAAAAAAACAAGGAAGGAAGGAGAGGGGAGAGAAGCCTCAAGTAACAAAGAGGAGAGAAGGAAATCTTAAGAAGGATTCTTCCAAGGAAAAATAAAAGGCTCCTAAGGGTGTTATAGAGATGGAAAAAGAGCTAGTGGAAGCTATGAAGTAAGTTATTCACTGGACGCGTAGCTTTGAGGTTTAAGAACAAAGTACTATCTACTAACAACTCTAGAAATTAAAGAGGCTTGGGAGGATATTTGGACGTAATTGCCAATTTCATTACTAACTAGTTAGGTGTAGGAATTTTCCTTCCTGGATAATTTTATAATAGGATAATTTATTCAGATAAGTACAAGTAAATTCTAGACTAGAAATAATTTTATTCAAAAAAGTGATGCCTGAAATATGTATATGTTTTATTTATATATAAAGAAAATGGAATGAAAAACAACAAATTAGATTTTTGGTTTATTCTTTTTGTGTCAAAGAAAGAGGAAAGATTGTTTAACTAATTCCTTATAAACCAGAGCGAGAACCCGAACTTTTGTTTCAGCTAATAGAATTAAATTTCTTACACATAACTACACGGTGAGCAGTCTAGATGGAATCATCAAAAGATTCTTAGATGTTAAAATGGACTAGTAGTCACTGTTAACTAAAAAACAAGAAAATAAAGAAACTGTATGTGAAATCGTTTTCTAACAAATACAAAGTTTAATTGCATCTAGGTATAAGTAATTTTTTTGTGGTTATCTCTTGCATTCAAAGTCTGGTGGAAGTGAGTTAGTTCTTGTCTTCGAGCTAGAAGTCAATTTGGAGAATACTCCCTCTTCCTAATTACTTATACCTAAGTACCAAGTGCGGGGATGGGAAAAAACTTGATGGGGTTTGGGCTCTTTCCATCTTGTAGGTATTGGTAGTAGCTACATTAAAGAAATTAATAGGAGGATATCTATTAAGCACATTTTTCACTATTAAACATTGACGAATAAATAACCTAAATAATCATAAACACATGCAATGAGGAAAATAAATATTCTATCAAATAACAATCACAAACATGGTACATAGTTGAAATATGAATAGGTGAGAGAAAAGCACGAAATAAAAATCTAGAACCAACATATACACCAAGATCTTTTAAAAATTAGAAATTACCAAAGTTTGGCAATGTGCATTGCGTATCCAAACCATTATGTACTAAATAAAACAACCAAAAAGTGTAATTAATAAATACAAATAATTGTTTAGTTACAAAAACATCCCATGTATATAACCTCGAGCCATTATAGTAAATTCAAGGGTTGGGTATCGAAGAGCCAAACTTACATTTAAAGCTGAATAAGTTTAAAAGACTTTTGGTAAGTTCGGTGCTCATAAAACTAGTGAAACTAGTAAGACAAAATATATAAACAAATTTTTTTTCCCAAATATTACTGGTGAAAAAAAATTCTTTAGGGAAGTTCATAATATTTTATGAGAGCCCCAAACTAGTATGCATTCATGTTGGAAATAATCCCAACCACCGCCATGAATAAAACTTGCAGCAACCCACACTTGAATTGAATTTTGTTGCAGGGAAGGACAAACCTCGGGATTCAAATCTGCAGGTTTTTGTTTTTCTTCACACAATTTTGTAGATGTTCAGAAAAGCAGAGTCAAGCCATCACTCTGCATTTAATTCCTTACACACCGCATTCACTTACCTTTTTTCCCGCACATCGCAACCCGCAAGTTTTAACCTTTACCTCTTAAGCTTTCACCGAAACATAAGTTTTTGTCGATGCGAAATCTGGTGGGACCCTCAAACCTTACCGCATTACCAATTCAGATGAAAACCTTTGTTATCGCCTTATTCCTTACCTTTTCACATTTCGCACGTCCCGTCATTTACGTCATCGCATTTCGCACTTCGCATGATTTAACATTTACCTTTTACCGCCCGCATACCGTACTTCGCATGTTTTATCATTTACCTTTTAGCATGCCTGGATTTCAGAGTTCACACTTTTTTCTGATTTACCTTCTTGTCACCCGCATTTCACACTTTGCATATTTTACAAACTACCTTTTAAGCACCCGCAAGTTGTTTTGTTTCAGTTGTGATGGAATGTGTTAACACCCATTTAGATTAACTGGCGCGGTCACCGTTGATCTCAGATCAACAGTGACCCATGGGCATGTTAGCTCCCCGTAATTTGCTAGATTGATTGAGATACAAAGGTAACTGGTAACATCAAACCAAGCTTTGGAATCCTAGGACCTAGCCTTCTTGGATTTGGAGAGGAATCTCTATAGCAGGTGTAAATATGTGAACTTGTTTGCTTATTAGGGTTGATTTTAGGCTAGATGTTAAGTGCGAGGTATTTTGATTGTTTTTAGTTGGGTATGATGCTAAGATAGATTTATATATATAACAAGGAAGATTGTTAAGTCATTGGGCAATGGTGTCAAACAAGGTCATGAATGAGTTCATCAATGGTTTCAAGAGCATTTGCGGGGCAATTTAACTTGGTTGGTGGATCTTTAAGGTTGTGAAGGATCATGAGATGGACATTAAACTTGGGAACTACAAACTAATAAAGGGCAGAAATAGAATACTTTATATACTTGTAAACTAAGGGAGTTAGAAGATATATAAGCATAGAAAGAGAATCAAAGGCTTAAGCAAAACTGATCCATTTGATTTCAGACTGAAAGCAGATAATGAACCAAGACAACATTCAAATAAAACATAGAAACAACAAACTTATTGAATCTTTCATGGGTTTTATCATCAAGAGCAGGAAAAACATTTAAGTTACACAAGTAACTGTAACCATAGAAGAAGAGACAAACCCTAGCATCCACAGTGACAGCTATGAGAGTTCCTTGAGACAATTTTAGCTAAGTAAGGCAAAGAGCATGATTAAGACAGACTTCTTTGACAAAATATAGGCAAAGCTGCTTCAAAAGATGATTTCAAGAACAGAGTACTTCAGAGGTAACAATATGCAGGGATATCCATAAATCATAATTGATACTAACTGATCTAAATCATTCCAGAAAATAGACAAGCCAAAAACTTATTAGAGAGCAAAAATATGAATTCTCTAACATAGCATAAGCAGAAGAAAAAATTTAGGAAGTGAAGGAAACAAACAGATCTAATGTGCCACCAACAAGCATATCTTAGTCTAAATTTTGTTTTCCTACTGCAGCATAGATGGATGGAAAACATATGAGGAACTTAGAAAACATTAATAAGAGAAAACTTCACCATCAACCAGGCCTATGGATCCTGCAAATAGTCCTTCTCTTCAAGGGACTATGTATTACTTCCGCATAATTCATCAACATCCAACAAAATATACAAGAGCCTCATGCTCTATTTATGGAGAAAATGAGGAGGTGGAAGCCCTAAGAGGCTTCTAGAAACCCTAATTCAGCCATAAATGTAATAAATGTGCTTAATGACCATGCAAAGCCCAAGACACATAAGAGATAAGAAAATAAATGAAACACACCAAAACATAACTCCCAATCAAATCAAGAGTGTTTTGTCAAAAAAAATATTAAAAAACCAATTTTCCATTAATTAGTGTCTTTTGTTGACTTTTTGGCAAAAAAATTGTCTCTGTGCGTAGCTCCAAATCAACAAAAATTGGGGTCTATTGCAGCTGAGTTTTGGACCCCTTCCCGACATCAGATTTGGGGCTGTGATGGCTCCTTGGAAAGCTACGGATCTATAATTTCCAAAAATATTTTATTTTTTCAAATATGATTCCTGGAAGTTAGTTAAAAAGTAGAAATAGTGAAGAAACCCAGGAGTGTAGCACTTGCTGATATTAGGGGCAGAAAGGTAAAAAATGGTTGTTTTTGGCCCTTCTGAGGGACCAAAATAGCTTCATTTGATCTAAAAATTTCTGAGCATGTTCCTTTGATCTCAATAAATCAAAAAATATAATTTTCTTCAGCTGAGGATGCTCCGAGAAAAAGTTAAGGCACCCATGATTTTATGCTTTTAGGCCTAAAATTCACAAAAAACAAGAATGTGTCCAAAATTGCCCAATTTTGGTGATTAAACCCCTTAAGGGTTTTTAGAAACATGTGATGAAGCTTGAGCCAAAATTCCAAGCCTATATGTGTCCTTTCCTCCTTTTTCCACCGGGCACCTCCTTTGGGCAATTTTGAGTTTGGCTCACTGTTTTGTGCTTATTTGTCATCATTGTGACTACCTTCATCATGAGTTTTTTCTTCCTGAGTGTCCTTTTTAGTTTGATGCATGTTAACACTATCAATTTCTTCTAATGAGTGAGGGCTCTCTTTATTTTTTTCTCTGGTTTGAACCTCTTTGTGAATGCTGCCCTCACCATGACTGTCTTCCATTTCCTCCTTAGGACTATCACTTTCTTCATCATTGTGCTTGTTGTTTTCTTGGGAACCATCCTCACTAGCTGTTTGAAGGCTTTCATTATGCTCATCATTGCTTACTTTATGACTGTTATGTTAACTGCCACTATGATCATCATCACTCTGTTCATGCTGAGGGCTAAGAGGGATCTATCTAGTAGGTGTAAATATGTGAACTTGTTTGCTGATTAGGGTTGATTTTGATTGTTTTTGGTTGGGTATGATGCTCAGATAGATTTAGATAGAAAACAAGGAAGATTGTGAAGTCATTGGGCAATGGAGTCAAACAAGGTCATGAATGAGTTCATCAATGGTTTCAAGAGCATTTGCAGGGAAATTTAACTTTGTTGGTGCATCTTTAAGGTTGTGAAGGATCATGAGATGGACATTAAACTTGGGAACTACAAGCTAATAAAGGGCAGAAATAGAATCCTTTATGTACTTGTAAACTAAGGGAGTTAGAAGATATATAATCATAGTAAGAGAATCAAAGGCTTAAGCAAAACTTATCCATTTGATTTCAGACTGAAAGCAAATAATCAACCAAGACAACATTTAGATAAAACATAGAAAGGAAAACCTTATTGAATCTTTCATGGGTTTTATAATCAAGAGCAGGAAAAACATTTAAGTTGCACAGGTAACTGTAACCATAGAAGAAGAGACAAACCCTAGCATCCACAGTGATTGCTATGAGAGTTCCTTGAGACAATTTTAGCTAAGTAAGGCAAAGAGCATGATTAAGACAGACTTCTTTGACAAACTATAGGAAAAGCTGCTTCAAAAGATGATTTCAAGAGCATAGTACTTCAGAGGTAACAATTTGCAGGGCTAGCCATAAATCATAATTTATACTAACTGATCTAAATTATTCAAGAAAATATACAAGCCAAAAACTTATTAGAGAGAAAAAAGATGAATTCTCTAACATATCTTAAGTAGAAGAAAACATTTAGGCAGTGAAGGAAACAAAAAGATATAAGGTGCCATCAAAAAGCATATCTTAGTCCAAATTTTTTTTCCTACTGCAACATAGATGGATGGAAAACATATGAGAAACTTCACCAAAAGAAAACATATGAGAAACATTAACAAAAGAAAACTTCACCATCAACTAGGCCTATGGATCCTGCAAACATTCCTTCTCTTCAAGGGACTATGTATTACTTCAGCATAAGTCATAAACATCCAACAAAATATACAAGAGCCTCATACTGTATTTATGGAGAAAATGAGGAGGTGGAAACCCTAAGAGGCTTCCAGAAACCCTAATTCAGCCATAAATGTCATAAATGTGCTTAATGACCATGCAAGGCCCAAGACACATAAGAGATAAGAAAATAAATGAAACAAACCAAAACATAACTCCCCAATAAAATCATAGTATTTTGTCCAAAAAAATATTAAAAAACCAATTTGCCATTAATTAGTGTCTTTTGTTGACTTTTTGGCAAAAAATTTGTCTCTGTGCGTAGCTCCAAATCAGCAAAAATTGGGGTCTATTGCAGCTGAGTTTTGGACCCCTTCCCGGCATTGGATTCAGCCCCTTGATGGCTCATTAGAAATATATGGATGTATACTTTCCAAAAATACTTTATTTTTTCCAATCTGATTGATAGAAGTTAGCCAAAAAGTAGAAACAGTGAAAAAACCTAGGAGTATAGCACCTACTGATATTAGGGGCAGAAAGGTAAAAAATGGTTGTTTTTGGCCTTTTTGAGGGACCAAAACAACTTCATTTGATCTGAAAAATTCTAAGCATGTTCCTTTGACATCAAGGAATCCAAAAATATAATTTTATTAGCTGAGGATGCTCTGAGAAAAAGTTAAGGCACCCATGATTTTATGCTTTTAGGCCTAAAATTCACAAAAAATAAGAAAGTGTCCAAAATTGCCTAATTTTGGTGAGTAAACCCTTTAAGGATTTTTAGAAACATGTAATGAAGCTTGAGCCAAAATTCCAAGCCTAGATGTGTCCTTTTCTCCTTTTTTCACTGGGTGCCTCCTTTGGGCAATTTTGAGTTTGGCTCACTGTTTTGTGCTTTTTTGTCATCACTGTGACTGCCTTCAATTTGAGTTTTTTCTTCTTGAGTGTCCTTTTTAGTTTGCTACATGTTACCAATGTCACTTTCTTATAATGAGTGAGGGCTCTCTTTATTTTTTTCTCTGTTTTGAACCTCTTTGTGAATTCTGCCCTCAGCATGACTGTCTTCCATTTCCTCCTTAGGACTATCACTTTCTTCATCACTATGCTTGCTTTTTTCTTGGGAACCATCCTCACTAGCTGTTAGATGGCTTTCGTTATGCTCATAACTGCTTACTTTATGACTATTATGCTGACTACCACTATGATCATCATCACTCTATTCATGCCAAGGGATGTTATGTTCTTTATCATTATTATCTCCTCCATCACTGTTGCGCTGACTGCCACTTTGTTTGCTTTCAGGACTTTGTTGATGACTGTTTTGTTCCTCCTTATCACTGCTTTCTTGAGGACTATTATGTTCCTTCCCATCACTACTTTCTTGATCACTATTAAGCTGATTACCACTCTGATCATGTTTACTGTTATGCTAAGTGCCACTCTGTTCTTCATCATCACTTCTTTGATTAGACTTTTCTTTTTCACTCTCAATCATAGGGGATTTTTTCTTTTGAGGGGTAGATTGAGTAGAAGAAGGGGAGAAATAGTGAGTGGATGGTGAGGAAGGTGCATGATATGGACCATGGGATGAAGAGGCAGTGGTGAAATCAGGATGGGAGGTGAAGGATTCCCAAGGAACTCCTTCTTGCTCAAGTTGATGGAGGATGAGAATTTTTATGAGAGAATGTTGAAATAAGGTAGCCTTTTGTTGAGCAGGGGGTTTCTTTTGGACAAATGAGGCCATTTTGTCAATGCTCCTATAGAGGAAGAAAGGGAGGTTCAATAGCTGAGTCCAGGTGAGGTGCATCAGTAGTCGGACATGATATGAATAGACTCGATAATATCTCCCTTTACATGTAAAGTATTTCATGATGACCTTCATTAGAGGCGCATAACTTTTCAATAGATGAGAAAAGGGGAAGAGAGGCTCGCATTCATTTTGGTAAGCTGGTTTCAAGAATGGTTT
The DNA here is from genome assembly GCA_034641835.2 of Pinus albicaulis. Taxonomy (NCBI): domain Eukaryota; kingdom Viridiplantae; phylum Streptophyta; class Pinopsida; order Pinales; family Pinaceae; genus Pinus; species Pinus albicaulis. The sequence goes on from CM076584.1 coordinate 415,129,869, forward strand.
GTAGTGGTCTAGGTCCAAATAGGCTTGTTTGAACCATTTCTCACCAAGATAGGGAATCTTGGTTGCCTTTGACACTGATCTAGGGGTGAGCACAAAATCAAGGCCTGCTATGTGAACATGTTCTCATTGCAACCTCAGGGAAAACAACTATGTCAAGGGAGGGTGATTGGTGACCTCTTGGATTCTTTGGCAAAAATCAAGGCACCCTACCTCATGAAAATTGAAAATAACTGAAGGGGATTCATTTATCTCCTGAGTTGTAGTAGGCTCAAATCTATTGTGATATCCACCTTTGTTGGCTTTCCTTGGAGGCATGTTTGCTTTAGGTTTCCTTCACTGGCTTATCATAAGATACTTTTGAATTAATTGAAAGTAAATCCCTTCTTCAAAACATTGTTTCTCTTCCTTAGTTGGCAAACCAGTTCTTGATCAATGAAAACAAGTCTCCTTCCTAAGAACTGTGTTTTTCCTTGTGACTGAGCAAAGGGGCCTTCAAAAAAACCTCTGTTTTCTATTTATAGAATGTGTTCCCTTTCATGCACTTGATTTAAAACAAGCTTTAAACTGTCACTAGGTATTCTTCTTCAAACAGTGCTTCTCTCTTTCATTTAGTAAACTAGACATGTATAAAACAAAGCCTACCATTCTCCCTAAAATCATTGTTTTCCTTCCTTGGCTAGCAAACAAGTTCTATTTTGATGAAGATCAGTTTGTTTCTCTAAAACAGTATTTTTCCTTGTCACTGAGTAAAGAGGCCTTCAAAATGAATTATGCCTTTTTAACAAATAGATTTTATTGGCCCTTTAAAACATTGTGTCTTCTTCCTCACAGTTTGATTTTAAAATCTCTTTCAAATCAAAAACTTGGGTAAAGAGAAACCCAAATACCTTTTAAACATTTTCTTAGCTGTTGTTGAAGACAATTCCTTGTCCAAAAACTAGTTTTTAAGCAACATTGAGGGCTCTTTGCAGGCTGTTGCAAACTCCTTTTAGCATTGGCCCGGGCGGTCAAACCTTCGTTCAGAAGTGGCCTGGGCGGTGGGCCATTTAGAGGTGGCCCAAGCGGTGGGCCATTTAGAGGTGGCCCAGGCGGTGGGCCATTTAGAAATGGCCCGGGCGGTGGGCCATTCAGCAGTGGCCCGGGCGGTGGGCCGTTCAGCAGTGGCCCGGGCAGTGGGCCATTCAGCAGTGGCCCAGGTGAGGCAAAGATGGAAGGTGCAAAGGCAAGGGTGGAAAGGTGTAAGGGCAAGGGTACAAAGGTGCAAGGGAAAGGGCATAAGGCAGATGCTTTTTGGATCAAATGCGTCATGTGCAGGGTCAAGGGGGTTGGGCAAGGCTGTCGGAGGCAGCACGTCATGTGCAAGCCTAGGCATCGGGCGCTGCACAAGCACGCTACGTAAAGCAATAGGTGTGTCACACCATTCAGAAAATCCTTTTGCATCAACCTATAGGCCCACCGCATGAATCTTCAAGTCCGTCACGTGCATGAAAAGCTGTAAATGTTTTAAAAAAATTTCTCTCTTCCATGAATTTTTTTGCACGATGACAAATCAAATGTTTTGCTCGAGCCCCCTTATGCCTTATGAGGTTTTCAAAACACCTTTTCTCCCTCTTTAAGATTTCAAAAATCCTCCTTTAGCCTTTGTAATTGTATTGAAAGAGTGACTCTATCCTTATGTTGAGGGATTAATTGCTTTGCCCTTTTTGGATGGTATCTTTTCAACATATATATTTTTAGCTTATTATTTTCCCTAGATCACCTAAAAAACATATTTGACCCTCTGTTTATCGGTGAAAGAGGTCTTCAAAGGGCTTTCCAGCGCTTGTCGTATACTTCATGTTTCAACCCTTTTCAATGTTAAAGCTCTGTCTATTATTTTAAGGAGGTTGTTCTCAACACTTGTAACTTGCTCTTATCATTTGATGGTGGCATCTTAGACTACAAACTATTCGTTATCTTCGATTACCTTTTGAATGAGCTGATCCATAAGAACTGTAACCCCAAGTGCTTGCCCTCTATTTTCCTTTTGGAGGGAGTAATTAGGTAGACTATAATGGTCTTATCCAAAATGAAGGATGTCCCTTTTGAATAAACCCCCTGTGTGAAATTATCTTTTACCATTTGAATGAGGTTTCTTCATCAAAATCTAGCCTCAGATTTATCCTTTGAAGGAGGCTTTTACAAGCATCATAATTGAGGCCTTTCAACACCATTATGTCAATATTCTGCTTATGATGTGAAAGAGGTTGTTTGACTGGGTTATGACCCTCTACTTGTCATGAAGGAGGTCCTTGCAAATGTAACCACTCAGGTCACTCAAAACCATTGTTGGGCCCTCTGCTTATGATGAAGGAGGCCTTCAAACTATGAAATTTCATCCATCTCAACACTATGCCCTTTATCTATTTTCCAGAAGCAATGTGATTTGTTCATGATAAGTGTTCCTTGTGTGTATTCCTGACATGACTCCTTACTCCTTACTGTGCTTTCATAAGGTATAGTGAAAATGTCTTTGACTGATTTTCAGATTTTAGGTGCATGATAAGGTATGAGAAGCAGCTTTCCTTCTTACACCTTCATTATAATGCCTTATTTTCTTTAGACCTCATTTTTTCAAAGACTATCTTCCTCCTTGAAAAAGAATGATTTGCAGGGCTAGGTCACCCTTTGAGGACTTATGCAGCTATACCTTTGTAGTTAGTCATGGAGCGTTGATGATAAGAATCACTTAATCCTTTGTATACATTTGTGTTGATGAATGATCATTGTCTTCAAGCACTTTTTGGATTTAAAAACATGTACATTTTTTGTCCTTTACTTACTGCACCTCATCTACTTCATGATGGAAAACAGTCACAGAATGGTAGCCTTGTTGAGTTTGCTCTTTTACTCCTATTTGCATAGTGTCATCATTGAATATACCCCTACAGAGATGTATTTGGTAGATGATATTTTATTTTTGGAGAACTTAGCAGTGTGTCATAAAATCAAGAATTGAAATGACCACTCCATTTCATTCATGAAACTTTTTAGAAACCTACTCTTTCCTTGGAATGGATATTTCTGAGCCTTGCTAGCATGAAACCAAGAAACCAGTTAGTGGTGTATGACCTAAGGCTAAACTGGTGTGTTGCTTTGGAGAATAAGCAACAATTGATGGCTAACTGGTACTAGACACAGGATTTTTGGCTTAGGATAACTTTGTCAAGGAAAATTTCCCTAAACACCACCACCTAGACCTACAGACCTTGTTACATATTTTAAATATTTCCTTAGTCATGATCAGGTTATCATAATTATTGAATGATCAGTGAGAGAGGGGTAGACACTTTGTCAAATGATGGGCAATGAGATGCATGAAAACAAGGGAAAATGATAGCAGAGAAACAAATTTATGATAGCTATAGATAGGGAGGCTTTGCTAAATTATGATGGGTATGGAAACTAAAGACCATTTCAATCACAGGCTAAAAAAAAGGGGGAGGAAAGAAAAAATTCGTTTGAGGTGTTTTCTAGATGAACAATTGAAAGTTTTGAGATTAGCTTCTAGAAAACTCAGCCAAGGAATCTAGTCATCAAAAACATGCAAAAATAATGATGACTAACATTGGGCACCAAATCCATCCTATAACTTAGTGAAACCTTTGGTGACCTAATGGGGACCTTTGGATTTGGATTTTGGATAGGCATTTAGACTTTAGGGATTACCAAGTGTAAGATAGGACCTAGGACAAGCTTAGTGTGGTTTGAAGACCTAGGATATTAGAGCATACTAATTGTCTAGAGGGTTTGTAGAGACAATCAGTGTCTAGGAATATTATGGAAGAGTCATCAATATTATTGGATTAGTAGGTTTGATCAGTAGTAGGGAATCTTGTAGATAAGAAAAACAGAGGATTTGGGCCAAAAGGCAAGACATGGTAAAAAATGAGTGACAATTGGGGCAAAACAATATGGCTTGAACCCAGGATGGGTCTTCCAGGAGTATTGGGCTAGTGATGGCTGGATGAATGATAAACTAGTGAAAATTTATCCGAAGGATAATGAAGGCAGTGAAATTTCTAGAACTCACAATGTTCATGAACCTTGTTTCTAGAAATCTAGGATAAGTATTTTAGTCATCCATGAGAAGTAAAAATTACTGATGACTAATAATGGCTCCACTTGGGGAGGGTAGCTCCTTTTTAGGAGGTGTCTAGAACTTCAAATCTATGGCTTTATGGTGACCAGTGCCTCATCCATTGGGAAAATTTTTACCTCTTTTCATTTTTTGATGCTTTCTTGAATCTATGATCTTAGTAATCTGAAAAAAAACATGATAAACATCAACATCATCTCTACCTACCCAAACTACTTGCCTAACATTTTTTTCTTCCTTGGGTGCATTTGGACTGGCAAACCCTTGACATTTTTATTTTTGAAAACAAAAATCAAACTATCTAATTGTACCCTTATTTCTTCCAAGATTTCATATTAGGCTAATGAACTCTCTTATTATCTACCTAGTCTAATCATTTGTCAAGGTTAAGCTGTTTGAAAAACTTCATTCCCTAAGCTATAAACATGAAATTGAAAGTATGGTTTAAATCCAGATTAGGAAATCTGACTTACCATGAGTTGTGGCATAAGAACAAGCTGCACACAAACATTATTTTGCATGAAAGTAAAATAGAAAGATAAGGACTGTGATCTATCATTTGTTATGCATCCTCATCTTCCTCTTTGGTTATGTTTTGAGCATGCAGAACCAGTATATTTTCATTCCTAATCAATTCTCTTTTGACAAGTCAAGTTTACATGATTTTGACAAGTTTTTCTTTCACTAACCTATCAGCAACTAAATTGAAAACATGTTCAGCCATGATTAGGCTAGATGACTGAACAAGACTTGTTTTTCAAAGACTAGTAGTGGCATTTAGACTTGCACACTTTCAACAACATCATTTTTTTTTGTATGGGGATGTACCTATCTTTCCATTCCTTCCCTCTTTTCCCATTTTCTATTTTTTAGGGTTTTTTTTCTTTATATCCTTTCATCAAACAATGGTAAGTACAAGGAATGAGAAATTTTAAACTAAGGTTCTTGACAAAAGTAATGTTTAAGGATCCTCCCATTTAAAGGACCTCCAAACATTTCAGTTCCATCAATATCCTTCAGAAAAAAAGCATTGTTGCCTCTCACCAAATCAATGATATAGGGACCTTTCCACAGATTTTAAAACTTACCATGTTTTCCTTTGTCCTCCCTTATTGAATCCCATTTTAGAACCTTGTCTCCAATCTGGAAATCATTTTCTTTGGTTATTCTATCAAATATTTTCTTGATTTTGTCCTACATAGCTTGGGTCCTTTTGTAAACTTCTTCTCTTGATTGCTGCAAATGAATGGTTTGTTTCAGCCTCCTCTGCATGTCATTTTCTTCTGATTGAACCTCTTGAAGAAGCTTCATGACTGGGACTCCTAAAGAGGTGGGAAAAACTACATCCATGCCATACACTAGTTGATAGGGAGACATACCAATGGATTTCTTGGTGGTTAGTCTATCAGCCCATAGTGCATGCACTAGTTTTCTATGCCATGCTTTTTTATTTTTTTCTAAGAGATTCTTAATTATGTTTACCAAGATATTGTTGGAGGACTCAGCTAGTCCATTCCCTTGTGGGTAATAAGCAGTGGAGTGACCGAGGGTGATGTGATATTTGTAGCAAAAGTCCACCATTTTCTTAGATGTAAAGGCAGTAGCATTATCGGTGATGATCTTCTTAGGAAAACCAAACTTGGATAGGATGTTGGTTTCAAGGAATTTGATAATAACTGAATCAGTGGCATTTCTAGAAGGAATGGCTTCTATCCACTTGATGAAATAGTCAATGGCAGTGAGGATCCACTTATATTGGGCGGATGAAGTAGGATGGATCTCTCCTATGAAGTCCAAACCCCACTGCTGAAAAGGGGCTTCAACATTGACGGGGTGCAAGGGTAAAGATAGGAGCTTTATTTTTCCATCAAATATTTGGCATTTATGGAAAGTTGTGACTAGTTTGTGAGTATCGGAAAATAATGTGGGCCAATAGTAGCAAGCTCTAAGGATCTTGTTGGATGTGGTCTTCCAATAGAGGTGACCCCCACATTCTCCTTCATGTATTTCATGCATGATTTTCTCTGCATCATCTTCAAGAAAACATTTAAGCCATTAAACCAAAAAAAAAATTCCAGTACAATACTCCATCTAAAATGCAAAAATTTAATGTTTTCTGTTTTAAAAATCTAGCTTTAGTTTTTGAAAAAGAAGGGGGAGCATTGAGATAAAGAAGCACATAAATAATATCAACATACCAAGGTGAATTTAGAAACATTTCTTCAATATATGGTGTTGTACTTTCTTGAGTTTCTTCTAACATGCCAACCATATTCATTTCTAGAGCTTGGAAATTTCAGTCAGCCATAAGTTTTGCAAGTCCTTGTCCCTTAATCAATTTAGTGGGTCTGATTTCCAAATCATATTCTAAAGTGGTAGCAATCCACTTGCCCCTTTTACCATCAGGGTCTTGATTAAGTATATCTTTGACAACCGTGTTTGGGACAAAGGCTATGATATGTGAATGCAAAATATAAACTCTAAAATCCTTCAAAGCTTTGATTAAGGCAAAGGCTTGTTTCTCCATAATGTTATATTTCAAAGGAGCATCCCTTAAGGCTTTGCTGAAGAAAGCTATAGGCTGCTCTTGTCCCATGATTTTCTTTTGCAACAATACTGCTGCCACAGTATGTTCAGAGGAAAAGGAGAAAATATAAAAGTCCTTGGTGAAGTCAGGGCTAATTAAGACTGGTGTTTGAGTGAGTGCTTGTTTTACCAGCTCAAAAGATTGTTTTTCTTTCATATTCCACTTCACTCCTACTTCCTTTTTCAACATATTGGTGATATTTATTAGGAGCTCAGTAAGGTTAGGGATGAATCTTCTTAGGAAGTTAATCTTTCCAATGAAATATTGCAGCTCTTTAATGTTTCTAGGGTGGATGATTTGTAATATGCCTTCTATTCTTTTGGAATCTATCTTGATTCCCTCCTCAGAGATGATATGACCCAAGAGTTTTCCTTCCTGAAGGCCAAACAAAGTTTTCTTAAGATTGAGTGACAGGCCATACTTTCTACACTTTTCGAAGACTTTTCTCAAGTGGACTAAGTGCTCCTCATCATTCTTGGAGTAGACAGTGATGTCATCAAGGTATATGACTATAAAGTAACCTATGTCTTCCAAAACATCTATGTCCATTGCCCTTTGGAAAGTAGCCCCTGCATTCATTAAACCAAATGGAATTTTAACATACATGAATGTACCCCAAGGTGTAGTGAAAGAAGTTTTAAGTTGGTCATTTGGGAAGACTAGAACTTGGTTGTAACCTGAGAACCCATCCAGTAGTGAAATTCTTTGTGAGCCAAATACATTTTGGAGTATGTGATCCATTTTAGGCAAAGGGTAATTGTCTTTCAAAGAGGCTTTGTTCAAATTTCTGAAGTCAATACAAAGCCTAATTTCACTGGTCTTCTTCCTAATTGACACAAGGTTGGAAACCCATTCCGAGTATTGGACCAGGACTATGATCCCGGCATCATACATTTTTTTTATTTCTTTCTCAACTGATGGTAACTAAAGGGGGTTTATTCTTCTCAACTTTTGTTTAAATGGTTTCTGATTTTCTTTGAGAGGAATTTTATGTTGAATGATTTTTGTGTCATAGGATTTCAAGTCTTCATACCCCCAAGAAAACACATCTTTAAATTCTCTAAAAAGCTTAATGTATTTATGTCTTGTGAGAGATGGGAGAGTTTTGGATAGCTTGATCATTTTGGGCTCTTTCATTTCTCCAATGTTACACTCTTCTACATTTGTTTCAGTGGATTCCATCTTGGGTTTTTTAGCTACATCATTAAAATCAAACATCTCTTCTAGTGGTGTAAGGCCTCTTGGCAAGGTGTCATTTTTGTACTGTAAAATTTCAAATTCTTTTTTATCATATTTATCAAATAATTCTACTACAGAAGATTTTTTAAGGTGGTTTACATCATCATCAAAGGGCAGCTCTGTTTTGGGAGTTTCTTTTTCAGCAGAAGTATTTCTTTCAAATCTCAAATTCTGTTTTATACTTGCAAAGTCATTTCTGGCTGTAGAAAAGCATCTATTTGGTCATCATTTTCAAACACTTGCAAATGATTTAGGTTGTCCGGTAAAGTAGGCATGTTCTTTATTTTGATGAGGCATTATTTCTCTTCATAAGGGAAAGAGGAATTGTTGGCAGCAAAGGCAAGCTCATTGGCAAGGCAGTTTTGGGCCCTAGGGATGAAAGTAAGCTCATATTTCTCAAAGGTTTTGAGAAGGTCTAGGGCAGCATTTCTATATTCCATTAACCTAGGGTTCTTGGCTGAATATTCTCCCTTAATTTGATTTATGATCAGTTCTGAATCTCCTTGAACCAATATTTTCTTAGCTTTGAGGTCTTTGAGTAGGTGTAAACCAATAAGGAGAGCCTCATATTTTGCAACGTTGTTGGTGCATTGGAAATCTAACCTATAGGAATGGCCTTTATTTGTGTTGTGTAACAAAACCCATTCTCCTGAACCAACTTTATCATAGGAACCATCAGATCTTATATGCCAAAGGGTGTCAATTTCAGTTTTGTCAATATTCTGCACTTTGGGGCTGCTAGGATTTGGGGTGTCATTTTCTTGGTCAGAGGACGGGCTTGGTTTTTCTGAGGGGCTTAGTCCTTTCTCCTTGTCATCTATTTCTTCATCTATGTCAATTTCATTATACAGGATGAAGGAGTCAAGGTTTGAGTGAATGAAATAAACCGATGTGTTATTTGGCCTATTTATATTACTCACCATGTATTTCATGTGGTATTCTCGGTATAATCTCCTTGTTTGATTGAACACTTGGATGGTGGCGTAAGTCATGTCCAATTGAAGGCTTCCTTAGAGTTTGACCCCCCATGATCTAGATAAAAGCATGCCATATTTTGGGGGGATGTCAACTACAACTATATCCATGACTAGACTTTTAGCGGGGATTTGTGCCAGATTGACACACAGATCCTTGATTAGGCCTAGACACTTGACCCTACTAGAATCAAAAGAGTACAAATCTTTGTAGGGTTTTGTGATCTCCAAGCCCAATCTCTCCATCACAACCTTTGGCATGAGGTTGTGTGAGGCACCAGAGTTTAACATAGCATTATGCAGAATTTTATCATGTATGTTCAGACTTACATAGAAAGGAGGGAAAGCTCGTTCTTGATATTTTCCCTCTACTTTAGGACCAAACAATAATTCTGGTTTATCATCAGTTAAGTTTAAAGTATTGGTATCACTCCCTATATTTAAAACTTTGAATATCTGGGATCTATATACCTCTTGGGTTACCAGCTCAGTGAGAGGTATGGTTATCTTGATCTTGGAAATCTCCCCCTCAAAACTGAAAGGTGTAGGTGTCTTCATTGCAATTACATCATTTTTATCAGCCATGAACTTTTCTACATTTTTAATTTGCTGATTCTGGTTTAATGATTTGGAAAGCAGGATTTTTTCAAGGCCACTAGTTGAAGTAATAGGGCAGTTTGAATCTTTGTTAGGTTGACTAGTCTTTGGTATGTTTAGTTCAGTTTTCTTAGCCACAGTATTTGTATTTTCTGCTGTCTTTTTAGGGATAGGTTCAGAGGTTTTTTTAATAGCAGTGTTTGGCTAATTGGTTTTAGGAATATCTTGACTCTTTTTACTCCTAAGGTCATACTGCCTATGGACTTCCATTATGGAATTCTCAAATCCTAATCTATAGTCTTCAGAATCTTCATATGATTTCTCATGTGGTTTTGACGAAAACATCCTTTCTTCTTCTTCGTTAAGGAATGTGTTATCCTCGTCATCCCAACCTATGACATTTACATGGTCTTCTTCCAACTGCTCAGGCTCTCTTTCTTCTTCATCTACATAGTTGTTTTGGAAAGGGGGTCTGATTTGTTGGTCACTCTCTCTTTGTCTGACTGGAGGAGGGTCTCTTCTAAAATTTTGAATTCTATTCTTGTTTTGAATATTGGCTTGATTTTCCCTAGGAGGTGTTCTCTCATTCAAACTAAATTTTTCTGTCATCCTCTCCATTGTCCTGACTATGGAGTCAAGTTTGGTGTCGAAAGAGGAGGGTGCAAGTGTTGTGTCATCTCTATAAGTCACCCTTTTTTCTAATCTTACCCTAGCCCTCTTCTCAATCAAATTGGCCTCTACACTTACAGCCCCCTTCTGCATGTCTTCTAGAGTTAGGTAATCTCTCTCCCTTAGTTGATAGGCCATATCAGTATCAAAGCCTTCAAGATATTTCACCAAGGCCAAGCCTTGTGGAGGTTTTATGTGAGGTGGAAGAGCATTGTAAACACTGTTAAACCTAGTGGAGTAGTCATGAACGCTTTCTCCTACATTTCTCTTAAGATTGTTATATTGAGACAAAATTTGGAGAGGGTTTTTCTTGATTTCCCATTTTTTCACAAAAGTTTGGTATAGAGTAGGGAGATCATGAATGTTGTTGGGAGGCAAGTCTTTAAACCATTTCTTGGGTTCTCCCCCTGGGCTCTGAGAAAAAATCCTCATTTTTATGGTTTCTTCTTCTATCTCCATATAGTCAAAAGCATCATTAATTCTATCTACATGTTTTTTAGCAGTGATGGATTCAGTCCCTAAGAAGTGAGGGATTTTGAACTGATAGTCATTTGGCAGAGGTAATAGTGGTTGTTGTAGAGCTAGTGGAGCATACCAGGCTACCATGATGGGAGGGAAAGGAAACAAGGGCTGATTTACAAGGGTAGGTGTTACACCATTTTTTGGTCATCTAACCTATTATCATTAGATGGACCCAAGTACACCATGTAAGACCAATTTTACCCTAAGTAAAATTGCTTTCACTATGTAAAATAACTTAATAAACCACATTTATTAGGTTGTTTATGGTCTAAATAGGAAACCCCAAAAGGAAATATTAAACAAACCTATTTTTTTTAACTTTCCTCATGGAATAATTAATTAAACCATAATTTAATTATTATTCCTAGTCATGTTTAACCCAAAAAAAAAGAAATTAATTAGATAAACCTTTATTTCTCTTATTATTTTCTAGGAATAATTATTTAAATCTTATTTAGATAATATTCCTTGTTAAATATGACCAAATCACCCACAAATAATTAAATAAATCATTATTTATTTGATTATCTTTCAACTACCTCCTTAAAAAGATAAATAAATCATTTATTTATTTATTTTTGACAAATAAAGGGATTTGACCCAAGTCAAATACTTTTTCCCTCCAACAAATATAATAAAATATTCCATAAAAGGTGGATCTAGATTTGGTTAACATTATTTTAATCATGCACAAAGATCTAGAATGACCCAATATTTTGTTATAAATAGGAGGGTTTTTCCTACCATTCTTCACCTTTTGTTGCCTATTAGATCACTCTGGATCTATACACTTGGTCACATTTTTCCATTATTTGCTGTGTGAGCTCCCTTTGAGCTCTATTCTTTGCATTGGGTTTTCTACACCAGCAAGAGAGAGAGAGACCTTAGATCTGAAGTGCTGAGGACTTCCAAGAACCCATCCCACTGAGGAGAATTGGATACGCCTTCTTGTTTTCCTCCCAGGTGCCTTTAATACAAAAATTCTTTCAAAAATTGTTCTTGTCTTGTCTATTGGTATATGGAGCAAACCCTTATTTTTACTGCTTAATGTCTTTCCATGCATAGATCTGGTTTTTTGCAGCTCTTTTCTTGATCAACTAACTGCAGATCTAAATATATTGGTAGCCACTTTTGTTGTTAGGGCTATTAGTTATGCGTAGCTAAAGTGGTCCTTTTTCGTACACTTTGACAAAGGATTCATACTAACAAATGGCGACTCCACACGAGTTTTAAATTACGACTGCTGTCGTTTTTCATATTCTTGCATATCCAGCTACTTCAGACCCTAGGGTTTCTTTTCAGCTGTTTATTTTTCCTATTTTTATATTGTTTTTCTCACATAAAACCCTAAAACATTAAAATTTTTAACTTCCGTGTGTTTCTGGCCCTATTGCACAGGTAAGCGACATCAGCCGCAACTGAGACGACAAATTTTCCGAAAATCTGCCGCCGAGACAACCGGAATAGGAGGTCGCACTTTTCAGCCCAAAAACTGCGACCTGGACCTCCAGGTCACACTTTTCAGCCTCTTTTCTGTGACCTGCACTGAAAACAGGTCAGAACCTGCGACCTGCCAATTTTTTAGTGGTTTTTCTGCAATTTTTCTGGGTTTTGCTGAAGCTTCTGTCAGGGTTTTCCAGCCTCTGTCTCAGCCCACTTTGACCTAGTTCTGATCTCTTTTTACTCATCTAAGTAGGAACATAGCCCCCTAGGGCTTCAGTACCCTCCACTTTTTGTGAAAGAGTTTTAGCTGTTTCAACCGTCTGTTTTTCATAGTTTCAGCCTTCCCTTTTTCAGATTTGAAACCTCCTCCTCAGATCCCTTTAAATCAGCCTTTCATCCTTTCAAATCATCTCTTGTCGTTTTGTTTGGACCTATTTTTAGGACCTCCTCCCTGTCCTTTCCGATTTTTGCTGATTTCCTCCGTTTTTCCAGCCACCTTGCCTCTGTCTCTTGGCTGTGATCTGCACCTCTTTTCAGCAGCTTTATCCTTTAGATCCCTGTCCCTCCTGACCTTAGATCTATTGGCCTCTTTTCAGTGTGTTTTGACTAGATTTTTTCCCCTTTTTTAGACTAGTTTTGAGGGACCCACCTTCTTGGGTTAGATCGATGCAATAGTAGCTGTTAATTTTATGTTATTTCAGCATTATATACTGTTCTCTGCAGATTTATTTTCAGTTAAGCAGCACACTTTTTTCTTGCTCTCAAAACGAAAAGGGTTTAAAAATTAAAATTAATGAATGCCACACACTCACCCTAAGTGAAGAAGAGCCTGGTTCACACTGCCAGGAAAGACTTTAAAATCAATTGACACACCTATCTGCCCTTGTTTCAACATTGTAATCACTTGATTCTACACCTCCTTGCCCTTGTGGTCATTCTTCTTCCCCTTGTGCCGTGTTTGTGTTGTCATCATTGCGCCCCCAAGGCGCACCTCCCGGAGACTTCTTGGCCTTCACCCTCAGTTTCCGCTCGGTCGAATTACTCCGTCCCGCCGTCGTCGAGTTAGTCCTCCTCCGAGTCTACACCCCGACTCTCCTTTTGATTCATTGGGTTCCCCTTTTACTTCTAGTTCTCCCCCGGTCACCTTCACTATGTCTGGTCCAGGGCCTAACGCTAGCGGGAATCCCGGCCCTAATGCCAGGACTACTACTAGCAGAACCACCACAGGAACTACCTCGGCTGCGCCCTTGCTCCTCTTCATGGCAGGCCTCAGCCTTCCTGATTTGGACCGGTTGACAAATGACCCTATACACCATGACGCTAGTTGGCCTGCTATGCCGACCAAGCTCCCTTCTGACATCTCCAAGTTTGAAGGCCTTGCTAGAGAAGATCCTTCAAATCATGTTCGATATTTCCACATGTGGTGTTCATCTACCTCCATTACCGATGACTCTGTCCCTCTTTGGTTGTTCCAACGAACGCTTAGAGGCGCGGCTTCTAAGTGGTATGTTGATCAGCCCACTTCCTCTCATACCACCTTTGCGACTCTTGCCCAGGATTTTTTATCTTACTTCCAGCTTCCCCTTCGTTATGACACTGGTATCGAAATTTTGACTTCTTTCTGTCAATCATCTACGACCCGCCTATCCGATCATGTCCAGGAATGGCAGAGAAGAAAGATCCTATGTCAATCCCCTACTTTCTAAGACCATGTCTACATGGAATGGTTCCTTATATCTCTCTTGCCTCCTATCAGGAAAGATGTCGCATCGCATTTTCCCCAAACCGAAGAAGCCGCCCTCCAACTGGCGTTAAAATATGACTTTATCTACGCTCAGACAGGTTATGTTTATACTGTTCTACCTGACCTCCCCAGACCCGGTGGTGTCAACGCACAGGGGGCACCTCTTTCCGCCGATGGTATCATTGGAACTCTCTCTCATCCATATGCCCAACCTCCCATGAGTTATGGTTTTCCTGGGGGAGGGGGCAGCACCTCTCGCACTTGTCCCCCTCCTAGTAGCACGTATCCAGGATACAACATACCTCCTCTTTTTTCCCAACCTCCTGCTCACCATACTGTTACCCAACCCCCTTCTTATTCGTATCTACAGTTCGGTGCTCCAGCTCCTCCAGCATCAGCACCTCTGCCTCCCTTGCCTTCTCAACCCCTGCAATAGCAGTCACCGCCCCCTCAAGCGTAGGTGGATGCACAACAGGGATTCTTGGCTACCCAACCCCCTGACGGACAGGTAGCCACTCAACCTTCCCCTTCTGGTTCCTCCAATTACCAGATCCTCATGATGAACTCTGATCCACCTCTAACCGTCGACCTTAACCTTCAAACTCGGTCTCGCCAGTACCCCACACCTTCCGCTCAGTCTGCCCCTGAGTCACCTTCTTCAGATTCTACAGAGCCTCTTTCAACATCCAATGGTCCCTTGCATATCCCTCAGCCCAGATTTGAGGTTCATACCAAGATCCCTAAGGGACCATTATGCCGAAATGCTGCTTCTGGTCGCGCTGCTCATTCATATAGCATAGTAGATGATTTGGCGTAGTCTCCTGCTACCATTTCCACATTGGAACTCCTCCAGTCGTGCCCTTCCCAAAAGAAGGCTCTGCTATCTTCCATGGGCACTGTAGATCCTACTGATGACCAAATGATTGTTTTCGATGCCCATCAATCAGAACATCCTCCTCTTCCTGCTTCCGTCGCCTTCCAAATCCCAGTCAAAATCTGAAACGCTAACGTTTCCCGGTGTATAATTGATGAGGGGGCATCCACCTGCGTGATGTCCGCTTCGGTTTGGAAGCAACTCGGATCTCCTGAGTTGGCCCCTTCCACGATCACCCTTCGAGTGTGGGATGGCCACGCCTCCCAGCCCATTGGCCTCTTCCGTAATTGTCCTATCACTCTTGCGAGCAAGACTGTTTGCGTTGACGTCGAATTCATCGACACCCCTCTAGATTACAACATTCTCTTGGGGAGGAGCTATAGCTATGCTATGTCTGCTGTCCCATCCGTGGTTTTCCGCAAGATGTCTTTCCCTCATAATGGAAAGATAGTCACCATTGACCAGTTGACATATCATGAGCCAAAATCTCAGACCTCACCTAAGACGACCATCTCTTCTGTAGCCAACAAGCAAACCGTCGATTCCATGACCAGTGTCTCTCCTGGCGTCTACAAAGACTCCTCTTTGCTCGGAACCTTCCCTGGTCTTCCTCCTCCTCCTATCTCTGACCCTAGCTCATAGAATGTTTGTATGATGCAATCGTCTCGGGCTGCTCTCAAGCAACCTGCTTCGGCTAGTCAGCAGCCACGCTCTCCGCAACCTGCTCCTAGCCCTTCACCTACATCTGGTATTCATGAGCCTCTTTATCCTCCTGGCATGGTTCCTCCAAGCCTTAGCCATGTAGGAGCCGTCCCACTTGGCCATTACCCCTCTGGTCAAATACCGTTCCTAGCTCCCCCAACAGGAGTGACCACGGTACCTGTCATGGCTACCCTCTCTCTTCCTAACCTGACCCTTGGGATTCCCGTCTGGTACCTTGATCCTCCAGCCCCCACCTATCATGGTCAACCCAAACCTTATATTGCTTTGACCCTGGTTCAACCAGTCCCCATGACTTCTCTCGCTGCAACAGTGCCTCAGTCACCTCAACAGGAACCACCTCCTGTTGCGACCACTTCAGGTAAGAAGGGCAAAGCTCGCAAGGGGGCATCATAGGACAAGGCTGCCCCAACACACCCTACCCCGCCTCAGCCTCCAAAGCATACCATCCAGTGTGCTTTGTGTGATTTTGTTGGTCACCCCACCCATACCTGTCCTGAATTGCTTCATCTCAAGCCCATGGTTAATGTCGTGTTCCCTGACTCCACGGTCCAGGAAGCCTTTGTTCCTTCTGTGACCGCGACCAAGAACCCCAATACTATTCACACCAACCACCCCTGTGCTGTGTGTGATCTCCATGGCCATTACACCCACCTTTTTCCCTACCTCGAAGACTTCCACACCTCTCTAGCCGCGGTCCGCCAATTCGAGGCCAAGCATAATGAGTCCACCTCTCCCCTATTTGCACATTTTTCTTTGGAAAAACTACCAGACATGACTGCTCCCATTGAAATTCCCCCTCCTGATGTCGAGATGACGGAGCCTTCATCCATCATTTTCTACCTATCATCATCCATGAGACCCTCGGGGAACATTCCATCTCAATCTTCCCCTGTTGTTTCGCTTGACCTTCCTTCAGCGATCACCTTGGGCTCAACATCGGTAGATCCTTTATCTTCTTACTCTTCTGTCACCCCTTGTGACGATGCGCATGTGACCCTATCTTCTCATGATAATGATTCATGTAGCTTCGCCACGTCAGGTGATCTTTCTTCCACCAGTCACCCCATCTTCTATCACGATGATGACATTATGGAAAAAATACCCACCCCTGACTTTCTCTATTCCCCCTTACATCGAACCCATGCGTTTACACCACATACACCTTGTGGCCATTACATTGAAACCCAATGTTTGGGTAAGGGGGCACCCACATTCGAGCGACCAAGAGAAGCTATTCTTCACAACTCTCCTAGTGTATCTGGTCGTGCCGACTTTAGTACCATTATTCTTCCACATTTAGAAGAACCTCTAGAGTCCCATATCACTTCAAATCACTCTAAGGATGATACCCCTTATCATTCCTTCATCTTACATCAACAACTCCATCTCTTAGACATTGTTTTTTACCAACCTATAGCCTTTCTACGAGAGCATCAGTTCATTATCTCCAACTCCTCTCTTTGGGATAGTGACACCAGGTATGCCAACCTAGAAACTTAAAGTCCATTTGCTTCCTATATGCAGTACCAAAAGAGATTGGTAATCCTCCATTCCCTTTCTCAAACTGCATAACCATAACGAAAACAAATGGCACACCACATCATTAAACTGTGTTTAGACTTCCATTTTTCTAAATACATTTTGGCATGACCACACCATGCTTGGGGGCGCCTATGCCCCTCAACCATAACCCTCCTCAAGATCGAATTTCTTCACTTTCAACACTCATACTAGGGGCACCATTTGGCCTCCATACTTATCCATTCTCGTGTCGATGTTTGTCGTGAGTTCCCATCTTGTACTCATGTTTTCATGGTCCCCCATTGGACCTTTACTGTGTGGCAGCACCATCAAGTCGCCCTTGTTTAGAGCATCCAAGTTGAGTCATCATCGCATTCATGGAGTCAATCCCAAGTCCCTTTATACCCCGCTATAGCCCTCCATCCTTCATTGATTGGTCTCTCTCTTGTGTCGCACATTATGGCCTTCAGTCCCACTGTCCCCTATCCCTTATGATATTGTGTTAGTTGCTCCCATGTCATTCATGCCCTTTATGCTCTAACAAGGTAAGTCATCCATTCGCTACTCAGTCCCCTCCATTCCATCATCATCATTGGTATTAGTCTGTCCGTCGATCTACTATTTTCTCTCGTGCCTTAGTTGAGGATCTCTCATTTCCTCACCTATGGCGGACCTCCTTCTATCGACATCAATTCCTCCATTCCAGAAGATAGGTCTAGAGGGCAGTGTACCTTGGTTCCAGCTTCCACTCTTGTTCGGTGCCTCGGATCAGGCAAAGGGATATCTCATTACCCTTTGACTTGATTGTTTCTCCACTCCAGATCCTTTCAGCATGATCGAGATCCATATTCCTGATGGTTTAGTGATGCAGCAACAGCTATTGGTGAATCCTAGGTGTGTGTGAGATGTCTCAGCCCTCATGAGGGGGTGGCCCTATAGGTAGCCCCCCACATGCCCGGATGACCTCTTCATTGCAGCCTTCGATGCAGCTCCATATATTTGATGATGTCAGCCTTAGCCGCCTGCAGCGCCTCTTTGATTTGCATGTATCAGTCAGATTTGGTGAGCCCTTCCCCGCTTATAGGGGGCATTTGGGTTGTATTTGTATCTCATGTACTCAGATATTATTGCATCAGTCCTGGCTGTTATCCCAAGCACAGCATGTATGTGGGATTCCTCATTGTATTATTATCTGGCTCATGTGTTATGCCAGTTGTACTTTATGGTTCGGTCCCTTGTTTACAGGACACACTATTCTTTTGTACTTTGTCTCGGCGGGCATAGGTATGCCTCCCCCGCTGCCTTTAGCACAGGTACCCTCTCATAAAAAGAGACTTTTTGCACCTGCGAGTCTCGTCTCCTCAGGGTCTAGTTCTTCAGCACACTCGTCTCCCTTACATTTCTCTCTCTGACTTCCCTCTTGATGTTTGGTGATTGAGTTCTTACAACATACTTCAGTCATACGATTCGCTCCTAACACTCGCACACTGGGGAGCAATCTGTTACACCATTTTTTGGTCATCTAACCTATTATCATTAGATGGACCTAAGTACACCATGTAAGACCAATTTTACTCTAAGTAAAATTGCTTTCACTATGTAAAATAACTTAATAAACCACATTTATTAGGCTGTTTATGGTCTAAATAGGAAACCCCGAAAGGAAATATTAAACAAACCTATTTTGTTTAATTTTCCTCATGGAATAATTAATTAAACCATAATTTAATTATTATTCCTAGTCATGTTTAACCCAAAAACAAAGAAATTAATTAGATAAACCTTTATTTATCTTATTATTTTCTAGGAATAATTATTTAAATCTTATTTAGATAATATCCCTTGTTAAATATGACCAAATCACCCACAAATAATTAAATAAATCATTATTTATTTAATTATCCTTCAACCACTTCCTTAAAAAGATAAATAAATCATTTATTTATTTATTATTAACAAATAAAGGGATTTGACCCAAGTCAAATACTTTTTCCTTCCAACAAATATAGTAAAATATTCCATAAAAGGTGGATCTAGATTTGGTTAACATTATTTTAATCATGCACCAAGATCTAGAATGACCCAATATTTTGTTAAAAATAGGAGGGTTTTTCCTACCATTCTTCACCTTTTGTTGCCTATTAGATCACTCTGGATCTATACATTTGGCCACATTTTTCCATTATTTGCTGTGTGAGCTCCCTTTGAGCTCTATTCTTTGCATTGGGTTTTCTACACCAGCAAGAGAGAGAGACCTTAGATCTGAAGTGCTGAGGACTTCCAAGAACCCATCCCACTGAGGAGAATTGGATACTCCTTCTTGTTTTCCTCCCAGGTGCCCTTAATACAAAAATTCTTTCAAAAATTGTTCTTGTCTTGTCTATTGGTATATGGATAAAACCCTTATTTTTACTGCTTAATGTCTTTCCATGCATAGATCTGGTTTTTTGCAGCTCTTTTCTTGATCAACTAACTGCAGATCTAAAGATATTGGCAGCCACTTTTGTTGTTAGGGCTATTAGTTATGCGTAGCTAAAGTGGTCCTTTTTCGTACACTTCGACAAAGGATTCATACTAACAGTAGGATTTGTGAGAGGTGGAGGAGGATGGAGTGAGGTGGTTTGCACACTGATGATATGGATGGGTGTAGCTGAGGTACTTGGACTGGAAGACTGATTCTAAGTATATTTGAGATGAAAAGGGCTGAGGTGATGGAGAAGCTGAAAATTAGGTGGAGTGGAAGGAGAAGCTTCTCTACCGGAGCTTTGCTGCAAATCTATGGGCTCAAAGTCAGCTTGGTCAACCCTACTTTGTGATTTGGTCCTAAATAGGTTCTTGGTATGGTGAAAATCAAACTGAGGATCTTGTGAAACTGTAAGGTGTTCCGGTGCAGAAACTGCTCTATGGATGGTCCTACCAGCGGGTGAGTTTCCATCTTTAGGATTTTGCCACAAAATATTTTCTGGGTTATCAACTACAGTAGGGGGATTTCGGTCCGAGTGTGATCTAGTATAGATCTTTCGTGGAGCCAGATCTCTCTATTCACACAAGGTACAACTAGGCCTTAAAAACTACTTAGGACTGATTTTACACAATCCTAGAACGACCTATAGGACTAGTGGGATGAGGAAGGCCTACTGGAGGCTTAGTGGAGTCGCCAGGTGGATTTTTTTGAAATTTTTAGGATATGTATACAATGGTCCACCATCAAATTCTTGATTAAAAATCAATCTAGGGAATAATTTTTGGGTTTTTAGTTTCTTTATGTAGCCTTGAGGTAAATGAGTATTCCCTAGCTAAATCATCATCTTGCCAGGATGGTGAAGTAATTAGTTTCTACTCTGGCTATGGGTTGGTTTTTTAATTCAAACTAGGGATGGATATGAGTCTACAAGATTTTGTCAGGCTACTATGAACTCAGTCCCACCGAGATCACCATTATGTTAGCTCCCCATAATTTGCTAGATTGATTGAGATACAAAGATACAGGGTGACATCAAACCAAGCTTTGGAATCCTAGGACCTAGCCTTCTTGGATTCGGAGAGGGATATCTCTATTAGGTGTAAATATGTGAACTTGTTTGCTGATTAGGGTTGATTTTAGGCTAGATGTTAAGTGAAGGGTATTTTGATTGTTTTTGGTTGGGTATGATGCTCAGATAGATTTAGATAGAAAACAAGGAAGATTGTTAAATCATTGGGAAATGGAGTCAAACAAGGTCATTAATGAGTTCATCAATGGTTTCAAGAGCATTTGCAGGGAAATTTAACTTGGTTGGTGGATCTTTAAGGTTGTGAAGGATCATGAGATGGACATTAAACTTGGGAACTACAAGCTAATAAAGGGTCGAAACAAAATCCTTTATGTACTTGTAAACTGAGGGAGTTAGAAGATATATAATCATAGCAAGAGAATCAAAGGCTTAAGCAAAACTGATCCATTTGATTTCAGACTGAAAGCAGATAATCAACAAAGACAACATTTAGATAAAACATAGAAAGGCAAAACTTATTGAATATTTCATGGGTTTTATCATCAAGAGCAGGAAAAACATTTAAGTTGCACAAGTAACTATAACCATAGAGGAAGAGACAAACCCTAGCATCCACAGTTATGTTGACTGCCACTATGATCATCATCACTCTGTTCATGATGAGGGCTGTTATGTTCTTTATCATTAGTATCTCCTCCATCACTGTTATGCTGACTGCCACTTTGTTTCCTTTCAGGACTTTGTTGAGGACTGTTTTGTTCCTCCTTATCACTGCTTTCTTGAGGACTGTTATGTTCCTTCCCTTCATTTCTTTCTTGATCACTGTTAAGATGATTACCACTCTACTCATGTTTACTTCTATGTTGAGTGCCACTATGTTCTTCATCATCACTGCTTTGATTAGACTTTTCCTTTTCACTCTCAATCATAGGGGATTTTCACTTTTGAGGGGTAGATTGAGTAGAAGAAGTGGAGACATAGTGAGTGGATGGTGACGAAGGTGCATGAGATGGACCATGGGATGAAGAGGTAGTGGTGAAATCAAGATGTGAGATGAAGAATTCCCAAGGAACTCCTTTTTGCTCGAGTTGATGGAGGATGAGAATTTTTATGAGAGAATGATGAAATAAGCTAGGCTTTTGTTGAGCAGGGGGTTTCTTTTGGACAAATGAGGCCATTTTGTCAATGCTCCTGTAGAGGAAGAAAGGGAGGTTCAATAGCTGAGTCTAGGTGAAGTGCATCAGCAGTTGGACATGATATGAATAGACTCGAGAATATATCCCTTTACATGTAAAGTATTTCATGATGACCTTCATCAGAGGTGCATAACTGTTCAATAGATGAGAAAAGGGGAATATAGCCTTGCATTCATTTTCGTAAGCTGGTTTCAAGAAGGGCTTGTAGCGGTCTAGGTCCAAATAGGCTTGTTTGAACCATTTCTCACCAAGATATGGAATCTTGGTTGCCTTTGACACTGATCTAGGGGTCAGCACAAAATTAAGGCCTGCTATGTGAATATGTTCTCCTTGCAGCCTCAGGGAAAGCAACTCTATCAAGGGAGGGTGATTGGTGACCTCTTGGATTCTTTGGCAAAAATCAAGGCACCCTACCTCATGAAAATTGAAAAGAACTGAAGGGGATTCATTTATCTCCTGAGTTGTAGTAGGCTCAAACCTATTGTGATATCCACCTTTGTTGGCTTTCCTTAGAGGCATGTTTGCTTTAGGTTTCCTTCAATGGATTA
The DNA here is from genome assembly GCA_034641835.2 of Pinus albicaulis. Classification (NCBI taxonomy): domain Eukaryota; kingdom Viridiplantae; phylum Streptophyta; class Pinopsida; order Pinales; family Pinaceae; genus Pinus; species Pinus albicaulis. The sequence goes on from CM076584.1 coordinate 415,152,138, forward strand.
TCATAAGATACTTCTGAATGAACTAAAAGTAGATCCCTTCTTCAAAACACTGTTTCTCTTCCTTAGCTTGAAAACCAGTTCTTCATCAATGAAAACAAGTCTCCTTCCTAAGAACTGTGTTTTTCCTTGTGACTGAGCAAAGGGGCCTTCAAAGCAACCTCTATTTTCTCTTTATAGAATGTGTTGCCTTTCATGCACTTGATTTAAAACAAGCTTTAAACTATCACTAGGTATTCTTCTTCAAACAGTGCTTCTCTCTTTCATTCAGTAAACTGGATATTTATAAAACAAAGTCTACCATTCTCCCTAAAATCATTGTTTTCCCTCGTTGGCTAGCAAACAAGTTCTTTTTGATGAAGATCATTTTGTTTCTCTAAACTAGTATTTTTCCTTCTCACTGAGTAAAGAGGCCTTCAAAATGACTTATGCATTTTTAACAAATATATTTTCTTGGCCCTTTAAAACATTGTGTTTTCTTGCTCACAGTTTGATTTTAAAATCTCTTTCAAATCAAAAAATTAGGTAAAGAGAAACCCAGATACCTTTTAAACAATGTTTTAGCTACTGTTGAAGACAATTCCTTGTGCAAAAACTAGTTTTTTAGCAACTTTGAGGGATCTTTGCAGGCTATTGCAAACTCCTTTTAGCATTGGCCCGGGCGGTCAGGCCTTCGTTTAGAAGTGGCTCGGGCGGTGGGCCATTTAGAGGTGGCCAGAGCGTTGGGCCGTTCAGAGGTGGCCCAGGCGGTGGGCCATTTAGCAGTGGGCCAGGTGGTGGGTCGTTCAGCAGTGGCCTGGGTGGTGGGCCGTTCAGCAGTGGCCTGGGCAGTGGGCCGTTCAGCAGTGGCCTGGGCGGTGGGCCATTCAGCAGTGGCCTTGGCGGTGGGCTGTTCAGCAGTGGCCCAGGCGAGGCAAAGATGGAAGGTGAAAGGGCAAGGGTGGAAAGGTGCAAGGGCAAGGGCACAAAGGTGCAAGGGTGAGGGCACAAGGTAGATGCTTTTTGGATCAAATGCATCGCGTGCAGGGTCAAGGGCCCGGGCAATGGGCCGAGTATGGCTACTGGAGGCAGTGTGTCGCGTGCAAGCTTGGGCGCCTGGCGCTGCATAGGCACGCCGCGTAAAGCAACAAGCGTGTCGCGTGCATGAAAAGTTGTAAATGTTTTAAAAAATGTTCTCTCTTCCATGAATTTTTTTGCACGATGACAAATGAAATGTTTTGCTCAAGCCCCCTTATGCCTTATGAGGTTTTCGAAACAAATTTTCTCCTTCTTTAAGATTTCAAAAATCCTCCTTTAGCCTTTGTAATTATATTGAAAGAGGGACTCTATCCTTTTGTCGAGGGATTAACTGCTTTGCCCTTTTTGGATGGTGTATTTTCAACATATATTTTTAGCTTATTATTTTCCCTACATCACTTAAAAAACATTGTTGACCCTTTGTTTATCAGTGAAAGAGGTCTTCAAAGGGCTTTCCGGTGCTTTTCTTATATTTCATGTTTCAACCCTTTTCAAAGTTAAAGCTCTATCTATTATTTGAAGGAGGTTGTTCTCAACACTTGTAACTTGCTCTTATCATTTGATGGAGGCATCTTAGACTCCAGACTGTTTGTTATCTTTGATTACCTTTTGAATGGGCTGATCCATATGAACTGTAACCCCAGGTGCTTGCCCTCTACTTTCCTTTTGGAGGGAGTAATTAGGTAGAATATAATGGTCTTATCCAAAATGAAGGATGTCCCTTTTGAATAAACCCCCTGTGTGAAATTATCTTTTACCATTTGAATGAGGTTTCTTCATCAAACTCTAGCTTCAGATTTATCCTTTGAAGGAGGCTTTTACAAACATCATAATTAAGGCCTTTCAACACCATTATGTCAATCTTCTGCTTATGATGTGAAAGAGGTTCTTTGATTGGGTTCTCACCCTCTACTTGTCATGAAGGAGGTCCTTGCAAATGTAACCACTCAGGTCACTCAAAACCATTGTTGGGCCCTCTGCTTATGATGAAGGAGGCCTTCAAACTATGAAATTTCATCCATCTCAACACTATGCCCTTTGTCTGTTTGCCAGAAGCAATGTGATTTGTTCATGATAAGTGCTCCCTGTGTGTGTTCCTGAAATGACTCCTTACTCCTTACTGTGCTTTCATAAGGTATAGTGAAAATTTCTTCGACTGATTTTCATATTTTAGGTGCATGATAAGGTATGAGAAGAATATTTCCTTCTTACACCTTCATTATAATGCCTTATTTTCTTTAGACCTCATTTTTTCAAAGATTGTCTTCCTCCTTGAAAACGAATGATTTGAAGGGCTAAGTCACCCTTTGAGGACTTATGCAGCTATACCTTTGTAGTTAGTCATGGACCGCTGAGGATAAGCATCACTTAATCGTTTGTATACATTTTCCTTGATGAATGATCATTGTCTTCAAGCACTTTTTGGATTTAAAACCATGTACTTTTGCTGTCCTTTACTTACTGCACCTCATCTGCTTCATGATGGCAAACTATCAGAAAATGGTAACCTTGTTGAGTTTGCTCTTTTACTCCTATTTGCACAGTGTCATCATTGAATATATCCCTACAGAGATGTATTTGGTAGATGATTTTTTATTTTTGGAGAGCTTAACAGTGTGTCATAAAATTAGGCATTGAAATGACCACTCCCTTTTATTCATGAAACTTTTTAGAAACTTGCTCTTTCCTTGGAATGGATATTTCTGAGCCTTGCTAGCATGAAACCAAGTAACCATTTAGTGGTGTATGCCCTAAGGCTAAACCAGTGTGTTGTTTTGCAGAATAAGAAACAATTGATGGTTGACTGGTACTAGACACATGCTTTTTGGATTAGGATAACTTTGTCAAGGAAAATTTCCCTAAACACCACCACCTAGACCTACAGACCTTGTTAGATATTTTGAATATTTCCTTAGTCATGATCAGGTTATCATAATGATTGGATGATCAGTGAGAGAGGGGTAGACACTTTGTCGAATGATGGGCAATGAGATGCATGTAAACAAGGGAAAATGATAGCATAGAAACAAAGCTATGACAGCTATAGACAGGGAGGCTTTGCTAAATTGTGATGGGTATGGAAACTGAAGACCATTTCAATGATAGCCTGAAAAAAAAGGGGGAGGAAATCAAAAATTTGTTTGAGGTGTTTTCTAGATGAACAATTGAAAGTTTTGAGATTAGCTTCTAAAACACTCAGCCAAGGAATCTAGTCATCAAAAACATGCAAAAATACTGATGACTAACACTGGGCACCAAATCCATCCTATAACTCAGTGAAACCTTTGGTGACCTAATGGGGACCTTTGGATTTGGATTTTGGATAGCCATTTAGACTTTAGGGATTACCAAGTGTAAGATAGGACCTGTGACAAGCTTAGTGTGTCTTGAAGACCTAGGATCTAGCATACTAATTGTCTAGAGGGTTTGAAGAGACAATCAGTGTCTGGGAATATTATGGCAGAGTCATCAAGAATATTGGATTAGTAGGTTTGATCAGTAGTAGGGAATCTTGTAGATAAGAAAAACATAGGATTTGGGCCAAAAGGAAAGACATGGTAAAAAATGGGTGACAGTTGGGGCAAAACAATATGGCTTGAACCTAGGATGGGTCTTCGAGGAGTATTGGGCTAGTGATGGCTAGATAAGATGAATGATAAACTAGTGAAAATTTATCCTAAGGATAATGAAGGTAGTGAGATTTCTAGAACTCACAATGTTCATGAACTTTGTTTCTAGAAATCTAGGATAAGTATTTTAGTCATCCATGAGAAGTAAAAATTACTGATGACTAACAAGGCACAAGTAGCCCCATTGTTTAAACCAAAGGGTACCTCCGCAATTGATCTCGCCAAACGCTCTTTGACTGAGATCAACGACTGATATCTACTGTGGGGGCACAACGGAAATGAATGAGCCGTACCCCAAGGTCCCTCCTTAGTGATGTAAGCAAGTCGTCAAGTCAGCTCAGCGACAACTCATCTGCCGCATCGTTTAGTGTTAGGTTGAGCATTGAATTAACATTCAATTTTGTCACTCCTCCATTTTGTATTAAGTAATATGTTTTTCATATGTTCAGATAGAGATGTAAGAATGAGAATGTCATTGAAGCCTGTTGAAGCAGAAGAATATGATACACAATTGTTCTTTGTTTTTGTCTCTCTGTGTATTTTTGTGTTGTCATTGATTTGAATTCCGCATTCTGTGTAAACTGTTTGAGCTTCTGTTTTTCATGTATTCTCTCGACATAGCATCAGTGCATACCAGAATTTCCAACATGGTATCAGAGCAGGTTTAATCTCTCAGTGAAAGAATGAGCTCTTTACTGAAGAAGCTGAAAGGTTGTTTTGAGAAGCGCATTCTCTAGTAGTGAGAAGGTTTTGTTTACAAGGTCAAGATGGTAGCAACATGCAAAATCCTGACTAATCCTTAACTACCACAGTTCAATGGGAATAATTATGATTACTGTGCCATTACAATGAATTCCTTGTTTGCTTCACAAGATATTTGGGAGCTGGTGGAAAATGGTTTCCAAGAACCAGCAGATGCTACAACACTTAATACTTTGACAAGAGCAGAAAGAGATTTGTTAAGAGATAATAGAAATAAGGACTCCAAATATCTCTTCTATATTTTCCAAGAAGTACATGAGAGTATTTTCCCAAGGGTTGCAGCAGCAACGAAGTCCAAGGAGGCATGGGATACCCTCAAAACAGCCTATCAAGTCATGGAAAAGGTGAATACAACAAAACTTGAAATGCAGAGAAGAGATTTTGAAACTCTTTATATGAAAGAGTCTGATAATATAGAATAATTATTTACATACGTGATTGGGTTGGTTACCCAAATTAGGTCTCATGGTGAGACACTTGAAGAAATGAGAATAGTTGAGAAAGTCTTAATAATTCTACCATCAAGGTTTGATGCCAGAGTTGTGGCCATAGAAGAGACAAAGAATCTCTCATAGTTTTCAGTGGCTGAGCTTCATGCATCACTGATGTCTCATGAGAATAGAATGAACAGAGAAAAAAACACGTCATTGGAGCATGCATTTAAGACACGAATATATTTTGGTGAAGGTATAGGTCGAGGAAGAGAAAGAAGCCCACATAGAGGTGGAAGAAGCAGCACTACAAGCACAAGTGGAAGGGGCAGCAATCAGAATCCAAGCCAAGGCTCAAGCCAGAAACAAGCACACGGATAGAGGTATGATAAATCTCATGTCCAATGTCATTATTGAAAAATGTATAGTGATTATGCAAATGAAAGTAGAAATAAGAAAAATGACATGGGAAGGAAACCAAGTGTAAATTTTACAAAAGAAAATCAGAACCACGAAGATTTGTTTTTATCTTGTAATGTAGCACAATAAAAATAAGAAGATATATGGTTCATATATTCAGGGTGTAGTAACCATATGACTGGAAGCATAAAGATGTTTTCCAATCTAGATGAAAGTGTAAAATATGAAGTGACGTTGGGGACTGATAGCAAAGTCTCTATCGTGGGAAAAGGAAGAGTAAAAGTTCTAGAAAAGAAGGGAGAGAAGAATTTAGTGCCAGATGTCTATTATGTCCCTGGCTTGAAATGTAACCTTCTAAGCATTGGACAGCTCATGCAAAAGGGCTACAATGTGCTTTTTAAGGATGATGTGTGTACAATCATGGATAAACCTCCAAGTAGACAGCTCATTGCAAAAGTGCATATGAAAAGAAATAGAATGTTTCCTCTCAAGATGAGATAAGACTTGAAGGAAGGAGGTGTTGTAGTAGTTTTCACACAAGAATCTTTCAAGAAGAAGTGAAAGATAAGAACTGGTTATGGAATTTGAGATATGCTCATCTCAATTTCAGAGGTTTGAACTTGTTGCATAGAAAAGGCATGATAAAGGGATTACCACTCATAGAGAAACCAGACAGCCTGTGTGAAGGCTACATCTTGGGCAAACAACACAGAGAATCATTTCCAGTAGGAAAGAGTATAAGAGAAAAAGCACCTTTGAATATTGTCCACTCAAATTTATGTGGACCAATGCAAACTGCATCATTAGGTGGAAATCGCTATATTTTGACATTTATAGATGATTACACAAGGAAGACATGGGTCTATTTTCTAAAAGAGAAAAGTGAAGTGTTTGAACGGTTATACCACTACAAAGCTCTTGTTGAGAAGCAAAGTGGACACTACATAAAAGTGTTGACAACTGATAGAGGTGGAGAGTATATCTCCAAAGACTTCCTACATTTCTGTAGAGAGCATGGAATACAAAAGCAATTTACCACAAGGTATACCCCTCAGCAAAATGGTGTAGTAGAAAGAAATAATTGGACCATCTTGGACATGGTGAGAAGTATGTTGAAGGAAAATCATTTGCCATATTATTATTGGGCAGAAGCTCTCTATTGTGCAACATATATCATAAATAGATGTCCAACCAAAAGTGTGATTAACAGAGTTCCAGAAGAAGCATGGAGTTTAACAAATCAATTTGTCACTCACATGAGAGTGTTTGGATGTGTGGCATATGCACATGTCATAGATCAGTTAAGGAAGAAGTTGGACAAGGGGGGTAAATGTATATTTCTTGGATATAGTGATGAAGCCAAGGATTACAAGCTCTATAATCCATCAACCAAGAAATTAACAATCAGCATAGATGTTCAGTTCATAGAAGAAGAAGCATGGGATGAAAGTTTAGAGAAGAACGTAAATGTGAAGACATGTATGTCTCATGCAGAGAAAGTGGAATAGACTGTAGCAAGCAACTCCTCAATGGTGGCTCCTCCTCCACCTACACAAGCTCAACATAGCACACCAGAAGCAAGCAATAGAATGGCATTGAGAAACCAAGGAAGTGCTTCTCCAAGCACACCACAGGGATCATCAACTCCCTCGATTTCAAGTGAAACTCCAAGCACATCTTCAAAAATATAAGAAGACCAAAATTTAGAAATTTAAGTGAAATTTATGAGCAAGAAGAAGTTGATAATAGTGTTGGTCTGAATTCTTTATTTTCATTATTTTCTCATGTTGATGACCCAATCGATTTTGAAGATGCAGTCGAAGAAGAGAAGTGGATTGAAGCAATGACTGAAGAGATAGGAGAAATATAAAGGAATGAAACATGGGAGTTAGTGGACCTCCCACAAGGAAAAGAAGTTATTGGAGCGAAATATGTATGTAAAACCAAAGGCAACATTAAAGGCAAGATAGAAAAGCACAAAGCGAGGCTAGTTGTCAAAGGATACAAGTAGCAGCAAGGAAGAGACTATGAGGAAACCTTTGCACTAGTTTCAAGGATGGAGATAGTGCAGACAGTGTTGTCTATAACAGCACAACAAAAATGGAAATATTATCAAATGGATGTGAAGTCAGCATTATTGAATGGAGTGCTGAAAGAGGAGGTGTATGTTGAACAACCTCCTGGATATGAAATATAAGGACAAGAACACAAGGTGCGTAAGCTACAGAAATATATTTATGAGCTGAAGAAAGTACCATGAGCATGACAGAGCAGGATTGATGCTTTCCTGATGGAAAATGGATTCGACAAGTGTGATGGTGAACCCACACTCTACATTAAATAAAATGATGGTAAAATTCTTATTGTTGTTTTGTATGTAGATGATTTGATTTTTACAGGAAATGATGTTTCTCTCATTGTTGATTTCAAAGCAGTCATGAAAAGTGAGTTTGAAATAACTGATTTGGGTTTATTAAGATATTTTTTTGGCATAGAAGTAAAGCACACAGAAAAGGGAATTTTTATCTCCCAAAAAAAGTATGTTGCAGAAATTTTAAAAAGGTTCAATATGCAGAACAACAAGCCATCATCAACTCCAACTGTCATGGGGTTAAAGTTGAGCAAGGAAGATTGCAGCAAGAATGTCAATCTAACATTGTACAAAAGCATGGTTGGCATTCTAATGTATTTTACTACAAATAGGCCTTACAGAATGTATGCAATAAGTTTGACATCCAGATTCATGGATACACCCAAGAAGACACATTGGCAAGCAGCCAAGAGAATATTGAGATATGTAAATGGAACAAAGGAGTATGGTGTTCTATACTCTACAACTGATGATTTTAAGCTGATTGGTTACATTGAAATTGATTGGGCTAGATGTGTTGATGATAGAAAGAGCACATCAGGGTATGTTTTCATTTGGGATCAGGAGCCATTTCATGGGCTTCCAAGAAGTAGCCAATAGTTTCATTATCAATAGCAGAACCTGAATATGTAGCAGCAATAGCAGCAGCATGTCAAGAAGTTTGGATGAGATGGATGCTAAGGGATTTTTCTCATGAACAAGACAAAGGAACCACAATTCTCTGTGATAAAAGTTCAGCAATTTCATTATCAAATAATTCTATTTTCCACAAGAGGAAAAATCATATTGATGCCAAATACCATTTCATAAGGGATTTAGTTAACAATGGTGAAATTGTGTTACAGCATTGCAGGTCAAAGGAACAGTTTGTAGATATCCTCACAAAGCCATTGGGACATAAAAGTTTTGTTTACCTACGAAAATGTTTCGGAATGATTAATGGCGACATAGGAGTAGCGTTGGAAATAATCCCAACCACGACTGTGAAAAAAAATAGCAGCAGCCCACACTTGAATTAAATTCTGTTGCAGGGAAGGACAAAGCTCAGGATTCAAATCCACAGGGTTTTGTTTTGCTTCACACAATTCCGCATATGTTCAAAAAAGCAGAGTCAAGCCATTACTCTGCGTTTAATTCCTTACCCACCACATTCACTTACCTTTTTTCCCGCACATCACAGCCCACAAGTTTTAACCTCTACCTCTTAAGCTTTCGCCGAAACTTAAGTTTCCGCCGATGCGATATCTAGTGGGACCCTCAAACCTTACCGCATTACCAGTCCACATGCAAACCTTTGTTATCACCTTATTCCTTACCTTTTTGCATTTCACACGTCCCACCATTTACCGCATCGCATTTCGCACTTTGCATAATTTAGCATTTACCTTTTACCGCCCATATACTGCACTTTGCACATTTTATCATTTACCTTTTAGCGCGCCCACATTTTTCACTTCACACTTTTTATGATTTACCTGTTTGCCTCCCGCATTTGGCACTTCGCTTATTTTATAACCTAGCTTTCAAGGACTCGTAAGTTTTTTTTTTGAAGTTCGTTGTGATGTGTTAACACTCGTGCAAATCAATGGGCGTGGGCACCGTTGATCTCAGATCAACGGTGACTTGAGGGCACAAGAAACCCTTTTGTTTAAACCAAAGGGTGCCTCTGAATTACCTCACCAAGCACCTTTTGATCGAGATCAACAACTGATATCTACTGCGGCGGCATAATGCCGATGAAAGATTCATACCCCGATGTCCCTCCGCAATGACGTAAGCAAGTCGTCAAGTCAGCTCAGCGACAACTCATCGGCTGCGTCGTTCAGTGTTAGGTCGAGCATTGACTTAGCATTCAATTTTTTTTCTCCGCCGTTTTGTATTAAGTAACATTTTTTTCATATGTTCAGATAGAGATGTAAGAATGACAATGTTTTTGAAGCCTGTTGAAGCAGAAGAATATGATCCAAAATTTTTCTTTGTTTTTGTCTCTCTGTGTATTTTTGTGCTATCATTGATTTGAATTCCAAATTCTGTGGAAACTCTTTGTGTTTCTCTCTTTCTTGTATGTTCTCAACATAGCATCAGAGCATACCATAATTTCCAACAAGTCATAGAATTAACTACAAGTGGATTTTCAAACCCCAAGCCAGGGGAGAAGTAAGTGAGATTAAGAGGTTACAGCCTTAAAAAACACTTGAAACCTCTTAGTGATAAGGCCAGGAATCTCAAGGAACCAGGAACATGGGATGAGAAAAATGATGTAAGGGTCAACATTGCACTTGCTTGTGTGGATGACCTTGAACCTGTTATCACTCCAATAATTCTTAGGGCTACTAATATTTTTGGTTTAAAGAATATTAGAGGTAACCAAAACCCTAATTTTAAGCTTTAGGATCTAGCCTGCCTAATGCTCAGAGAGGGCTCTCTCTATATGGTTTAACTTTCATATTTTTAGTTGATTTTAGGCTAGTTAAGTAAGATTGATTGGGTTTTGATTTGGTTTGGTGGTGGAATCATTAATTTAGATGGATAGATGCAGGTTTGCTTAAAATTGGGCTAATGAAGTCAATGTATCAAGCAACAGAGTGCAATCAAGTTCTAAAGGGAAGTTTTCACATGACAAGATAGCTAAGTTGATTTAGATCTTTAGGCTAGATGATGAAGATGGTTTTAGTCATGATGAGAGAGAAATTAAGGATTCTTAGATCTAGATAATGAGGGAAATGATAGAGGTCAGTCAAAACTAGGGATAGATTAGGAATTCCCTAATTTGGATATCAGTATAAAACATGAAAATCAAATAACAGTTTAAGACAGAGTGTTTTTAAACAAGTTCTGAAATAATATTTTTGTTATACATTTAGATTTAGAAAACATTCAAGTATGTGAAACACTTAAGAAAATAACAATTTAACAATTGAGAATACTTCAATGAAGTGATCCAACACATGAATCCTGTAATATAATGCCTTTATTGCTCAATCCAATCTGCTGACTTGAAAAATGGTACGATGAATCCTCTAGTTCAGATCAGTACATCTATAGAAATGTTTAGCAATCTACAATCCACACACATTACTTCGAATTGTGAAGTATTTATACAAAAAACTAATACAAAATATCCTAAATTCTTTTAGGAATTATTCAAGGAAAAATAAATACCTTCATGTGAAAAGATAGAGACAGTTATCTAATTAATGTAAGTTGTCCCTGCTTTTATTGATTTTGCTGTTTGTTGTCTTTGATCTTTTGTTGACTTCTCTCTTTAGTTGTTTGCTCAACGAAGGTTGTATTTTAGGCTGTTTAGTGTCCTTCACGCTGGCTGTCTTTAACTTTGCTTTTTCATCTTTGCTTTGACTTTAAACCTGCCTTTCATATGATACACTTTAAACTCTGATAATATTTACTATTACTATTGTTTTTCACTTTAAACTGTCTTCTCTATCCTCACTTTGAATGCTTTGTTTTACCTTTTCACTTTCATAGTAAATTGGTCAATTTCTCCCAATCTTCTACATGTGGTAACTTGAATTTTACCGTTCTTCTGAATATCTCATCATCCTCTATATACTTTGCAAAAGTAGGCATGTTAGTGAATAAATTTTTTACCTCATGTTGTAGGTAAAAGAGGTTCTCAAAACTCTTATAGAGTACTTTTCCTATTGGAATTCCTTGCATGCATGAATGGTTGGCTTGTTCCTTTGCCACTTCTCTTATTTTCTTATCATAATCCTCATGTTTCATCAATCTCTCACTGATAACCAAAGGATTTGGCAGGCCTTTCTGCCTCAATATATCAAATTTAACCATGAATCTGGTTATGGCAAGCTCCATGTTCTGACATTTTTCTTCAAGTTGAACCATTAAGTTCCTTTTAGAAATTACCTTTCTAACTTCAAGAATTTTTTTTGTTCTATCATTAATGCCAATTTCCTCTAATTATTGCTTATTCTTGGAATTAAGAAACTTAATGATTTCATTGGCCTCCTTTGGCTTCTTACCAAGTTCTTCTTTTATTTTCTGAATGGCTTCATTTGCTACTTTGATAAAATCCTTCTGTTCATAAATAACTTGAATGGATGGCCAAATATCATTGATAGAGTCAATGATATTGGCCCACAACCGCTGCTTAGCTTGTGCAAGTGGTTATTTCAATGTTAACTCTTTCTCTAACTTCTGCAATTTCTTATTCAATCTGTTTGTCTTTTGTACTTCATTTTTTTGCATGATCTGAACTATTTTTGTCTCATCCTATAGACTTTTTAATTGTTATTTGAGTCTATTTATTTCATTAGTCTGGATGGGCATTTATTCGACTGCTTTAACTAATTTACCTGCTGCATCATTAGGCTGTGCTACTGTTGTAGATGACTCTGTAGCTAAAGTAGTTGTTGATGTAACAGGAAGTTTTGTAGCTACTGGAACTGATGGGGCCCATGAATCTGCTAAGGTAGAAGGAACTTCTATACTATGTTTAGGGATAACAGTGACAAGGATTTCTTCCATTCTAGCCTTTTTCTCCTCCACTAACTTATCCATCTCATTTTCCATTTCTTTCAACTATGCAGTTAACTGAAGAATGATGTTCATCATCTCATCTTTTTGGCTTTCATCCTGTAATACTTATTTTTCTTGTGGATGTTCAGTAGGAGGAAATTTGAGCTATTTTTTCAATACAGCAATGTCTGCATTATTTTTCTTTATTAGTTCATCTGCAAATTTGACATTCTTTGGATCATTTCCTAATTCAATAACAAAATATTCCAGAGATTTAATTCTATTATATTTATCACGTGAGGATGTTTTTTCTAGTTTTAGCTGACCTCTGATTGTTTCAAGGGTATTTTGTAGCTTATGTACACTCATGGATTTAGTGGTCATGGTAGAATACAACATTTGACTAGCTTGTTTGTGAAATTCTATCTGGTCTATAGGATGCAGATATTTGGCTTGAACTTCATATGATGTCTTTTTATAATCTGCTGATGATTTGGGATGCTTCACTGTGGGCTGTAAGAAAGTCATCTGCATCTTCCTGGTCTTGTAGTCAAATGCTGAAAGCAACCTGCTTTGGTCACTAGGTGTCTGCTTCCAATATTGGGTATAAGTATATGTTTTTAATGTCTCATTCCTGATCTTGATTTCCTTGTACTTCTACATGATATCCTGCTCTTTATCTACTATTTTACTGGATGAATACACTTCAACACTATGCTACTTCTGAATAATTTGAGTGTTGGATGTTGAAGATTGGTAAGTTTCCTCTGAAACTATTGGAGGTGCATTGTCTTTTACCACTGTATCAGTATAAATAATCTCAATTGTTTCAAGTTATTCTTCTACAGGATTTAATTTGGGCTTCTTCCTGTACATCAGTTTGAATTTTTTTCTGTGGTGGTTTGAGCTGAGTGTGATCCCTCTTCTCTGACTCTTCTGGAGTTCCTATCCTGTGGGGCTAGAGTCTGCAAGATGGAACTAGTATCAGCTTGCTTCTTTGCATCTTTCAAAGTGTTCCCCAACCATTTACACTGATTGGAGTACTTAGTTATTTATGGCTTAGACTCATGTACATAAGTAGTTAATTTAAATTTGATTCTTAACTTGCTTATAACTCCTAAAGGATCATTATACCATTGGAAACTTTGACTGAAATTAAATTCTTGCAAATATTTTTCTGCTTGTTGAGTTGCACCTATACTATTGCAAATAAAAGGACTAATATGATTATTTATCTTAAACGGTTTCTTCATTTTCGCTGAAAAGAAATTTATTTCATCAGAGTTAAGGATCTTCCTGATATATTCAAGTCCAAATAACCTCATTGGGAGGTATTTGGGCAGCTTATATGGAAAAATATTATATCCATATACCTTAAGCTCTGTGTGGTTCTCATAAAGGTACCAATCTCATGTCCTACTGTGTTCTGATAACTGTAGAACCTTTTTTATATTATCACTGACTCTTGGTTGAATGTTGTTGTTGAACATGTTGACAATAGGATAAATGAATGAGTCAATAAAGTTTGTGTATGTGAACTCTGTTGAATCTTTCCTGATTAAAGAAGTCCAAAATATTACTGACTGTGGATTACCTTCAACATCGAGTTTTTGAAGGTTGATAGCAAATCTTTCAGATTGAAAGTATAATAACATGTGGAATAGAACAGATGAATACTTGAAGACACCTTCTTCAGGCATTTTAACAAGTTGTTCATGGATTGTATCATAGAGGTACTGAGAAGAATTGAATATAGTAGCAAGAGGCTAACCAGGGGAAAAAATAGAAAGGAAACCTAAGACTGAAGCATCAACATGATCATCAGTGGAATAACCCAGAATACATGACAGCATTGTGATTATATTCTTCGTTCTCTTAGAAAATACAGCTACTAGATAAGGAGGGCTAGTCTTGGGAGCTTCTACTGATGAGGGAGTGAATGTTTGGAATATCTGGAACCTCTTGGGGAAATCCAGATTCAAATATAACTCAGTAAGTATCTCAATATACAATGGGAATTCGTCAGGCCTAGGTTGAATTTGTAGCATTTGGTTAATTGATTCAACTGTGATAGTGAAAAGAATCTCTTTATCAGTGGTTACAAGGGCTCTAGTTTGGCATATTTTGATAACCTCTAGACATTGGAAGGTCTGTGGGACAATGTACTTGGGAAAATTAGACTCCCAAAGGAAAACATCATCAGCTTGGTCAATTGACATATCATGGCTCTAGCAGTGGAGCTCAAAAAGGTTGATCTCAGTGAGAGGGTCACTAATTTTAAAGTCTCTGTCTACTAAGGGAGTATGTTGTACATCAACAACAAGAGGTTGCAGGGGATTTACTATTACAATACATTGGGAAGCCATTTGTTTTGTTAGTTTTAATCAATTGATTACTCTCTTATTCAAGAAATAGGATCTGGCCCTTAAAAATACTCTGAAAAGATATTTATAGTCTGCAGAAGGGTTTGGGATGAAACAATGGCTTTTCCTCTGGTCTACAATGCTTCAATTGATCAAATAATTACTCTCTTTGATCAAGAAATAAAATTAGGACCTCACAAATACTTGATAACAGATGAATTGGGTATGCAGAAAGGGTTTGGAGGCAATAATAGCTTTTATGTTGTCTCCAAAGTTCCTAAATGGTTCAATTAACCTGTTACTTTCTTTAGCTTAAGTACAAGCCTTGGTATTTTAGGAATGCCTGGAGAGTGGAGGCTTTTCTATTTGCAGAGAGGTCCTCTGAGGTAGCGGAGGATTTTTAAGGCTTCAATAGTCTTTATAATTCTTCAAATAGGTTCTGCATCGGCTATTACAGCAAATAGCCTTGAATTCTGGTGAAAAGGGGTTGAAACAAGGTCGATAACGATTTTTTTGTTTTGGAATAAGTCGATAATGCTCTCTTTGTGCAAAACTGTAACAGAAATGGTGAAAAGGCTCGAAAGGGAAACTTTATGCTTTTTAAACCAATAAGTAGTTAAACATTAATGCGCGGGGTTAATTTCAAATGAGGGGTGGTATTCATAACGGGCAGAAGAAACCGCTTGGAGGTTTTCACATTGGCAAAAGCTGGTAGGTGGTATTATTTTGGAGGATGCAATGGAATCAGGAGTTGCCACAGAGCAGGGAGCGGGGCTGTGAAAACAAATCATTTCACAAGCCCTTAGTAGTGTTAAAGATTTTTCTTTCGAGCGTGCGATAGAAGCTATTTCCCATTGGATTTGATTGGTCTACATCCAACAGATGAGTGAATGGGAGGGATCTCTCGGGAAATTTGATAGGCGTGGGGCCCAGTTTTCTTTAAGTCAATGCAATGGGTTTTATGTTATAAGCATGGCTTAATACATATGAAAAGAGTTATCAATATACAATGGTCAGGACTTTATAATAGTCGGGTTTTATATAACTAAGTGGGACCCAGGGTTATATGAAATGAGTTTAATTTAATATATAAAGGGGTTGGGGAAATATATTTGAGCGGGATTTAATACATACAGGTTAAAGGTATTTATGGGAATTAATATAAAAATACTAAACATGAGATTAATATGAATGGCGGGGTTAAATGAAAATGACGTGGGAACATACAATACACTAAGGATAATGTTTAAACTGATATTGGGAAGGATTTTTCATAGTGGGACCAAATACATCATTTTAAACAAATACTTAGGATAAAGGGGTTTTTGGGGTATTTTGAATAAAAAGCAAAGTTCATAAAGGCATTTTTTACTTTTCCAAATGTAATATGCTTTTTTTTAACTAAGGAAAAGGGGTTTTGTAAGGGAAAAAGAGTGAAGTAAGGGGAAAGGGTTAAAATGAAGGGGAAGAGGCATTTTTACAAGGGAAATGAGTTTTAGAATGAAGTTAGTAATATGAAATGGCCAATTTCTGCTATCCATGCCTTGTGAAAACTACTTGTACCTACCCAACATCTACCCTAACATTTTTTCTTCATTTATATGGGTGCATTTGAGCTTGCAGACCCTTTATCTTTTCTTTTCAATAAGTAAACTATCTAATTTTAACCTTATTACTTCCAATGGCTCAGATTAAACTATTGAGCTCATTATTATTCTTACCTAACTAATGATCTACCAAGATTAAACAATTTGGCTAGATCTTTATTCCCTATCTATCAAGATGAAATTTAAAGCATGAATGATTAAGATTAAGTTGTTTGACTATCATGGATTGTGGCATTTTTGACAAGCTGCACACAATATTATTTTTCAAGGTGAAGTAAAAAGTAGTGACATTTAAATTTCCATCACTTTCAGGATCTATTTTTATCTTCTTTTCGGTAGGGTTCATATTTCATATTATTTTTTGATCTTTTTCTTTCATTCCTTAATTTTTCTTTTAGGACTTAGCCTCTTTACATTTTTTAATATGAGAAAACAATTTGCAGAAAGAAAAGTATGTACATAATACAAGACAAATCAAAGTCAATTCAAAATTATGAATCCTATTATTATAGTACCCTAACAGAACCAAAAACATAAGGAGACAAAAATATTTTACCTATAGAGTGAACCAAAAGAAAAATGCATTTCAGTTATATAACTATTTCAAAACAAGAGTCATATTTACAGAACAAAAGATAGGGAAAAAAAAAAATCATCTTGAGAAAATTGTTAACTCTTACATGAATACTCCATGGGCATTAGGGTCTGATGTCATGCAGCGGAAAATATAGTCGAGAAGAAACCCATGTTAGAATCCCTATGGTGATGTAAGAAGCTAAGGGAGATGAGAAAAGGCATATGTCAATACCTGTGAGGTGGCGGTTATGTCGCACATCAAAATCAAAACATTCAATTGTCTAGTGAGGAATCCTTCTTGTAAACTGGGCACATTTTTAAAAAATTTCAAGTAAACCAACTGTAAGAAACCAACAAAGATCACAAACATAGACAAATGAAACAGAAACACATAAATCTAGTTCACATACCTGCAAGTAGTGGCATGTTACAGAGTAGAAACCCTTTGGTGGTAGGATTTGTTGCTAATCCGCTCCCACTGAGAGATAGAATGACAGGGTCGTCGAGGAGACTAGAGATAGGGGTAGTTACCCTTAATCAGGGACGTAGAAATAGAGTGTTTTGATCATCTCCCAAGGCAATCAATGGTATATGTCACGACAGTTGTCCCATACGAACTAAGTTAGGATTAAATGTTGTGAAACCAACTCCAAAAAGACAAGAAAAGAGATATCAATGCCTTATAAATAAGCTACTTCGAGGGGGAAACCTCCAATACATTACATGAATGAACAATTCTTGGATGATTCAAATTACAAAACCTCATTTCTATATAAAGGAGTCCATGGGGCCACAATGTAATCCTAGCCGACCTAACAATTATAATTTAAGGGCACAATAATAACAATATGGGGGTTACAAGGGTACAATAATAACAATAAGCGGGTTACACTAACAACAATAAGGGACTATACTAGTAATATAGGGACCTAACATGCCCCTCTCCTTCAAAAAAGTGTTGTCCTCAACGCTTGAGTATCTCTGGGTGCTTCTGTATAAAATTCTCATCCTCCAATGCAGAATCTTCAGTGGGTAAGTTCTTCCACATGATGAGATACTCTAAAATTGATCGATTCCATAGCTGTCGAGTTCTTGTTTCCATGACCGCTTCAGGTTCCAATATGATTTTTCCTTCCTCATCAAGTTCTGGTAATATTGTTTGAACTAGAAGATTTTCACCTATAACCTTCTTTAAGCATGAAACATGGAAATTTGGATGCACTCGTGAAAAAGCAGGAAGCTCCAATTTGTATGCCATAGTACCAATCTTTTGCAACACCTTGTAAGGACCATAGTACTTTGGTGATAATTTATTATCCTTCTTAGCTTTCTTGAGGGAAATTTGTTTGTATGGTTGTAGCCGTAAAAATACCGAGTCTCCTACATCAAAACTTCTCTCGCTGCGATGTTGATTTGCCTATTGTTTCATTCGATTTTGCGTAAAATTCAGGTTGTCCTTTAAGAGTTGGAGAACTTCTTTTTGATGCTCGATGTGATCTTCCACTGCTTGAACCTTCGAATTTTCTCTTAAATATGATGTGATGGATGGTGGATGATATCCATAAAGTGCCATAAATGGGGTCATTTTTGCTGCAGTATGGAAGGAAGTGTTATACCACCATTCAGTGAGAGGTAACCACTTGACCCATTATGTTTTTTTATCAGATACAAAACAACGAAGATATCCTTCCAAACATTTATTTACTATCTCAGTTTGACCATCATATTGAGGATGATAAGATGAGCTATGAGCTAATTGAGTACCCAAACAAAAAAATAACTCCGTCCAAAAATTTCCAGTAAAAATGGGATCTCTATCGCTCACAATAACCCTTGGGTTTCCATGTAGCTTTTGAATTGTGTCCATAAATGTAGTAGCAACTGTACTTGCTTTAAATGGATGAGATAATGCACAAAAGTGTGCATACTTGGTAAGTCTATCAACTACCACCATGATGACACTCTTTCCTTCCGACTTAGGTAAACCTGTGATAAAATCCATTGAAATATCCTCCCAACATTGACTTGGAATGGATAAAGGTTGTAGAAGACCCAGCATCTTAATTGTCTCAACTTTATTCTACTGGAAAACCAAACATTCTGCCACAAAATTTTGAATATCAGATTTAAGGCCATCCCAAAAAAATTATTTCTTCACCCTGTGGTAAGTTTTCAAAAACCCTGAGTGTCCTCCTAAAGGAGAAGTGTGCAATTCCAAAATAATCTTTTTTTTTAGTTGGGAATTCTTACAAAGATATAAGTGATCTTTGTACCATAAGGAATCATTTTTCTAACTAAATGTATCAGATGTAGTAGGATATTGCTGCAACTTTTGAATGAGTGTCCACACTTCTTCATCCTTCTTCCATTCATCTCTTGCTTCGGTTATCCAATATGGTTGGATAATAGAAATGGTACAAATAAATGCTTCCACCTCTTCATTCTTTCTTGAGAGTGCATCTACAACAACATTTAGCTTCCTTTTTTTGTATATTATTTCAAAGTCATAACCCAACATCTTTCTGGCCCATTTTTGCTGCTCTCTGAAGATAGTATTTGTTCCAAAAAAGTGTTTAAGACTATCATGATCAGTTTTTACCTTGAAGTGTCTTCCCATTAGGTAAGTTCTCTATTTATTTAGTGCATGCAGTATTGCTAACATTTCCTTTTCATAAATAGGTTTCTGTAAATACTTTTCTTTGATTGGAAACTTTCGAAAGAAATGGGTCTTCCTTCTTGCATTAAAATAGCACCAATTCCATTTCCTGAGGCATCACATTCCATAATAAAGGTTTTTGTGAAGTTTGGCATAACTAAGACTGATGTTAGGCACATTTCCTCTTTAAGATGTTCAAAGGACTTAGTTGCTTCAAGAGTCCATGAAAATGAATCTTTCTTCAATAAGGTTGTTAGAGGTGTTGCTATTCTCCCATAATTCTTAACAAACTTTCGATAATACCCTGTTAACCTAAGAAATCCTCGCAACTGCTTTATGGTTGTGGGGACTTTCCATTCCTTAATGGCTTTAATTTTTTTAGGGTCTACTTTAACACCCTCGTGAGATACAATATGACCTAGATATTCCACCTCTTGTACTCCATAGAAACATTTGGATGTTTTTGCATATAATTGTTTCTCCTGCAATAGTTTGAGCACCCTATCAACATGTTGAACATGATCCTTCCAAGACCTGCTGTAGATTAGTATATCATCAAAAAATACTAGCATAAATTTTCTAAGGAAGGGTTTGAAAATGGAATTCATGAACCCTTGAAATGTAGAAGGTGCATTGGTAAGGCCAAAAGGCATGAGTAAAAATTCATAATTACCCTCATGAGTTCAAAATGTTTTTTTCAGAATATCTTCAGTGTTCATTATAATTTGATGATACCCTTAACAAAGATCCAATTTGGTAAAATAAATTGCTCCAGGTAATTCATCCAATAATTCATCAATCACAGAAATGTGAAAATTTATCTTTAATGGTGAGCTTATTGAGCTCCCTATAATCTAGACACATGCGCCATGATCCATCCTTCTTGTGTACCAATACTACAGGAGCAGAAAAATAACCTTGACTAGGTTGAATTATACCCGCCTCTAACATTTATGTAATCATACGTTCAATTTCGCTCTTTTGGAGATAAGGATATCTATAAGGCCTGATGTTTGGAGGAACACTTCCTGGAATCAAATCAATAGCATGATCATGATCACGAATAGGTGGGAGTCATTTTGGAGTTTTAAAAACCTTGGAATGATTGTCCAAGACTTTTTGGAGATCTGCAAAAATAGATGATTTTGATGTTGGAACTTCTAGTGAGCATAATAGTGCAATTATGCCTCGTTGTTCTTTCTTTAGAAGCTTTGTCATGACATTAGAGCTTATTATATTTCTCGGCTTCCCTGCAATACCCTATAATTCGACTTCCTTTCCCTCTGAAAAATATTTCAAGAAAAGTTCTTGAAAATTAAAAGCTACCATCCCAAAGATTGTAACCATTATACTCCTAGTACAACATCAACACCTCCCATAGGAATGGAAAGCATTGGACTATTCAATACATATTCCCCCATGGTTAGCTTGATATTATGGAATTTTCCAAAGAAATTTATAGTTCCTCCATTTTCAACCATCACTTGACATTCTGGTGCTGGGTATAGGAAACAATTTAATTCCTTGGCTACCTTACAATTAATAAAATTATGGGTACTACCTAAATCAATCAACACTATTACCTTTTTCTTCTTGATATGTCCTTCTATATTAAGATTTTGAGTAGTAATTCCTACCAATGCATTACACGATATGGTAGGACTCATTTCTTACTCTTCTTGGGTTGGTTCCTGGTGTATATCCTCTTCTTGTTCATTTTCTTCTTCCTCTTCACAATCTATGTAAAATAATTTCTTCTCAGCACACTTATGACCTTTAGTGTATTTTCTATCACAATTGTATCAAAGCCCTTCTACTCTTTTTTATTCCAATTGTTGTGGTGGAAACCTTGTAGGTTGTGGAAATCTAGGAGTAGCAACACTTCCCTCTTTATAGAAGTGAGTGGTAGGTTTCCTTGT
This sequence comes from Pinus albicaulis, assembly GCA_034641835.2. Lineage (NCBI taxonomy): Eukaryota > Viridiplantae > Streptophyta > Pinopsida > Pinales > Pinaceae > Pinus > Pinus albicaulis. Next base: position 415,173,384 of record CM076584.1, read on the forward strand.
CTCCATAATTTTACATTCAATTTTTCTTGCCAACCTGAATGCCTTCTCCAATGAATTAGGTTCCAAAACGCGAACTTCATGTTGGATGTTATCCTTTAATGTACCTATGAAGAGATCAATCCTATGTTCCTCTGGAATATCAGTAACCCTTATATTCAATTTTTGGAAGTCCTCAATGTGCTCCCCCATTAAACCCTTTTGTTTGAGATTTATCAATTGGCTAAAGAAGGTGTTTCTATCCTCATAATTTTTTATCATTTCCTCCGTAAAAATTGACCAAGTGACAATTTTTTTACGGGAGCAAAGCCATCGATACCATACAGATGTATTTTGTTCTAAATGTAAAGTTTCAATGTGTACCTTTTGTGTGTTTTTCACATTATGAGATCAAAATATTGCTCCATCTGTAGTATCCATGTTACAGGATCCTTTCCATCAAACTTCCTCATATCCATTATTGGAATATGGTGGTTCTTCCTGCAAACATTATATTTTATGAAATCACGATTAACATTTATTTTGTTCTCATAATGAGTTTCCTCTACTATAATTTCACCATTAGGAAACATTTCTCGTATCAACTTTGTCAAACCTTCCATGTCTTCTTTTATATCATTCTTCATGTTTTCTACTTTCTCATCGATCTTAGCTTCCATGTCATCCATCTTAAATTCCATGCCAGCTTCCATGCCATCTATCTTAGATTACATGCCATCTATATTAGATTCCATGCCATTCTTCAAACCATCCATCTTAGATTCCACACCTTTCTTCAAACCATCCATCTTATTTTCCATGCCTTTCTTCCATGCCTTGCGAGAGCGAAATTTGTTGCACTTGCTCTTGTAATTTTGATATGTCATGTTGCCATTTTTCGTCTTCATGAGTCATAGTAGAGCTTTCTAAAGGCTTAATGGGTGTTGAATTCTTTTTAGGGGCCATTTTAGAATCCAATACTGATATATATTCTACAATATGCCCTTGGAATCAATTCAACTTGATTCTTCAAACAAGACTTATGTAATTCGGAAAAAAAAATACACCCCTTTTATTTTCTTTTGAGGAGCTTGATATTGAAATTGAATTATCTCTATAATTAAGAATCCTCAATATCTGAAATTCAGCCTTGTAGTATCCCTCTGAAACTTCTTTCAAATGCCACAGGTCTGATCTAATTTGGATTCTTCAAGGCAAAGCTATATCCAATCTCCCACAATGACCCAATTTTGGACTAGTTCAGTAGAGAAAACTTGTACGAATTGCCACGTGTCACTGTTTCCTCCTTTGGCTCTGAATTTCATAGACCAAAAGCTAAAGTCAGTGCACTTGTGGTCACTTTTTACAACATTCCAATCCGATGCTCAGAGAGAGAGCTATGAAGATTTCCCACGATCACCTCTTTGAAATGAAAAACAAAGCCCTAACTTCCAAAGATTATATCTCCGAAAATATTGCGAACCAATATCTGAAATTTTTTGAAGATGTTCCTCAGGATTTCGGCTTCACACTCTAAAACTTTCAGCTTCTGAACCTTCGTTTAAAAAAATTTATTATTAAAATACCACGATGACCTGTTTAGGTTAAATTCAGGAGCCTGCAAAATTACCTAAATTTCACAAATCATATCTCCTAAAATATTGCGAATCAAGCTCTGAAATTTTTCAACAATGTTCCTCAGGATTTTGGCTTCGCACTCTAAAAATTTCAAATTCTGAACCTTTGTAGAAAAAAAGGTATAGCGAAAATTCCATGATGACCAGTTTGGAGCAGCGAAACCCTAGAATCTCAAAGCTCTGATACCAAATGTTGTGAAACCAACTCCAAAAAGAGAAGAAAAGAGATATCAACACCTTAGAAATAAGCCACTTCGAGGGGGAACCCTCCAATACATTACATGAATGAACAATTCTTGGATGATTCAAATTAAAAAACCTCCTTTCTATATATAGGAGTCCATGGGGCCACAATGTAATCCTAGCTGACCTAACAATAATAATTTAAGCGCACAATAATAACAATATTGGGGTTACAAGGGTACAATAATAAAAATAAGGGGGTTACACTAACAACAATAAGGGACTATACTAGTAATATAGGGACCTAACATTAACTCTAAGAGTGCTAGCTCGGGTTCGTAAAACTTCTTCGGTGATAAGGTCGACCATGGTTTTAGCACGAAATGACCGTAGGTCTAGTACTAATGCTTTATGGACGTTATGAAGGGATAAATATTATTCATAACGTAAGTTAACCAATATATGAAGTATTAAAGTGGGGATCAACGTTAATTAACACACACATATAAACTTCAAATACTCTTGTATGGCCATGTTAAAATTGCTTACATTTTGTAGGACATATATATAATTAACCTTTCTTAAAGCTTGGTAATAAGGGTTAAGAAGGGTAATTAAATACATTTGTTTTACCTCTAGTGGGTGTTACATAAAATTTTAAACTTGTTAAGTAGTAATATTTATTAATTTTGATCTTGTTAATTAATAATATTTAGTATAAAAGTAATTTAAATATTATAAAATAATTAAGTTATATTTTAATTAAATGGTGGTTAATAATATTTTATTTTGTTAGTATTAGTTCTTGGAAAAGCATTACTTTTGAAGAAAACATAAATAATTGTGGGTAGTAACAATTCTTGGTAACTGTATTTATTTACATCTTGTTCCTATTTATTTGTCACTTCCATCGACAATTAATTACTCATATAAAAAAAAAAAATTAATCCACACTTCATATTTACCACAACCTGGAGAAATAAAAGACTATATACCATACAATTTAAATACCAAATCTAACGTTCTGAGGTGGCATAATTATCATTGCAAGATTTTGATGTTCAATATAGTTTATCTTTGGTTATTGCTTCACTCAAAAACGTGTGATATGAATGCGAATTATTGTACACATTATATTTAAGGTACTTGCGCTTGGACGTTTAATTGACACTTGAGTTATTTATCTCTAACTCTGATATTCATTAATCATCGAATTCCTATGTGATATTTGACTTAACGCAACGTTCTGTCTCGGGGTATGGTCTTGCCACATGGCATGATATACCCTCTCGCTGAGGTGTAGGTGTCATTCCTTCTGGCATAGCTGTACATGACTTTTAATTTTGGGACAGTTGTAAATCATGCCTCGATTTCTATGAAATTTGCGAGGGAAAATAACCTGGAGTCTTCTGCCTGTCGGGCAGTTTCTCAGCGATTATCACTCTCCCATGGCGCACTAGCAGGGTTTGACTCCTCGCTGGTTTCTTCAGCGCATTTCTTTGGTTTTAAAGGTAAGCTTCCCTCGCTATGTTATTCCAGCATTTCCTCGGCTTACTTGCAATGTTAAGAATTGTTTTCAATTCTTTTTGTTTTCCCTAGGTTTTGATTTTCCCTCAGGTTCTACGGCTTATAGAGGGACGAAACTCTCTTATCTGCTCGAGGAAGCTAGCCTATCGACCATCCCTTGATGCGAATTCGACGAGTAGGGTACCCTTCCCTACAGATTTCGTTCTGTTCAGGGTTTCCATCTGTTATAAGTTGTAATTTCGGTTACAGGCTTTTGAATGAGTATATTTTTTTTAACCCTTATCATTTTAGAAATGGTCAGGCTTCACGAGATTGGAATCCTCAACAGGTAAGATGCCCAAGGCATTTCATTTCTAGCTCGAAATTGTCCATTTCTTTTTTTTTTTAAAGAAGAACCCTTTCGCCAGTCTTTTATCTGACCTATGAGTTCATTAAATTTCTTACAGGGTTTGTTTACTTGCAGGTTCGCGAGTTTCGCCAAACCCTTCCCTCAGCTCTTCACAGTTTAATTCTCTTGCTGCGGCTAATGAGACTTCTTCCATTCACAGGTACCCTGCGCTGTAATGAGTAATGGTAGCCATAACTCCAATGGCTTGCATAACATAAAGTGTTGAGTTTTGTTTACTCGACCTAGGGTTTATAACTTCACAGAGTCTAAATTTTTCTTGTTATAATAGGTCTCTGAGGTTCGACTCAATTTAAACTGCAAAAACTATTATGGATTGTGGAGAATCTTGAACTGTATATCTACTTCTGGTTCTATTAACACGGTCATGGCCTCAAATGTCTATTTAGTCATTTTATTTGTAAAACCCTGGTCTGGTTGCCATATACCCTCTGTTTAGTTGAGGGCTTTACCCCTTACGGGATTATTATTTGAAAAGGCAAGGTTTTCCAGGACTTTCTATGTATATATTTTTTTAAAAGAGCTAGCTGTAATTTGTTCTCTTCTATATGTTTGTCCGGCCGGAGCAGAGAAAGTAATATGTGAGCTCATATCGGCCTCTGCTGTTAGTGTATTATTTTTTTATTGCATATAGGCTACGCGTTCTTTCTTCTATTGTATTTGAGAGCTTTCGCTCAGGTTTTCTGTCTCAAATATGCTGTAATTTTCACATGGTACTCCGGTGCAAATATTTCTCCGTTCATACCAATTAGTTATCATGTAAACTGAGATTTAATTTCTCTCTGTGTGTTTTACATTGAGGGTTTACTATATTTTCTTGTAAATAATTTCTCTGAATTGTTGACTTGGGATAGAGTGTTACATTTTTCTTACACACTGCCAATCTTTCTATTTACTCGAAGTTCACTTAGGCCTTACGGTACCAGTCCACCATTTGAAGGGGTTGTGTATAGTTTTTTTTATAACGAACAAGGGCAGGGCAGGGTTTCGACCCAAACCCAGCACCTCAAGTTCTATGCCTCCTTAACTCTGGTTTACTTCAATAACAATGTTCAGAAAGTATAATTTCCAATGTATACTACAGCATGCATATTTGTTTTCTTTCATGTCTCTCATTTCATTTCATTGTTTTCTTCCTCACTGGGTGATTTCAGTATTCGTTCAAACAGTATGTTCATGTCAGCGTTAAATTTATACACCTTGTTTTCCAATATAAACATAGAAATTCTATTCACAGGTTCTTCAAAATATAGAACCCCTGCAGAGTCTTATCATAGGTCTTTTAGCGAAAGTAAATAAATCTAGCAATACAAACTTTCTTTTTCTCTACACAGAGTATTATTGCGAATAAAATTAAATCTAGTAATACAATATTTCTTTCCTCTACACAAAGTATTATTATACTAAGATATCTGGAAAACTTCATCTATACTGAGAGTGCATGCCAAAATCCTTAGCTGAGCTATGACATTCAGAGCTTCTCAGTAGCAATTTATAATCAGTAAAAGCCATGAAAAAACTAATTCCTTCATTTTCTTAAAAGAAAGAAAACCTGTAGTCCATAATATTTCAGTTCTTGCATACTTATCTGAGAAGGAAAAAAATAATATTTTAAACTGTGGTCCTCCCAACCATCAAGGGAGGCTATGACGTCCTCCTCTTGCCCCCTATCTCTAGAATTCTGGATGGCGCCACAGGTAACAGTGGAAAATTCCTCTGTTGTGACCTCTGGATGGCCAATCCAGTCACAAACAGATAATCTGGCTCACAAGGGTTGCAGAAGCTATTTTCAACTGGTCCTCTACCAGCTCTAGAAAATTCTTCACCCTCCTTACCAAAATTCTCAAAACCCCTACCCCTCTCCTGGGATTTCACTTTATCCCCAGAGGGTAGGTAACTGTTTTTCCAACTGTCCCCAACCACCTCCTATTCTTAGAAACTTTTACCAATAGCTTAAAGGATTTCATTTCCATTCATTTGTTCCTCCTATTAACTCAGTAACCAAAATAAAATAATACTTTTGTTTCATAAACAATACAATTGAGTCTTTCTTGCCAAAAATAAAAATAAGCAAATTGTCTTTAACTAGTTATTGCTAGTTAACTCTTAATGAGGCTGTCACATTATTTTTTATGCAAATACTTTCTTAAATTGTGATGGGTAATAATTGATTAATTATGTTGAGTAGTAATTAATGGTAAACGTGAGTGAAAGTTATTTTCAAGAATATTAATTTTTTGCGGTTTTTTATAAAACTTAACAATGAAAAGTGTTAAAATATCTAAAAATATGTAATAAATATTGCTATTGCATCGAAAAATTATGACATAAAAAATGTGAGACAGTTATCAAATGCTATTATATCACAAAATAAAACCTAAGACAATCATATTTCACATAAATAATTTTAAAAATTAATAAAAATTAATAAAATTCAATCTATAATATTAATGTAACATAAATTTAATTGATATTCTACAAATACTTCAAGCGAAATAGTGCAAATACTTCGAGAAGTGAAATAGTGATCTTAAGAACTAATATTATCGCCATGTCAAAAGTCAATTTAAAAGTGAAATAGTGATTTTAAGAACTAATCTTATCGCCACGTCAAAAGTCAATTTAATGATTATGAAAATTTTTGGTTTTTTCCTAGTTGACATTTCAACAACTATTGAAATAAAACAATATAAATTAATTATTTTATGATATAAATAATTAGGGTTAATTATTTTAAAATAGAAAGGACATATATTCTCCGTTAGAGAGTACATTTTTTTATGTTTTGCAAATATTTCATTTCTTTTTATATTTTTCTTCATTTTATTATTCAAGTTTAAGATAAATATATTTTTAATTCTTTTATATCTAATTATTTAACTTTAAAATAAATATTTTTATTTTCTTATTTTAAAAATAAATATTGACATAAATAATTAGATAATTGATTTTAAATATAAAAGTAAAAAATTAATAACAAAATTTCATTATAAATTTATGAAAAGTAGAGTAAATTGGTAGCCATATCAATATATACAATTTTCCTCACATCTCGACTTAACATATTTTACCCATTTCATTACACTGGTTTATATACTCATTTGTGTTAGTAGTGTATATATAACATCCCTGTGTGCACAACCTTAATCTAACCTATTATTCTCATTTGATTATTTTTGAATGTTGAATATTTATAAATAAAATTTACACTTTTCGTTAATGGACCAAATATAAATTTTTGTTTATAGTGTTTAATAAATAACTATAAAACATAAAAATGTAAAGAAAATATGAAATTAATCTTTTTAAGAAAACTAATCATATTATTTTTTTGAAACTAATCATATTTGAACTTTGTATAGAATACAAAAATATAAAATAATATTTTTTTGAAACTAATCGTGTTTTAACCTTTTATAAAATGAAAATTATTTATAGATAATTTTTTTCTTTATTTTATTGGAATTTAAATGTTTTATTTTAATTATAATAATTTTTTAAATTTTAATAATACTACTTTTTTATGACTAATATATTTCAGAAATTTAACTAGTGATTTCACATAAAAAAAGTGTTTTAACAAAGCACCATGTTATTTTCTATCTAGTGAACAATTACAAAAAAAATTTATCATATATCTTTTCTAAAAAAACTTATACAATTTTATTCAAAAATTTTATGCAAATTTTAAGAAACTTTTATCATATATCTTCATTATAAATTTACCAAAAAGCAACTTTCACAATCTCCCAATCTAATACCTTTTTGGTTTTACACAGGAATATTCAATATAAATTTCCAAACAAAATTCTCTTTCACAATCTCCCCATCACCTAGAAAAATATCTAAAACCTTTTTTCTTTTACACATGAATGATATCTAAATTTCCCCTCACCGAGCGGGACATCTAATACCTTTTTGTTTTTAAACAAGAATGATACGTAATAATTTTTTGCTTCTGTAAATGGATAAAAAGGAAACCTAATCCTACTAGTAATAGATTGAATCCATTAATTATTCATGGTTGTAACGCAACTCTTTAAGTTAGGATTAGCTCCTAGGTTGTAGGAGTTTTTTCCCAACTCCCTATTATTTTGTGATGTATTTATTTTTGTATCATTGATTGATTTAATGTAGAGTGTATGCTCCAGTTTGTGTAGTCTCGAGGTGCAGTACTCACTTGAGAGTTGATTTGTTATTAAATACATTTATTTTCTTTCTAGTATTTATCATGGTATCATAGCTTAGACCGGATGAGCCTGATTTACCTAGAGAGCCTTCATGGCTACTTAGTCTTTGCAGCTACAGAGACTTCATGGCTACAGTGCACATAGGAGCCTTAGTACTCACAGCGGAGTAGGTGTTGTGCAGAAACACCTTACTCACTGGAGGAACTTGGTCTCTCACAGGTCTCGGTTTTTTATGAGCACAAATCGAATCAGAATGGTTTTTGGAGTAGCAGCAGTGCTAATCAGCACGTTTTTCGGAGCCACAATAGCGCTAAATTGTACAAATCAACATGTTTTTTGGGTTCATTCTAGCGCTAGTAGAGGATCCCTTATTAAAATTTTGATCATCGCATATTTTTAGCCGATAGGAGTGTTGACCTCTTTTATGGTTCTACTCATGATATTTTATCCTCGATTGGTGGAGGATATGAGTAGCAGACACAACAATCTTTCAGGTCAGTGGTAGATCTAAGTTGCGGATACAGAAATCATTCCAGATCGATGGCAGATCTATGATCAGGTTCTCATGTGTGTTGAAGTTTTTTTTTTGTAGCTTGTAATTTTTCATTTGGTTAGAATGGACTGTAGATCAGGGGATTTGAAATACGATCAGTCTAAAATTAACAAATTGAAAAAAACCTATCTCAATGAGACTACCAAACTTGTTGGCACCAGTTATACCAATTGGAGATTCAAGCTATAGACATTGACTTAGGGAGTGAGCACGTGGTAGATCATCAGTGGTGTTGAGAATAAGCTGAACATTGCAACAAGTGTAACTGCACTGATACAAAATTGGGATAAAAGGGAGAACAAGGTGAAAGTTTTACTGAATATGTTTGTTAAAGACAATATTATCCCACATATCAAAGATGGTAAATCATCCACTAAGATCTTGACGGCACTCACAACTCTATACCAGACACAAAACACCAATCACATCTTGTCGCTCAAATGCAAGTTGTTTTCCATGAGGATTGAGGAGAATGAATTTGCTGTTGGATTCATTGCAATGGTCAAGGACAATACGAACAGATTGGGAGACATCAGGGAGAAGGCGTCTGATTCTGATCTTGTCACAATTACTTTGAATAGGATGGCGAATGAATACCAGATGTTCATCATAGGCTTGTCTGCACAGGATAAAGCCCCTGCATTCAAAGAGCTAATAGGAATTCTGTTAGAGGAAGAAGAGTGGCGGAAGAATTTTGGACCACAGAGTGTCGATATTACTCTAATGGCGAAGAAGAAGCCATACAAATGGAAATAGCCACAGGGACAGAAAGGCTATGGTAGATTTCAGAAGAGACCATTCAGAGGTATGTCTGCAAGTAACAATCGTAACTATTATGGCATTAAATGTTTCTACTGTGGGAAAATTGGTCATCAAGCTAAGTTTTTTTTTAAGAGACACACACATGAGGTGAGAAATAAATAGAGAAAGTACACATGACACTTTGCTGATGAAGTTCATAGTCATGATTATCGACTGTGTGTAGCTGATTGTGCTCTTTCAGCTTCTAAGGAGGATGAGACCGAAAGATGGTACATTGACTCAGGCACGTCTTCACATATGACATGTAATAGAAGTTGGTTTGAGTTTTTTGAAGGAACTACTTGTGGAGATAAAATTTATCTAGGTTATGAGAGAGGTTATGATATTAAAGGGTGCAGTGATATTCCAGTGATTTTGCCTAGCGGTGATATCAGACATATAAAAAATGTAATGTATGTACTCGGGATGAAGAAGAACTTAATCTCCTTGTCAATGATAACAGATCGGGACCTGCAAATTGAATTATTCAAAACATATTGTGTCATAAAGGACAAAAAAAGAGCCATTTTCATCAGGAGTGCATGTGGGAAGCCTGTATAGATTGAATATCAAGAGCATGCCACACCAAGCTCTGGTTTCAATTGGATTGAGAGCCAAGAATCTTTGGCATCAAAGATTCGGTCATCTTCACCTGAAATATATCATGCTGCTTCAAAGGAAACGTATGGTTGATGGACTTCCTGCTTTCCATAATGTTCATTTACATTGTGATGGGTGTGCATTAGGGAAAATGCATAGGGAAGAGGTTTCTTTGAATGTTGATAGAAAGAAAAGGGATATTTTGGAGCTTGTGCATACAGATGTATGTGTACCTATGCAGACTAGGTCTCTAGGTGGTGCGTATTATTTTTTACTCTTTACTGATGATTGCACTAGATTCTCTTGGATATATTTTATCAGCAAGAGGAGCCAAAAATTTCAATTCTTTAAAGAATTTAAGAATATGGTGGAGAAGCAAAAATGAAAATTCATAAATATTCTCCACTCATATCAAAGGGGAGAATACGGTGAATGATGAAATTGGGCGATGAGGAGAATCAGGGATGATAAGGAATGGAGTGCGTAAACGAAAAAAATTTAACTGATGGAGCGACGTAGCTAGGGTTTGGACTGGTCTACAAGCGGCATGCTTTCTTTCAATAATATGGAGGATGGTAGGGCTCTGTTCGTAGGCTTTCTTTGGCGGGGGTTGGCCCTGGCCCAGCAGATGCGTCGCGCGGGGGTCCAAGGGGCCCCATATTTCAAACAAATAATGTTGGAAGAAGGAAGAGGTCCTCTCGAAGGGGTACAGATCCCTAGTTCTGCCAGTATGGAGAAAGAGGAGATAAAAGGTAAAAAAAAGGTAGGAGGGCAAACCAGGGAGACCCAACAGCAGAAACGAACAAAAGGCATCAAGATCTTAGAAGGTAAAGACAAAAGGGACGCCATTCCCTATCAAAAATATCTAGAAACAGAGAGAAAAGACAAAGGTTCTGAGGAGACCGAGGCACGGGCCCACCATGATGTGGCGTTGGATGGTTCAACCACTACTGACCAGAAGCAGGAGGACCTGGGGCGTTGCAAGCCCAAATCCAAAGAAAGTCTAAAGGTCATCATCACTAACCCAGAAATGCAGGATTACCGTGACCACATGTCTATCCATGATGTCATTTGTAAATTTATGGGCTTTTTGCCCACGGAGAAAGCATTATGCCTCTGGATCAGGAAACAATGGAAGCCAAAGGGAGATGTAAAGTTGCACCTAGGAGAAAAAAAAAATTTCACGGTTGTCTTTGCAAACCTGGAGGACAGAGACCGCATTTTTTATGGTGGCCCTTATTTTTATGCTTCGGCTGGCCTCTATATGAGACCATGGAAGCCGAACTTTGCTCTGGAACCAGAAACTTTCACGCATGTTCCTATTTGGATTTGTATTTTCTCTCTTCCTATTGACTATTGGAGACCTGCGGCCTTGGAACAGATTGGAAACAAATTGGAGACCTTCATCCAGGCCTCCAAGGCCACTCTTCAAAAAATGTACACCTCTTGTGCCCGTATATGTGTTGAAATGGACGTTTCTGGGGCTTTACATGATGGGTTATGGTTAGAATTCAGAGATGAGCTATTCTTTCAAGCCATAGATTATGAACAAATCCCCTTCCGCTGTCGGAAGTGCCATGAACATGGTCACCTGTTTCGGTAATGCCCTATGAAAAAAATGTCTGAGAAGCCTAAAGAAACCTCAGTGAAGAATCAATAAGGTTTCACCCATCCAAATGGTAGACAAAGAGCTAATAGGAAATCCCAACCGAAAGTAGGAACTTCCTTCAAAGCCACAGTCAATACCTTTGAGATTCTGGTAGAAGACTCAGTTGTAACTGATACCCCGCAAACACAATACCATCAGTAGCAAGCCCTGAATGTTCCCACACAGGCTGACATAGTTCCCCACATGGAGTCAACAAAGGAAAAGTCACAAGGAACTAATCAAGCAACGGACCTAGAAGGAGATGCAGAAATGATAGCCAGTGAGATGGGCACAGAGGATATGGAACTCAGTGACATCCTCGAAAGGGAAGGTATGGATCTTAATTCCATGGTGGAACAATGGAAATAGAAAGGAATGGAGCATATCCCCGAGGAGGAAATATATAGGGTAAACTACTTATTTTTATCAAGACAGGATGTAGAGCTACAAGGGCAGAAGCGGATTCATGGAGCCACCAAGGGTCTTGGAGTCATTGCTCAGGGTTTGCACCTTACCAACAACAATGTCAAACATAGAAAAAAGAGCGGACGTATATCAAGTAATGAATCACTTTTTGAGCTTGGTCAGCTTCTCCTCAACTCGAGTAAGATGAAAACCCTTGAGGCTTTCACGTTCACCTCCTAAATTTGTTAATCATGAAGATCCTCTCATGGAATGCAAGAGGGCTTAATAGCCAAAGGAAACAAAGACTCCTAAGAAAGAAGATTAAAAATGAAAACTCGAATATGATTTTCTTATAGGAAACCAAATGTTCTAGCCTGAAAATCAAGGGAATAAGCAAAAACATTGGTAAAAGAATGAATTACATAGAAGTAGAAGGCTATGGTTTGGTAGGAGGTCTGGCCACCTTCTTGAATCCCAATTCCATTAATATAATCAGTGTTGAGGCTACCAGATCATACATCTCCCTAGAGGTGCAAATAATAGGGGAAGCTAGCACTTTTGTATGCACAAGCGTCTATAGTCCCCAAAAAATAGAGGACAAAATGATGTTGTTAAACCGTCCCTCAGAGATGCATAAAATACATCCAAATGCTAAAGCAATTTATGGTGGAGATTTCAACATGATCACCATGTTGGCAGAGAAGAAGGGAGGTATTATAACTTTAAACAGGGATGTTGAGGCCTTCAACAATTTCATCCAAGAAGCTAACTTAGTGGATATCCTCCCTAAAAATGGCATGTTCACCTGGAATAACAAGAGGGGACAGGATAGACATATTTCCTCCAGACTCGATCGTTTTCTCATTGTTGATACCATCCTTCTGGATGGGGTCATTTTTGAGTCAGATATCATCCCTTGTGGTCGATCAGACCATTGGCCCGTCACCCTGGATGCTGCCATCCTAGGGACCCCAAAAAACAGACCATTCAGATTTGAAAAATTTTGGTTAGGTCATCCTAAATTCTTAAATAACATCAAAATTTGGTGGCAAGAACCATTGGATACCCGAGGCACCAAAATGTATAGGGTGCAGGCTTTAAAGCACATCAAGGCTCGTCTCCGCTCATGGAACCAAGAGGCCTTTGGCAATATCTTCAAAGATAAAAAAATCCTTAGAGGAACAATTGGCTCAGATCCATACTGACTAGCTCAATGGAAACATCAACCAGGTTTCTATCAGCCAGGAATAGATCCTCATGCAAAAATGTAATGATAAATGTCAGCAGGAGGAAATCTTATGGAAGCAGAAATCCCGCATCTAGTGGCTCAAGGAAGGGGAAAAGAATACTCAATTTTTCCATCGCTCAGTTTTGGACTACCGATGTGCTAACAAAATCACCAGTTTGATGGATGGGCAAGGTATCCCCTATAGCTCTCATCAGGACATTTCTTCCCTCCTCATTGGCCACTTCATGCACATCGCAACAGAACCAAATATTGATAGAACTGAGGCTAGAAGGGAGGTCTTGAACTCCATTCCCAAGCTCATTACAGAGGACCAAAATAAATCCATAAACTGCCTAGTTACCTTGGGGGAAGTGGAAGAGGTAGTGAAGGAAATACCTAATGGTAAGGCACCTGGGCCAGATGGCTTCACTATATATTTTTTCAAATCTTGTTGGGATATCGTTCAGCTTGAAGTTTGGGGGGTGGTGGTAGACTCCCTCAAGTCTAACTCCATCCTCAAGTCCCTCAACTCCACTTTCATTGCCTTGATTCCGAAGGAGGAAACTGCCAACACCCCTTCAAAGTTCCGACGTATTGCTCTATGCAATGTGCTCTACAAGATCATCTCTAAAGTAATGGCCAATATATTAAAACCCATTCTCCCCTTAATCATCTCAGAGGCGAAATCTAGATATGTCGAAGGTAGGAAGATCATGGACAATGTCTTACTTGCTCAGGAGATGGTTCATGCTCTTCAAGCCCAGAAAAAAGCAGGAATGATCATTTAGCTTGATCTCTCAAAGGCCTATGATAAGGTCAGTTGGGAATTTATTGAGGATATTCTTGTTGCTTTTGGTTTCAATCAATGGTGGATCAAGTGGATTCTAGCCCTAGTCAAAACTCCTAGCTATTCCATACTGGTTAATGGTGCACCTTCTTTCCCCTTCACCCCCTCCCGAGGTATCCGCCAAGGAGATCCTATCTCCCCTTTTCTGTTTTTCATTGTGATGGAAATCCTGAGTAGGATTATCAAATCTGCCAAGGATAGTAACTCCATCAAGGGTCTCCAGCCCCTGTCGAACAACCCAGCCACCACTCATCAGCAGTTTGTGGACGATACCATGCTTCATGGTACCCCCACAGTCAAGGAAGCTCGGGATTTAAAATCTATCCTGGATCTTTTCTGTTTAGCTTCAGGTATGGACCTGAATCTGGATAAATCCTCCATTTTATTTTTCAACACTCCGCTGGCCATCCAAAGGCATCTCACAAAGATTCTTGGTTTCAGTAGAAGATGCCTCCCCTCCAAATACCTTGGCATCCCTCTCACTGATAAACCTTGGCAAAAGCTCCACTAGGGGAAGCTGCTCTCCAGACTCGAAACCTGTTGTAATGTCTGGACCAGCAGAGTCCTTAACTTCACTGGACGCTTAACAATGACCAAGGCTATTCTTCAGGACATTCATCAGTTTATGCTCTCCATCCTACCAGCGCCCAAAGGAGTCCTCCAAAAGATCAGAAATATTCATCAGACCTTCCTTTGGTCGGGAAGAGTGGTCAAACAGAAGTGGGCTCTCGTGGCTTTGGAGAAACTGTGTAAACCCAAAGTCCTAGGGGGTCTGGGGGTCTGCGACCCGGAAACAATGAATAGAGCAAGTGGGGCCAAGCTTTGGTGGAGGTGGATCAAATATCCTAATTTTACCTGGGCTAGATTATGGAAAGATAAGTATGCTGAGGATTGGAACCAGTAAGAGCTCATCAAAATGACAGACGTTAAATTTGGCTCCCCCATCTGGAACCTGGCGAAAGCTAATCGACACATTATCTCCAATCGCTGCTTTTGGGAAATTCGGAATGGGAAAATGGCCCTTTTCTGGGAAGATGCTTGGAAGCAATTGCCTAAGCTGGAGTGCCCAGAATATCTTTCCCTACAAAGAAAATACCAAGAGCAGGGAAATTTCCAAGTTTATCAGTACTGGGTGGACAACAGGGTGAACCCACGTTGGAGACACTGGCACCTCAATATGCCCACTGAAACAGATGATATGGCCAACCTTTCCCTCTCCTTGAGTTCCTCTTTGGGAACACAAAGGATCCATATTTCTGTTTGGTCAATTTAGTGTGTCCTAAATTGCTACATTAATTTGTCAATCCGAGATTCGTAAGCTGATGAAGTGTGGCGCACTATATGTGCAAGATAACCTATCTCTTACTTTTTGTCGTTTTTGGATTTTTATGAAATTCTTAAAAGACAAGTATGGAGACAAATATTCAAGACAATAATGTCCTTTCTAATGATTTTCCAAACTTCAAAAGAATTTTAAAACACACAATGACAAAATTAATTCCTAAAAGGAAATGAAAATTGCATCACTATTCTAATTAAGCAAACAGTGAACTACTGATCATGAAACTCATTATCCTTGCTGCTGTCTAAACACAAAAGAAACTGTACTCAAAGAAAATATTGCAAGTAAAGTAAAAACTAAAATCAAATTACATCAACTCATATTCTGACCCCTCACCATTAGTCTCGCTATGGCTTTCGGAGGTAATCATAAACAACTTGAGCAATCTGATATCTAATTTGCAGAAAAAAGAAAATAATATCAAACTACACACTCATACTTCAATCCCTCACCATTAGTCCAGCTATGGCTTTCGGAGGTAACTGAAAATGACATGAGCAATTTAATATATCTAACTTGCAGAAAAGTAAACTAATATCAAACTACACACTCATACTTTAATCCCTCGCCATTAGTCCAGCTATGGCTTTCGGAGGTAACTGAAAATGACATGAGCAATTTAATATATCTAACTTGCAGAAAAGTAAACTAATATCAAACTACACACTCATACTTCAATCCCTCACCATTAGTCCATCTATGGCTTTCGGAGGTAACTGAAAATGACATGAGCAATTTAATATATCTAACTTGCAGAAAAGTAAACTAATATCAAACTACACACTCATACTTCAATCCCTCGCCATTAGTCCAGCTATGGCTTTCGGAGGTAACTGAAAATGACATGAGAAATTTAATATATCTAACTTGCAGAAAAGTAAACTAATATCAAACTATACACTCATACTTAAATCCCTCACCATTAGTCCAGCTATGGCTTTCGGAGGTAACTGAAAATGACATGAGCATTTTAATATATCTAACTTGCAGAAAAGTAAACTAATATCAAACTACACACTCATACTTCAATCCCTCACCATTAGTCCAGCTATGGCTTTCGTAGGTAACTGAAAATGACATGAGCAGCTTAATATTTAATCTAATTACTAAAGCAAATGTGCAAGACTGAAATAAACAAACAGTGCTGGAATTAAACAAAAACTAAGAAAAGTAAATTAGCAGAAGGACAAGATGGATTCCATGTCATTAGTCATTATAAAACTATGTGCAAATGCCCAGGCTGCCATGAAAAATTATGCTAAAAGCTATGATTTCAGAAAGTAATCTAAGTAGGAAATATGAAAAAACAGAATTGAAAGCAACTTATCTAGAAAACATGTAAAAGCCTCCTTGGATAGCAGGGGCCCTCTGCTACCAATTTGGTGTAATCCTTCTTCAGCTCCTTAAAATTGTAATCAAAACACCATCAAGGAACTTCTTTATTGAAAAACTTCACAAATCTACATCCCATTCCATCTTAAGCTTTGTTACAAATCTACTTCCTCATTACTTCCTCATTACTCATGATAGGAGAAAGCTTCTCCTATTTATACAAAATATGAGGAGTCATCTCATTAATGGGAGTCCATGAATCTCTCCCTCCATCTCTAGAGTTACAATCAAAATAGGAAATGATAAGACACATGTCTTTCTAAAGTTTCAACACAACTAAGAGATGAGACACATATCCTCTTAGAGTTTCAATACAACAAGGAAGTGAGACACATATCCTCTTGATCCCATAATCTTCTCCAACCAAATTCGAATTTGGCTTTAGAGTGCCACATAAGGGTCTTCTAGAAGTCTCACTTTGACCTACACATGTCACAAAACTCATAACACATATATAGATATATGAAACTATGTTAATTTTCTAGTTTCTAATCATAAATTCACTTAAAATACATAAAATAAATAAATTTGGAAAACAAGGATCCTAACCCATATATTTATGAAAATGGTTACTTGATGTAGGGTTTTAGCTCAAATGGCTATGAAATAAGAGCTAAATGGTTATGACATAATGGAAATATGTATGAATATGGAAAACACTTTTGAGACTCAACAATTTCCCAGGAGGATGACCAACTCAGATGGGGCAAAATGGAGGGGGGAACCTACAACCTAAGGGAAGCTAAGCTCTACATCGAATAGCGTAATCTGGAAGAGAAAATGCAGGGGCATCAAAATGTATGGGATGCAATTTTTTTGCCAAAAATTTAAACCTTCTTATGGTTACTTTTGCAACGTAAAACCCTAAGTTGGGAGAACCTCTGCAAAAAGGGTTTCTATGGTCCTCCCTGCTATCCACTCTGTTTGAGCGAGGAGGAGTCCATGAACCATCTCCTCAACACTTGCTTGTGGACGAATAATATTTGGATGTGGATGGAGGATATCTTTAGGTAGACGGACAAAGACAGGGAATCCATTCAGAATACTATTTCCAATTGGCGGTCAAATTTTTCTAACTATGACACTGTCAACAACCTTTGGAAACTAAGCCCTGGGTTCATTTTTTGGTCTACTTGGAAAGAACGAAACAGGAGAATATTTCAGCAGGAAACTAGGCATAAAGAAGACATTAAATTAACCATTATGCAGAATATGAAAGAAATTGTTCTAACCCAGAGTAAATCAGCTCAGACAGACAGATTTTTAGAAAATGATAGGTGTATCTTACTGATGTTTGGGTTGGGAGCTGCCATGAACCTCAATTATCCTACATTGCGGCCTCAACCTCCTCCGTCTCGATAGCCCTGGAAGCTTCCTAATCCGGGTTTTCTCAAGCTTAATTTTGATGGTGCCCTAGGGGAAACCCTGGCCCAACTCGCTATGGTGGTGTTATTCGCAATGACAAAGGCGAAATTCTTCACATTTTTAGCTTTTCCTTAGGGGAAGCTACTAACAATGAGGCGGAATTTGCAGCCTTGGAACAAGGTCTACAGATCCTCATTCGTTTGGGCAGTGGCATAGAAATGGTGGAAGGAGATTCCCTTCTTGCTATCTCTGCAGCAAGGAAGCTTCAAAATGGCACTCGTCCTGAGCGGGTTTCCAAACATTGGCATTTAGCCATGGTTACCGGGCTCATAACCAAACATCTTACTTCTCTCAAAGGTGTTGTTCTTCAGGCGATCCAGTGTAATGCAAATGCTTTGGTGGACTCCCTTGCTAACCATGTGATCGACCACCCACATGACATCATCAACACATGTTGGCACAATGTTACCTGTCCTGGCCTCCATGATGAATGCATTCAAATTTCAAGGCAAGACCTTTTAGGTACGTTAGGAATGTTAATGACCTTCAGAGTACAGATCATCAATGATTCATGTGAGTCATCCAAATCATCCTATCCATGATATTTATTACTCGAAGAAGGCATAACAGGCATTTATACCTTGTCAAGCTTCAGAGAAGGTGGAGGTATCAGGGTAATTACAAAAATCAGATTAAGTTTAAGGGAAGGACAGACACGTGGTCTCGGCTTTTGAATATTAAGCAAGGTTTCCTACATGTCATGTGCTTTCATAATTGGCAGATTGACGCTCACCTTATGGGAATCCAGGACAGATGCAGATGGGACAAAGTGACAATCCCAGCCCATTCGACCGTGCCCTGGTCCTCACCTCTCTCTATTAATACTATACCTAACAGGGACTCTTACCATTTTTCTCAGCTTACCTTTGATTTTAGGCTCTGTTTTTCTGTTTCCGTTGTCAAGTTCAGATACCTATCTTCTAGTTTTGAGTTTTCCACCATGTCTGAGCGAATCCTTCGTAGCTCTAAGGCTGCGAAGAATCTCAAAACGAATCGGGACAGCTTTGAGCATTCGGTCCCCAACAAAGGCAAGACCATCATCCATGAAATTGATGAGGAGGTTATTCATGCCAGAGCAGGTTTGAATAGTAATGACATCAAGGAGGAGATGGACTGGATCACGGATCCCAGAACCCCGACCACGCGGGCCAACTCAGGAGATGGCGTGGCATATGAATACTATGCTTGCCAAAGTCCTCAGCGGGCAAGGAGCGGCAGTTAAAGAGGCCTACCAAGCTCACTCCCTTGCCTCTATGAAGAATTATGCTCATCTGGAAAAGCTAGAAGTCTCCATCAATTTGCTCACGGAGGAGATGAAAATGCTTACCAGGCACCTTGAAGGTTTCATCCGGCTCTTTGAGTTGTATCTTCGTTATGTTTTAAATGTTTCGATTGAGATCCCGACTGACAACTCCAAGACCACCATTATCTGCCACCACCGACCTCGGAATGTGCCTTAGGGTGGAGATGAAGCAGGTCTGAGTGCGTCTGAAGGCTCAGGCAAAGCTTAAATGGTTCTTTCGACTCTAGTCGGGATGTTTCCTTCTGCACGTCCTTGTCTTTCTCTATTTACTTGTTGTTTCTTCATCGACTTTAAGCTTGTTTCTGATGGCTTCTTTAAAGCCCCTAGTTTTATTTTTTCTCTCTGTCTACCCGGCATCCTTACGTGGTTGGACGGTTCTCACTACATAGTCCTGTGGCAGTTTAGTTTTGTCTGGCGAAGCTGTCAGCTGCTTTTTTGTCTGTCTGATTATCTCTTGGCTACAACTTTTGTGTCAGTGCCTTTTGGTTGTGTGGGCTTGCCTATTCCCCTACCTTTGGGTAATGGCAGCCCCTTTGGTAACTATTTGTATACTATTGTGATCTAATATATCGGCTTACTTACAAAATATATATATATATATATATATATCAAAGCGGAGAATACAAGTTGGGAGAGTTCATGAAATTTTGTAGATATCATGGGATTATTCAACAGTTCATAGTGCCCCACATTCCGCAACAAAATGGAGTTGTAGAATGAAAGAATAGAACCCTTGTGGAGTGTGCATGAAGTATGCTTCAAGGAAAGGGTCTATAAAATGTTTTTTGGGCCGAGGCAATCAACACTATTGTTTATTTAAAGAATAAGAGTCCTACAAAATGTCTTAATTGTAAAACTCCTTTTGAAGCACTTTATGGATATAAGCCAGCAGTGAATCGTTTAATAGTTTTTGGGTCAAATTACTTTGCCCATATACCCAAGGAAGATAGGAAGAAGTTAGATCCTAAGGCCATGAAATACATCTTTGTAGGATATTGCACTGAGTTTAAAGATTATAAGTTGTTTAATCCTTTGACTGATAAATTCTTTGCAAGTCGAGATTTCATATTTCATTAGCAAGTTCAGGAAGGAAAGGAAAACAATCTTGATGAATGGAAGATTCCATTGTTGATGAAAGAAGGCAATGATGATAATCAACAACAGTAACAACATCAGAAAGAATAAGAGGCGAGCGATGTAGTCAGTAATTCAAACCCGCAAAAGTCTGAAGCAGACAAATTTCATGTGATTTCTTTTCCAAGAAGATCTAGTAGGAAGACTCAACTATGAGCCAGATTGGAAGACTATGTTTTAATGTCAAACATTATAAATTTTATAGAGCTCATAAATTATAAAGAATCTAGTCAATCTCATGAGTGGAGGGCTACAATGAATGAAGTATTTGAATGTATTCTAAGAAATAATACTTGGGAACTAATTGAATTCCCTGAAGGAAAAATACCCATAGTTTTAAAATGGCTTTACAAACCAAAATTTAATGCATATGGGAGTATATAAAAGTTTAAATCTAGACTGGTAGCAAAGGGTTATTCACATAAAGAGGGAATTGACTTTGATGAAACCTTTGCTCCTATAGCCAAGCTGAATATTAGTAGAATTTTAATTGCTTTAGCTACAAAATATTGATGGAAGATACATGAGTTAGATGTTAAGCCTGCATTCCTAAATGGTGATTTAAAGGGAGAGGTTTATTTAGTGCATCCTGAAGGATTTGTTAAGTAAGGGCACGAACATTTAGTGTGTATATTCAATAATGAACTATACGATTTAAAACAAGAACATAGGTCTTGGTACTAGAAGATTGATTCATTTTTATTACAACATGGTTTTCATAGGAGTATGAATTATCCAAATCTATATACCATGTATGATGAAGAGAGGAGGATTATTTCGATTTCCTTGTATGTGGATGACATGATTATAATAAGTAATGCAGATGCATTAGTCAAAGAAATCCAATTGCAAATGTCACAAGTTTTTGAAATGAAAGACCTCAGAAGTTTACATTATTGCCTTGGTCTGGAAGTATGGAGAGACTTTGGGCAGACTTTCCTTACTCAAGGGAAGTATGTTAGAGGGCAGCTCAAAAATTTCAGAATGGAGCAGTGTAAGAGAGCATTAACACCTTTACAACAAAATCTAAAATTGTGCAGTGAGGATGGCTCTAAGGAGGTGGATGCCACTTTGTATCGGAAACTAGTTGGTAGTCTCATATATCTAACTACAACTAGATGAGACTTAGCGTACTTTGTTAGTGTGTTGAGCCAATTCATGTCTAAACCTCTTGAATGTCATTGGGTGGCAGAAAAAAGTGTTTTGAGGTATCTTCATGGTACTAGAACTTATGGTATTTAATACACTCATACATCTCATGTTACTTTAGAAGGTTTCTGAGACTCTGATTGGGTAGGTAACCTACATGAAGATCTATCACAAGTTACGTGTTTAGTGTTGGATCTTGGGTCATAGCGTGGAGCAGTAGAAAGCATAGTATTATGTCTTTATCTTTAGCTGAAGCCAAGTACAAGGCAGTATGCACATCAACATGTGAAACTATCTGGTTGATAAGGCTTCTCCATGATGTAGGAGAAGAGCAAAAAGAGGCAACTCTGATCAAATGTGACAACTAGAGTTCCATTAAGCTAGTGAACAATCAAGTGTTTCCTAAGAACACGAAACACATCGATACTCAGTTTCAATTTTTTAGAGAAAAAGTCTAGTCAAAAGAAATCTTTGTTGAATATTGTAAAACATGTGACAATGTGATTCATATTTTTACTAAGCCTCTTGGGAAAGTAAAGTTAGAATTGTTTAGAGGGATGTTAGGACTACTTCTCCATTAAGGGGGAGAGTTGAAAATAATTAATATTATATTGTATTAATGGAGAAATGGTTACATGTTTGTAACTTAATTCCTTAAGTTAGGATTAGTTTCTAGGTTGTAGGAGTTTGTTCAAAACTCCCTATTATTTTATGATGTATTTATTTTTTTATCATTGATTGATTTAATGTAGAGTGTAGGCTCGAGTTTGTGCATTAGAGTGTAAGCTCCGGTTTGTGCAGCCCCCAAGTGCAGAACTAGATAACTACTTTGTTATTCAATACATTTCTTTTCTTTCCCGCTTTTATGAAAAAAAATACTATGTTTAAACCATCTTCTCATCTCTACTATCATTGAGGAAGCATCTTGGTGAGAATAAAGGACACGGACATGGACATTCTATCAAAGTCATAGCACATAGACAAATGAATACAACTACACGGTGAAATAAGAGGCTCCAGATGATAAGCTGAAGTGGAAGAATCGATAGCGACTGGAATTGGACATGGACATTCTATAAAAGTCATGGCACATGGAAAAATGAATACAACTACATGGTGAAATAAGAGGCTCCATATTATAAGCTGAAGTGGTAAAATCGATAGCGACTGGAATCAGACATGGACATTCTATAAAATTCATGGCACATGGACAAATGAATACAACTACACGGTGAAATAAGAGGCTCCAGATTATAAGTTGAAGTGGTAAAATCGATAGCGACTGTCATGGTACATAAAAAGGAGCATGTTGTTACCCAGCCCTGTTGGAATTTCTGAATTCCAGAACAAATATTGAAAGAAGAATACTCTCGTTTCAACACAGAGAATAAAAAAATTTTCTCAGTGCCAGACAGAGGTTTCAAAAACTGTAATTCTATTTCATTAACTGAAAAATCTATTACAAAAATTTGATCTTCCTCTTCTGAGGGATTACAAAGTGACTGCTACTAATGCAGTTCTTGAGAACACTTTGTCTCTCTTACAAAAAAAATACACACTCTGTGCTCTTCAAAACTCTATTTTTGTTTTGCCTTCGGGCTTCACACACAGTAAAAAAAATATACGCAATCTCTATGCTATCTTAACACTACATAGCCTTCAGGCTCTTTTTACTTTTATATGGCACACAGCAAAAAAAATAAAACTATAGAATAAAACTATTAATCATATGTTTATTATAAACATTACAAAGTTTATAATAATCATTTACATTCATTATGAATATTACTAAGAATTAACACTTAGTTCATCGCACGGTGTTTTAAAACAAAAAATAAAACAATAAAACATAAGGTTGAAGATCTTATAACATGGACCCCGCATAAACTTTAAACCCATGCTTTGAACAGTCAATGAGCCCGGACTTCAAACTCATTAAACTGAATTGATATGAAAAATCGCGTTACATATCATATGACATCACCAGGTTCAAAACTCCGTGCGATATCAATCTTATTGCCCAAGAGATGGGACCCACGGACTCCAACAAATTTATAAGCCGAATTTCATAAAAAATCGCATAACACTTTCCCTGATGACATCAGGGCCAAATGTGATGCGAAAAAATTTAGGGCGTGTTTTGTAAAGCTTTTTGGGTCTAGTTTTGAGGGTGGTGATGTAGGCACCAAACTTACGTGATCCAATTTGGTTGTTCCACGTGTCCCTTTTGAATTAAACAAAAAAACTGGCGATAAAACAAGACTGCTTCTGCTGTTTGGTTGGTGGGGTTTTTATGGTGAGAATAGACTTTTTTTAGGACCTGTTGTTGCATGGCCAAGCCACCAAAATATTCAATGTAAAGTTCAGTTGTTGCAGAGCCTTTAAACCAAAAATTCAGGCTTCATAAATCCCGGTGATAGCGTGCAAACAATCTCCAAAAAAAAAACAACGCTGTCGCATCCGTCCTTCTGCTACAACAGTTGAAATTAATATTTAAACACTCCCCCTTAAGTTCAACTGCTGGGTTATCAGTCATACCCATGCATTTCCTCAAATATTCAAAGCTTTTCTGCTCTAGTGGCTTTGTCAATATGTCTGCAAATTGATCCTGAGTCCTGCAATGTTTCAAAATTATTTCTCCATTGTTCACTAACTCCCTGATATAGTGAAATTTGGCATCTATGTGCTTTGTTCTTTTGTGAAACACAAAATTATTTGACAATGCTATAGCTAAGCTATTGTCACAATAAATCACTGTGCTTTTTACCTGTTCTTGACATAAACTTCTCAACATTCTCCTCATCCACACTGCTTGACATGCTGTTGCTGTAGCTGCCACATACTCTGCCTCTGCTGTAGACAATGCTACAATAGGTTGCCTCTTAGAAGCCCATGAAATGGCTCCTGAACCCATATGAAAAACATAACCAAATGTACTTTTTCGTTCATCTACACTTCCAGCCCAATCACTATCGGTGTATCCAATTAACTCAGAATTTTTTGAAGTAGTATACAAAATACCATACTTTTTAGTTCATTTCACATACCTCAGAATTCTTTTTGCTGCCTGCCAATGTGCTTCTTTTGGCCTCTCCATGAATCTGGAAATCAAACTAACAACATGCATAATATCAGGCCTAGTTGCAGTCAAATACATAAGGCTGCCAACTATGCTCTTATACAAACTAGGATCAAAATCCTTGTTGCTGCCCTCTATGCTGACTTTCAATCCCATTACTGTGGGTGTTATTGCTGCCTCGGAATCCTGCATATTAAATCTTTCTAAAATTTCATTAACATACTTTTCTTGTGAGATAAAAATCCCATTTTCATTTTTCTCTACTTCTATTTCTAAGAAGTATTTCAACGATCCCATGTGAGTCATTTCAAATTCATCTTTCATGACTGTTTTAAAATTTTCAATAAGGTAATTATCATTACATGTGAATATCACATCATCAACATATAAAACCACAATCAACATATTACCATCCTTTTCTTTGATATATAATGTGGGTTCTCCTTCACATTTTTCAAATCCATTCTCCAGTAGATAGGAATCTATCATACTGTACCATGCTCTTGGTGCTTGCTTCAGCCCATAAAGAGCTTTCTTCAATCTGCGAACTTTATGCTCTTGGCCATTTTTCTCATAGCCTAGAGGTTGTTCAACATAAACCTGTTCCATTAAAACTTCATTTAAAAATGTTGATTTTACATCCATTTGGTAAACCTTCCATTTGTTTTGTGCTGCTATGGACAACACTGCTCTCACTGTTTCCATTCTTGCAACTAGTGCAAAAGTCTCCTCATAATCTCTTCCATGTTGTTGTTTATAACCTTTGACAACATGTCTGGCCTTATGTCTTTCAATATTACCTTCAACATTACTTTTGGTCTTGTAGACCCATTTAACTCCAATGACTTCTTTACCTTCTGGGAAATCTACCAATTCCCATGTTTTGTTCTTCTCTATTTCTTTAATTTCTTCATCCATGGCTTCTATCCATTTTCTATCTTTTATAGCTTCCTCAAAATGAATAGGATCATCAACATGACAATACAAAGAAAATAAAGAATCCATACCTTCATTTTTTGTCTCTTACTCATAAATTTCATTTAAATTTCTGAATCTTGTTCCTCCTTCATTAGATTTACTTGTGCTTGAAGTAGCACCCAAATCTGCTCCATTTGGTGTGCTTAGAGAAGCACTCTCATTACTTCTCAATGGTGTTCTTGCCCCTGCTTGAAGTGTCCCTTGTTGTCCTTGTGTTGGTGGAGGTTGTGCTACTGATGAGGTATTATTTTCAGCCACATCTTCCTCATCTTTATCATGAGACAAACAAATTTTAACATTCACTGTTTTCTCAATGCTTCCATCCCATGCTTCTTCTTCAATGAATTGTACATCTCTACTTATAACAAATTTCTTTGTGGATGGGTTATATGATCTATATCTCTTGGAGTCTTCACAATATCCAAGGAAGATGCACTTTTCCCCCTTACTGTCCAACTTCTTTCGCAATTGTTCTAGAATGTGTGCATAAGCCACACACCCAAAAAACTCTCATGTGGGTGACTCCTTGTTTTCTTTCACTCCACGCTTTTTCTAGAACTCTGTTCATTACAGCTTTTGTTGGGCATCTATTTAAAATATACACATCATAATTTGTAGCTTCTGCCCAACACTCATTTGGAAAGTGTTTTGCCTTTAGCACACTTCTCACCATTTCCAATATGGTTCGATTCTTCCGTTCAGCAACAACATTTTGTTGCAGTGTGTATCTTGTAGTAAGCTATTTATGTATGCCATTTTCTCTACAAAAACACAGAAATTATTTTGAGATGTACTCGTCTCCTCTATCAGTTCTAAGAACTTTGATATGCTGCCCACTCTGTTTTTCTACTGGAGCTTTAAAATGGAAAAAAATTTCAAAGACTTCACTTTTATATTTCAAGAAATAAATCCATGCTTTCCTTGTGAAATCATCAATGAAGGTTAGCATGTAATTGCTGCCTGAAACTGATGTTGTTTGCATCAACCCACATAAATCTGAATGAATAATTTCTAAGGGTGCTTTCGCCCTTATGCTCTTTCTTGATGGAAAGTTTTCTCTGTGTTGTTTTCCCAAGATGCAGCCTTCACATAGGCTGTCCGGTTTCTCAATCAATGGTAGTCCTCTTACCATTCATTTTCTGTGCATCAAATTCAGACCTCCGAAATTGAGATGTCCAAATCTCAAGTGTCATAACCAATTCTCATCTTTCACTTCCTTCTGAAAGACCTCTTGAGTTACAGCTGCTACATTTTTTTCTTTTCCCTTCAAATCTATATTGAGTTTGAGTGGAAACATTCTATTGCTAGTCATTTGTATTTCAGCAACAATATTCTTGCTTGGAGGTATGTCCATTATTGTGCACACATAATTTTTTAAAACTACATTGTAACCTTTGTTTATGAGCTGCCCAACGCTCAAAAGATTACACTTCAAGCCAGGAACATAGTACATGTCTAGCACAAATTTCTGCTCACCATTTCTTGCACGGATACTAACTTTTCCTTTTCCCTTTACAGAAATATTAGTATATGTTCCTGTTGTTACTTCTGGTTTAACTTTTGCATCAAGATTGACAAACATTGCTATGTTTCCAATCATGTGATTACTACAGCCTGAATCTAAGAACCATACATCATCCTGTCTATCTTGTGCTACATCACATGTTAACAGCACATTATTTGGGTTCTTTTCTTCTCTTGCTACATTAGCATTCTGCCTATTATTCATGTCATTTTTCTTTTTCCTACACTCATTGGCATAGTGCCCATATTTTTTGGAATAATGACATTGGACATTTGATTTGTCATACCTTTGTCCTTGAGCATGTTGGTGTCCACCTTGCTGGCTGCTGCTTTGGTCGTGGCTTTGATTCTGACTATTGCTCCTTCCATGTGAATGTGTAGAGCTGCTTCTCCCTTCTCTGTTTTGGCTTTTTCCTCTTCCTCTTCCTCTGCCTTGACCTCTTCCTCTTCCAAAATGCATCTGGGTCTTGAAGGCATGCTCTAGATATGGGTTTACTGATCTTCCCAATCTCTGTTCATGAGTCATAAGCGATGCATGAAGTTCATCTACTGTGAACTTTGAGAGATCCTTTGTCTCTTCAATGGTGGTAACAATAACATCAAACCTTGAGGGTCCTCAATAGTTTCTCCTCTATCCTTCTTTCTTCAAGTGTCTCTCCATGAGACCTTATCTGATTTACCATCCCAATCACATGTATGAAAAATGAGTCTATGTTATCAGACTCTTTCATACAGAGAGTTTCAAAATCTCTCCTTAGCAATTGTAGTTTTGATGTCTTCCCTTTCTCCATACCTTGATAGACTATCTTCAGAGTGTCCCATGCATCCTTGGATCTTTTAGCTGTTGCTATCCTTGGAAACACACTCTCATGTACTACTTGATAGAGGTAGAAGAGGGCCTTAGAGTCCTTCTTTCTATTGCTCTTCAGTAGATCCTTCTCTTCCTGTGTTAATGCATTATACTCATGTTCATCAACTGGTTCTTCAAAACCATCTTTTACAAATTCCCGTAAGTCCTGGGAGGCAAACAGGGCTCTCATGGTAATGGCCCAATAATCATAATTATTCCCATTAAATTGGGGAAGATGAGTATTTCCAATAGTCATACCAGTTCTGGTCCGACCATTGCTTATAGACTAAACTCTGAAATATACTTGACTGTGTTTTTCTAAACAAACTATCTTTCCTTCTTTAAAGGACAAAACTTTGTTTCTGAGGACTGCTCTTGTAAACAAAACAATAACTCTGTTTTTTTTTAGAAATACCTGGACTTTACTTCTGCTTGGCTTGCTGGAGTTCTGTTCTTATAATGTGTACCCCGCACAAACTTTAAACCCATGCTTTGAACGGTTAATGAGCCTGGACTTCAACTCATTAAACTGAATTGCAATAAAAAATCGTGTTACATATCATATGACGTCACTAGATTCAAAACACCGTGCGATAGCAATCTTATTGGCCGAGAGATGGGACCCACGGACTCCAACCAATTTATAAGCCAGATTTCATAAAAAAATTGCATAACACTTTGCCCCGATGACGTCAGGGCCAAATGTGATGCGAAAAAATTTAGGGAGTCTTTTGTAAAGCTTTTCGGGTCCGGTTTTGAGGATGGTGACGTAGGCACCAAACTTATGCGATCCAATGCGGTTGCTCCACCTGTCCCATTTGAATTAAACAAAAAAACTGGAAGTAAAACAAGACTGCTTCTGCTGTTTGGTTGGTGGGGTTTTTATGGTGAGAATAAACTTGTTTCAAGACCTGTTGTTGCGTGGCCAAGCCACCAAAATATTCAATGTAAAGGTTGGCTGTTGCAGAGCCATTAAACCAAAAATTTAGGCTTCATAAATCCCGGTGATAGTGTGTAAACAATCTCCAAAAGAAAAAACAACGCTGCCGCATCCACCCTTCTACTGCAGCAGTTGAAATTAATATTTCAACAACCCCTCCTCTAGTAACTTTGCTAATAAAAATTTAGTATTTTACTTAGAATTATTATTCTTGCATTTTTTCAGTGTATAGTCTTTCATTCTTATTTGACCAATTCCATTAATCAAACTTGGACATAATAAGTACAAATAGAGAAGAAAACAACACTAGGTTTACAACAGGGTTACATAGTTGGTGGTGGTGGAAATCTTATATAACGTACTCTACTGTAACGCATTTCAAAAGTGCATTGGTTTCTAATATAATAAGAATGTACATCTTTCGGTAGTTCATTGTCTGTAAGGACGTGAATAAACTTTTCAATTGATCAGATTCGGAATTGGCGATATAATAGCCTACTCGATTTATTTTATATAATCAAACTCAATCCTAAAGAGTTCAATAGATCATTTGATTTGGGGTGTCTAGGGAGGCACGGAGGCGGCACAGTAGGTGGGAATTGCGGAAATGGAGAAACCATTAAAATTAGACCCGGTGGCAGCAGCGTAAGCGCCCATGCTGGGAAAAACAAGCCAGTCACCCACCACCAGCTCCGGCAACAAGTAATCCGTGAGAACGGTGTCGAAAGCGTCGCAGGTGGGTCCAAACACGGTAGATGGATACCTGGGCAGCCCGTTGCAGGAAGCATTCGATCGGCCGGATTTGCGGGCCAGAGGCAGCGCAGTGACGATAGCGTTATCGTGGAGAATACAACTCAGGGAGCCATAGATGTCGTCGTTAATCCAATACTCCCTCACTTCTCCTCTTACTCTCTTGCCGATTATACTGGAGGCCAGCCAGAAAGAGGTCTCGGCGAAATATCGGGGAATCGTTGTTTCATCGGGGAAGAATGATTTTAAGGCGGATTGGACAGTTCCAGCGACCTCTGCAAATAGCTTTCCTGCGGTGAAACCGCCGCCGATGTTAAGAATCCCAAGTTTGGGCAACTCGATTCGAGAAGCCGAATCGAAAACGGCGCGCGCAGCCGCAACAGCATCGTGGTAGATCCCAGAGCGCGAGACACCACTCCCGACGTGAAACGAGACGCCCCGCACGGTGAGGCCGGACCCCTTTGCCGCCTGCAGCAATGGGTAGACTTCCTCCGGCAGGGCTCCGTACTTGCGACCCAAAGGGGACCGTGCACCACCGGCGTCCTCGTCGGGTACCTTCACCCTCAGCAACAATGCGCACTGCGGGTGTAACTTCTTGATTTTCTCAACTTCTTCAATGGAATCGAACGTGCTTAAATTTACGCCGACGCTAGCCGCGTATTTCAGGTGTGTCTCTGCCTTGCACGGATTCGCGTACACGATCCGATCGGGCGAGACGCCAAGCTTCAGGATGACTTCGATCTCCAGCCTGCTGGCGCAGTCGAATCCAGACCCAAGCGTGGCCAGGGCCGACAATAACGCTGGCTCTGGGTTACACTTGACGGCGTAAAAGAGGCACACGTTTGGGAAGGACTCTTGCCATTTGTGCCAGAAATCCACCACGACTCCGAGGTCAAGAACGTAAAACGCGTCGTTCACATCGTTGTTGTCGATAATGGAGAGCACCATCTCGTTCACAGCTTCCTGCGACCTTGACCGCAGGGCCGTCACCTTTCGGCTCTTCACGTTAGGGCTCGCTAGCACCTTCTCTAGCGCCGGCGACGAGCTCTTCCACTGGTTTATCCCCAAGTCGGTAGGTTTAGTTAAACTTGACAATGTCACCATGAGCTGCTCGGTGGCCATGTCCGCAGCCAGAAACAGAACAGAAAAAGAAAGAAAATGCAAAGAGTTGATAGGATTTCAGCGCTTAAAGCCACACATCGAGGCATTGCCTTCATCTCTATTTATAGTGGGGAATTGCAATGTTCATCAGGGTGATATTCGGTAGATGGATAGTCATATTAGCTACGGCTGGTCGATACACGAATTAAGTATTCAAATACCTAATTCGCGTTTGTCTTCTTCTCGATAACAACTACGTTGATATCACCTTGCATGGATCCATCTCCATCTCCATATTGTTGGGCCCTATATAATATCCGACGGCATATGCTGCCCACAACGACACGACAACTATATTCAGAATTTATTTTAATACTTATCTCTATGTTTCATCTTACACGGAAAAATAAATATAAAACTTATCACTGACGTTACATGTCAATTTTTTATAAATTAAATAACATCTATCTATTTATCTCCTATATTAAGAAACACTTTTTAAATTTTTAGATAATTTATTTTAGTGAAATAAGACATTTTCACTTTACTTGGCCTACTTAGTACAATAATTTTTAAAAGCAAATTTTCATAAGTTTAATTCATTATAATATATTTTTCTAAAAAACATTAAAAAAAAATAAATCATTTTTTAAAATTATTTATTTATTAAGTTGTAAGCTTAGTCTATTATAGAAATGAACTTGGAATATTTAAATTATGAGTGGTTTAGATTTGATATAATTTAAAAATATATATGATTGAATAAACAATATGAAAGATAGGCTAATAGTTATTTAAGTATTTTCCTAACTTTAATTTATTAAAAAAATAATTATAAAATGGGGTTGTGGGACCATTCTCATTCACTAAGGTAACTAATGGTTATGCCTCTCGTTATTGTCATGCTGCCATGCAAGTGGTCATTTCCAATCACTCGGGAGTGTGGTGTGGCACCACTTAACCCTTTCGATTCCCACTATTTGAGTTTGCGAACTAGACTTAAACTACAACACCTAGAATTATTCCGTTAAGTGCTCAAATCCAATTATAACTATGGACCAGAAACAATTAACTTCAATTCAATTATCTTCAATTACTTACGCACCAGAAATAAAATGTACACATATACAAATATCAAGGGAGCGGAAACTCCCAGACAATTATGCGCAACACTTATACATTTCTGCAATTTATTTTACAAATACAATTTTTACGCAGTCGTGCAACCTTCTTAACCGGCTTTCCCAACTCTGCCAAACTCGTGGAATAGTCATGCACCGACTCATGCACCTATTCACTGATCCCTGAACTATACTTCCCGGGTCTGCCTGTCCTGTTGGTTACCCCGACTATGCACTTCCACCGTGCAGCGCCCTCCGTCGTGCAACTTACAACAACCTCTAACCACGGTCCTGTTCAATTTGTAGTTTTGTGGATGCAACATGCGCAATACAGCGTTCGACGTGCAGCCCAAATCGACCTCTACACCTTCCGCCTATAGTGGTCTGCTTGTGCCCTACTCGTGCAACGTTTGGCCTGAACTTGACCCTGTCGGATTGGTTTACTGCACCGTGGCCTGTTCCAATCCATTCTGCAAAAACCCAAAAACTCGACCAATGAACTTCTAAGAGCCGTGCAACTCGGTTAGTCGAGCCAGACTATTCCCACACCTTCGCTGCTTCTTTCATAGTTCCCTTTATCTTCAATTCACCCTTCTCTATTCTCTGAACGAGTTTCTCTTCGATGATGGGTTGAATGAATGACTCATTCCCCATATTAATATGGCATATGTCATGTAGTTTTTCACCAAGCGTCAAGTTACTTCCTTTGTACATTGGTCTCCCAGTCCATATGTTTCGCACCCGACCTGTCTGCAACTCCAACCCCACCCATTCATATTTTATTAAGTCGCGAAGCAACGTTCATTTGGTCGCCTGGACACCCTCGCTCATCTGCATGCACCTGCTCGTCGCACACCTCGGTCGCCTAACTCATCTGCACGCCCACGTCGCCTTCATATACACATCACCTTATGTCCATCCACACAGCAGCATGGTATTTTTCGTGTTGGTGACTAGTCGGGAAGCTAATCCAACCATAGTGTCTCCTCCATAGGAACACATGCATCTAACTTCCTTAGGAATATAATCACATCCTGTTGTCAATCACGTCTATCTCACCTCATACATCAAGGTGTCTCATTGCCATAAGAACACGAAAATGAGCCCTGTCCCCATGTTCAATCTAGAAAGAGGGTGGGTATTGGAAGGTTGAAGGCCTTCCATCCTCTTCTTGTCCCAACATCTCAATCCATGTCTCAACATGCTCCTCTTCCAACCTCTGCATATGGGCCTCTCAGTCCTCCTCCCACTGAGTCTGTTGTTCTATGTACCTATCATCCTCCATTGCCTCTAGTATTCTTGTCAAGTCCACAACATTATCGAAAACTTCTTGTATAATCTCTGCTTGCTCTATGAGTTTTTCCTTCGTGCATTTCAACCTATCATAAACTTATTCATCTCACTTGATGTCTTCCACACCCATCATTTTCAACTTACATCCTCCCATCATGGCAGCCATGGTAGGGACATCCACTGGTTCATCCTCCCATCCATTGTAAATATACAACTTCTTCAAATGTGGAACCCATCATAGCTTCATATTGTTTCATCAATTCTATTCATCTAGGTGGATATTCGTGGCCAACCACAGATTCCACTTCGACCCCCACCATTATTTCTTTCAGTTTTTCAGTTTCCTTAATTGTAGCACAATTTACTATTTTTGCCAGTTTTTCGGGTCATAAAATTCCAAAGCTGTTTTGAGGCCATAAAAGATGATTTTTTAGAAAATCACCTCCAAGGAATGTGAGTCTTTGACTCGACATTTAGTATTAGTACTTGTAGTCCTCAGATATATCTTTCTAATGAGGTATCATGTGCGTCAAACGAAGATCGTATAGCAAAGTTACGACCCCAAAAAATTGATGTACCAATTTACCGCAACAGGGTCGATAGTTTGGTGTTTCATCTCTTAGGGTTAGGTTTTTGGATTTTTAGGGTTTTCATTATTTCTCAATAATAAATAGACCTTCGAGCCTCATTGTAACATAGTTCATAGGCTTGTAGCCACCACATCTCTTCTCAGAGATAAGCTACCAGAACCATAGCTAGTTTATTTCCACTATGTGCGTAAGCATATTTTAGTTATGTGATATTCATAAAATGAAGTCTTATTTCTGTTGCATCTCTGCATTTATGTGTATTTATGTATTTTATTTCGTTCATGCATAAGTCCAGATCAGTGATATCAGAGCGGTCTACTCTTTCTAAATCCGTCATTGCATGTCCCCAACGAGGTCAGGGTATAAGGAGTTAGGGCTCGATTTGGTTGAACCTTTGCAAAATTGGCCTCACAAAGATGAGAGAGTAGGATATCCTATCAAAATATTAATCTAGGAGGCCCTCAAGAAAAAAAGGAATGCGTGGATGGATAACTTTGCCCATATCCTTCAATGACTCCCAATCGGCGGCACATCTGCATACAGTAGCCACTCTAGAGGCGTAACTCCATTTAAGGTACAAGTAAACTTTAAAATTCCCATATTTGAGGGTCACACAGATGTAGATGTCATAAATAGATGGTTGGATCTATTAGAAGGGTATGTCTCAGTTCATGACTTTTCCAATCGAGAAATGATTACTTTTGTGCTACTCAATGCTGCCCCCCATGTCAAGGACTGGTGGGAAACCTATTATGAGAAAAAGGATGAGAGAAAACCCTCTTTGTTTTCGGCCGCACCCACTTGGTATTCTTTCCGAGATGCTATCAAGGAACAATATTATCCCATGGGGAGCGATGAGGACAATTACATACTATGGACTATAATGCGGCAACAAAGGGATCAAGATGTGCATGAGTTGAAAAATTTGTTCCATACCTAACACACAAAATTGGGTATAAAAGATTCAAAGAAAGATTTGGTACTTAAGTACCGCAGTTGTCTACATATATACATTCAGGAGGAAATGGATTTCCTTAACATATCCTCGCTTGGTGCAAAATACCAGTATGCTGCCAAGATTGAGTAGAAGTTCAAACAAAAGAAGTGAGACTTTGGATATGTGAATCAAAAGAAAGGGAAAGGCGCCCCCAAACTACGGAACAAAGCACAAAGCCAAGGTAGGGTGGCCCAGGATATCCCACCAAATCCGTAAGCAAGTAACAACACTGCGAAGCCAAAGAAGGACACGGGAAAGTGGTGTGAGTTCCATAAGAGCTCCACTCACAACACAAGTGAGTTTCAGGCCAAGCAGTCACTGGTGGCCGAGTTGAAGGCTTATGAGTCAGATGTATGCTCTGACTATCAATCAAAACCTGACAAGGGGAATGAAAAAGGGAAGTAGATTATTGATGTCGATCTCAACACCACCGTTTCCAACACGAAGATTCAGAAGGATAAACCGAAATATCCAGAGGAAGGGAGTGCCTCTTCCATTCCCAGATGTGGGTAAAGGGTTCCCCGCTACAATTCATTGTGGAAAACGGGAGCCAAAAGAACCTCATTTTGGCAGAGGTCGGGAAGCGGTTGGGATTGCCGACCACAACACACCCACATTTGTACACCATCGAGTGGTTTCACCAAGGAAGTGATCTCTGTGTTAGCCAATGGTGTCGCCTTCCCTACAGCATTAAGCCCTTCATGAATGAGGCATTATGTGACATTTCTCCTCTTGATGTTTGTGATGTATTATTAGGCCAACCACACTTGTGGAAGTGACATGTTGTGTATGAGTCCCAACCTCATGTTGTTATTGTTACTTTGGGCAATAAGTTGTACAGGATAACAGAGGTAGCACTGCATGTCGCCATTTCTTTGGTCACTACAAAACAATGCATTAAGCTCATTTTAAAAACCAGGAAATTTGTTTTCCTAATGATACGCCCTCAAGGCAATAAGAATATTGTGGCCACGACCTCCACACACAGCTCCTTTGCATGAAAAAAATAAATGGACCAGGTTGTGGAAGAGTATGGAGGTTTCTTCTCCTCACCCATAAGGGTGCCTCTGCACTGTCAGGTTAATCACCCCATCGATCTGACCACAGGCGCGTTGCTTCCCAATGGACCAATCTATCAGCGCTATGTTCTAGAGAACGAAAAAATCAAAAGGAAAATTGAGGAGGAGTTGGAGAAAGGTCACATCTGGCGGTGTTCATCACCCTGTGGGAGCCTGATCATGTTGGTGGAGAAGAAGGATGGGACTTGGAGACTCTATATTAAATGTCGGGCGTTGAACAAGATAACTTTCTAGAATAGGTACCCGATCCCAGAGATTGATGACCTTCTAGACCAACTCAAGGGGAATTTTTTTTAGCAAGATCGAGTTGAAGTTCAGGTATGACGAGGTACTAATCAAACCCTATGATGTTTGGTAGACTTCCTTCAAGTATAAGAAGGGCCTTTTTGAATGCCTGATCATGCCTTTTGGGTTTAAAAATGCTCCTGCAACCTTCATGAGGCTAATGGAAGACATCTTGCAACCATTCACCAGCTCATTTTTAGTAGTGTACTTGGATGACATCCTGATCTTCAGCCAGACTTGGGAAGAGCACCTCCACCACTTCTGACAGGTCCTCGAAACGATGCGACAACACAAGTGGTGTGAAAATTTGGAGAAGTGCACTTTTGGCATGACCCGGGTTAAGTATTTGGGATACATTATTAATGAGCGGGGGTGCATGTGGATCCATCCAAGATCCAAGTCATTCGGAATTGGCCAGCCCCAACCACTCTAATAGAGTTCTGCAGCTTTCTGGGTCTTGCTAATTTCTACCGTAGGTTCATGTTGGGATACACTCATATCACTTGGCCCTTGAGTTGAGTCACCAAGGGAGGAGCGAAAGAAAAATTCTTTTGGTTTGAATCTCAACAAATGGCATTCGTAGAGTTGAAACATCACCTCTACTCTGCCCCAATGCTCACATTACCAGACTTGCAACAATAATTTGACATTGAGATAGAGGCCTCTAACTATCCTATTTAGGCAATTCTTAGTCAAGAGGGGCATCCAGTGGCATGTCAAAGTGATACACTATCTGAAAAGTCCAGAAGTATCCGAATTGTGACAAAGAGATGGAATCCATTGTGCAGGCTTGTCGACAATGGAAGCATTACATTTCGGGGAAGGAAATGGTCATCCACACAAAAAAAAAAACACTGTGGTTCATACAAACACAAGGGAAGTTGTAGAACAATCGCCATCAGAAGTGGTCGACATATCTGCAAAAATTTCATTTGAACATCAAGTACAAGAAGGGAAGCACCAATAATGTTTCAGACTACCTCAGCCAACAACCGATTGTGGCACTAACCACCGTGCTAAACATTTGTGGGCACGTGACTTCTGATTGGCCGCTTCTCTACAAGAGCGATCCGGAATTTGGCAACACATACAAGACACCCTTGTGGAGTAAGAAAGTTCCAAATTTTCACCTCCAGAATGCACTGCTATGTCACCTGCCACACCTTTGTGTTCCTTCAAGCGAGCGTGCAAAGATGATTTGGGAAGTGCACTATAGTCGAGTCGCTAGGCATTTCCGGGTCGAGAAAATAGTGGCAGTACTATAGAAGTATTTCTATTGGCCAAACCTTTGACAGGATGTCGGCGAGTACATCAGATCTTGCACTGCATGTGTCATTGAAAAACTGACCATCAAGAAGCAATGCCTCTATACTTTGTTGCCTACCCGTAGTCGATCTTGGGAATCCATCTCCATGGATTACATGTCGGGCCTTCCTTCTACTAAGCATGCCATTGAATTTTTTTTTGTGGTTGTCGACAGATTCTCGAAGATAGCCATTATGGCAACCTACAAGAAGAATATCACAACAAAATCCACTACTAAACTCTTCTTTGAACGAGTGTGGGTACACTTTGGGATCCGACACTCTATCATATCATATCGGGACAACACGTTTCTTAGTATATTTTGGTCTAGCCTCTAGTCAATGTTTGACACCAAGCTCATCAAGTCCATAACTTTCCATCCCAAAACTGATGGCCAAACAGAGGTCGTCGACAAGATGATCGTAAACAATATGCACATATCAAACTCAAATCATCCATGCATATGGGATGAGAGCCTCCCTTATGTACAACACAACTATAACCGGGCTCTCCATAGCTCAACCGGCCACATCCCCTTTCAGGTGGGCTTGGGATTCTAGCCACTATGTCCCATTGATGTAGCCATGCAATTTGCGGCTACTGAGGCCGATTCGGCTCATGTCCAGTCTCAAGCTGACAAGGCGAACAAATTCATTGAGCTCATTCAGCACATCCGCCAACATGTTCATGACATATTTGATAGAGCCAATGCTAAGTAAAAGAAGTGACATGATCAACATCGAGTGTCACAAAACTTCCAGGTGGGAGACAAAGTCTGGCTAGACTTGCAGAAGGAGTGCCTCGCTAGACCCCACCGCAAGATTTTCTTGCTTCGTTATGGGACATAAAACATCACCAGGGCTACAGGGTACAATGCCTCTAAGCTCATTATTCAACTATTCCTTAGTCTGCACTGAGTGTCCAACGTGGATCACCTTCGGCCCTACTTTCCACCTCTACTGGACACATCTTACATGGTAGAATAGCTCACACAACTAGAGTTAAACCCAGACTGCATGGAACAAGAAAAAACTATTCAGATCATGTACACACAAATCAAGAACACCCGCTAGTAGAGGATCCAACTATATCGAGTTGTTAAAGCAGACCAACTCCTTCACTAGGGAAATTGGCTCATGAGGGACCAAGTTCAGCACAAGTTTCCTCATCTCATTGAGGAACTCAACGCAATGGGGACCATTGCTTCCTAAGGGGGTAAAATAATGATCCAAGTGGACATTGGTGGCCACCCACCTATTCCACTTGGACCCCCACCATTTCTTCTTTCAAATTTATAGTTTCTTTAATTGTAGCACAATTACCATTTTTGGAAGTTTTTCGAGTCCTAAACTTTGGGAGCCGTTTTGAAGCCCCTAAACGAATTTTTTTGGAAAATGACCTCTGAATTTTAGAATTTTTAGTCCTTAGATAGATATTTATAATGAGGTAGCATGTGCATCAAACGGAGATCGTACGCCAAAGTTACAATCCCGGGAAATTTATGTACCAATTTACTTCAACGGGGCCCATAGTTTGGTGCATCATCTCCTAGTGTTAGGTTTTTGGATGTTTTGGGTTTTTCATTATTTATCAATAATAAATAGGCCTTCGAGCCTCATTGTAACACAGTTTAGAGGCATGTAGCTTCCACATCTCTTATCAGAGATAAGCTACCATCACCCTAGCTAGTTTATTTCCATTCTGTGTGTAAGCATATTTTAGTTATGTGATATTAATGAAATGAAGTCTTATTTCTGCTACATCTCTGTGTTTAGGTGTATTTTTGTATTTTATTGTGTTCCTGCATAAGTCTGTATCATGTATGCCCAAAATTGCTTCATAAACATCCATCTGAATAATCATGAAGTCAACTTTGCCTAGCCATTCACCTATCTTCACCTCGACATTTTTTGCAACACCAATAACTTGGTTTGGTGGAGATTTCACTCCCTTGAGATGAGCTTGAGTTGGCACAAATTTCAATCCACCTTTCCTGACCACCTCCTCTCTCATGAATTTAAGGGATGCACTATTTTCCACCATGGTGATAAATTTTCTCTGCCCAATAGTCATATCAACATACTCCAATTTACTTCTCTCAAGATTGCACTTTGGGACAACCTTCATTGTTGCTGCAACACCCAAAATATGCATCATACGAACCATTGGTTCCTCCTTCTTCTTTGTTTTCGACTTTGTGACTACTACAATATTTGGTCTTGAAGGAGAATTCTTCACCGCATGATCACCCTCACATAGCCAACATTTCAAAGTTTTATTTTCCTTCATTTTTCCACTTGTCTTTGCATCATTGTCCTTTGAATATTTATCTTTTGGTTTTTTAGACTTCTTGTTCTTCTCTTCAGTCCCGTCATCATAGTGGTCCACCAACCTATCAACCATTTCAAATACCTCCTCAATATTTTGAATCTTATGCCACTTCACCTCATTGTGTGCCCAAGGTTTCAATCCAATGACGAAGTTGAAAACCTTGTCTTTCTCCACCGTGTGAGGTAGGTCCAAGACCACACTTGTAATTTATTGTTGATATGTTTGTCAACTCCTTGTTTTATTAATATAATTGATCTTTGTTCTTGCGTCTGAGGTGTCATGATGTGGGCTGAAGTGAGCCAAGAGTGCTTCTTTCAACTCTCCCCAAGCCAAAATGTACTCAGCATCGCCATATGAAACCTGACTCACCCTCTGCCTCCTCTACCACAACTTGTAATCTTTAGTAAGGAATTGAGCAGCCACCTTGAACTTGGTATCCTCTGATGTAAGCCTCAAGTGTTGATGATATTGGTCCATATCCCATAGAAAATAGCCCATATGTTTTCCAGCCGACCAGTCCACAACTCCAAGATTGACCCTCCATATTTTCTTAAGTCGCAGGGAGAACTTCGGTTGGTTCCACCCTTACTCATCCGCACGCACCCACATGTTGCACACCTTGGCTGCCCAACTCTTCCACACAACTATGTTCTATTTATTTGCAAATATGTTTCTCGTCCATCGGCACACCCGCTACACGTCATGCCCATTGTGTTGGGAGCTTGCTTCACCCATTGCACATTTTCGGTTTAACGCGCCCAACCCACTACACGTCACACCCATTGTGTCGGGATCCAGCTTCACCCATCGCACATTTTTTATTAAACACGCCTGGGTGATTGGCCCCTCAGTTATGTGTGTGCGCTAAACTCACTCACCCAAGTGCATTCAATTAAACACGTTGGTCCACCGAGTTCAATTTTTCGACTCCCCCAAATTGATGGGTGGTCTCGGGCGCTCGTGAACTCGAGGCCCTAAAAGCTACACTCAAATGAAACATTTGCGCTCCTCAAACACGGTTGTTTTCTCCTACTAATATAACCTCTCCCCTCCTCTTGGCTTTTGAAATTTTTCTTGGGGTTATCGAATGTTTGTTCTCAATCCTTGGAAATTTTGTATTTAAAATTCCTTGGTTGCATTCTGTTCGAATGTTACTTTGACAGTGTGTGATTAGGTATTTCAAATCTTGGAGGTTATCGAATGTATGTTATGTCCACCCTCGATGAGTTAAGATAGGTTATTAGTAAATTAATTATTAACCATTTCTGTTAATTTTGTGAGTTGTGCCATTGAGCCAATGTGGGCTTCAATCACTGTGCCACTGCTAGGTTTTCCCATTTCAACCTCAACTATCACGTACATTATAGTAAATACGTCAAGATTTTGTGTGTATCATCCAGAAGAAAATACTTATAATTATAGTTAAAAACAAAGGAGAATTCCTAAATTGTTTAGGAAGTGTCTATTATTTTGGGAAACGAGGGTCGATTCTTTTACGAAATGGGTGGTTGCAGAGAGCATTACATGCTTTCATTTGATTAGTGCAAAAGTGAAATTGCAACTCGGGCATTGGTAGGGAGCCACCAAGGAGAAACCGTTGTGAGGAATATTGAAGCTACCTCATTCATAGATCTTGGGTCCCCACACTCAACATTTTAACAAGTTCAGAAAATATTTGTATGAATACTTCAAGAACAAAAGCAATGAAGACAACATTAGCCACTTATTAAGTAATGTGAAATTTATTTTAAAAATACAATTTTTACGTAGTCATGCAACCTTCTTAACCAGATTTTCCAGCTCTGCCAAAATCATGCAACAGTCATGCACTAACTCATACACCTATTCATTATCCCTTAACTATACTTTCCATGCCTTCCTATCGTGTTGGTTACCCCGACTATGCACTAACACCATGCAACACCCTTAGTCGTGCAACTTACAATGACGTCTACCCATGGTCTTGTTCAATTTTTAGTTTTGTGAATGTAGAGTTCACCCTACAACGTTCAATGTGCAACCCAAATTGACCTCTGCATGTTGCACCTGTAGTTGCCTTCCAATGCCCTACTCGTGCAACGTTCGACCTGAACATGACCCTGTCGCATTGTTTTACCACACTACTTCCTCTTCCAATAAGTTCTGCAGAAACCAAAAAAATCAACCAATTAACTTCTAAGAGCCCTAAAGCTCGGTTGGTCGAGCCACACTCTTCCCACACCTTTGGTGCTTCTTTTTCATTTCCATTTCTCTGCAGTTCAACCTTCTCTATGCTCTGAACGAGTTTCTCTTCAAAGATGGGTTGAATGAATGACTTGTCCCCCATATTAATATGGCATATGTTGTCTATTTTTTCACCAAGGGTCATGTCGCTTCGTTTGTACATTGGTCTCCCCACCCATATGTTTCCCACCCAACCTGTTCGCAACTCCAACCCCGCCCCATCATATTTTTTTAAGTCACGGGGCAATGTTCAGTTGGTCAGGTGGATGCCCTCACTCATATGTACGCACCCACTCATCGCACACCTCGCTCACCTAAATCATCCACACGCCCATGTCACTTTCATCTGCACATCTTCCTTACGTCCATCTGCACACCTGCTACACATTGCGCTCATTATGTTGGGTGCCTACCTCACCCATCGCAATTTTTTGGTTAAACACACCCAAGAAACTTGCCCCTTGGTTATGTTTGTGCGCTCCCCCTACTCGCTCTAGTGCGTTCAGTTAAATGTGCTCATCCATCAAGTTTGGTTTTTTCACTCTCCCCGAGTTGGTGGGCCATCTCGAGTGCTCGTCCACTCAAGGCCCTAACATCCTCCCCTGAAAAGGGTTGTCACCCACTATAAAACCATGCCAACAAACTCCATTTCCAATACCATCATGTCGACAACTAGATAGCTCTTCCTATGACCTGATCCATGCCCATATCTCGTCATGACTCCGCGAGAACATCATGTGTTGGATCCCCTCATCTTGGTGACTAGTCGGGAAGCTAATCTGACCATAGCGTCTCATCCATAGGAACACATGCATCTAACTTACTCATGAATATCATCACATCCTATTGTCAATCACATCTGTCTTGCCTCATACTTGAAGGTTTGTCATTTCCCTAAGAACATGATAATGATCCCTATCCCCATGTTCAGTCTAGAAAGGGGGTGGGGATTGGAAGGTTGAAGGACTTCCATTCTCTTCTTGTCCCGATATCTCAATCCATGTCTCGACATCCTCATCTTCCAAGCTTTGCATATGGGCCTCTCGGTTCTCCTCCCACTGAGTCTGTGGTTTTATGTACCTGTCATCCTCCATTGCATCTAGTATGCTTGTCAAGTCCACAATGTTATCGAACAATTCTCGTGTAATATTTTTCTACTTTATGAGTTTTTCCTTTGTGCGGTTCACCCTCTCATAGACTTATTCATCTCACTTGATGTCTTGCACACCCATCGTTGTCAAGTTATATCCTTCCATCATGGCAGCCATGGTTGGGACACCCACTGGTTCATCCTCCCGTCCATCATAGATATACAACTTCTTCAGATGTGGAACCATCATAGCTTCATATTGTTTCATGAATTCTATTCATCTAGGTGGATTTTGGTGTCCACTCGCCTATTCCACCTGGACCCCCACCATTGTTTCTTTCATTTTTTCAGTTTCCTTAATTGTAGGACAATTTACTATTTTTGGTAGTTTTTCGGGCCATAAATGGAGTTTTTTTTTTGGAAAATCACCTTCGGAAAATGTGAGTATTCGACTCAAAAATATTTGACTCAAAATTAACTTTGAGCAGTTGTAGTCCTCAGATAGATATTTCTAACGATATATCATGTGTGTCAAACAAATATCGTATGCGAAAGTTACAACCGCGGGAAATTGATGTACCAATTTACCGCAACGGGGCCCATAGTTTTGTGTTTCATCTCCTAGGGTTAGGTTTTTTGATGTTTAGGGATTTTAATTGATTCTCAATAATAAATAGGCCTTCGCGCCTCATTGTAACA
Organism: Pinus albicaulis; assembly: GCA_034641835.2. Lineage (NCBI taxonomy): Eukaryota > Viridiplantae > Streptophyta > Pinopsida > Pinales > Pinaceae > Pinus > Pinus albicaulis. The sequence continues at coordinate 415,217,365 of CM076584.1, forward strand.
CTATTTAGAGGCTTGTAGCCACCACATATCTTCTCATAGATAAGTTACCAAGACCTTAGCTAGATTATTTCCATTATGTTTGTTAGCATTTTTTAGTTATGTGATATTAATGAAATAAAGTCTTATTTTTGTGTTTATGTGTATTTATGCATTTTATTGTGTTCCTGCATAAGTCTAGATCAGTGGAAGAGCGGTCTTCTCTTTCTCGATCCTTCTTTGCATGTCATGAACGAGGTCAGGGTATAAGGAGTTAAGGCTCGATCTGGTTGAACCTTTGCAAAATTGCCCTCACAAACCCCGACCGGCGCCCATGGGGGACGAAAAGAAAGGTTAGGGAGCAGAAGATCCTACCAAAATAGTGCTCCATAAGGCCCTCAAGAGAAAAAGGAGTGCGATGATGGATATGCCCAGATCCCATAACGACTGACCACCGACGACACATCTGCATCCAAAAACCACTTTGGAGGCGCAACTCCTTTTAAGGTACGAGTAAACTTTGACATTCCCGTATTTGAGGGCCAAATAGATGCAGACTTTGTAGATATATGGTTATATCTACTAGAAGGGTATTTCTTTGTTCATGACTTTTCCAATCAGGAAAATATTACTTTTGCGCTCCTCAAAGCCACCCCCCATGTCAAGGAATCATGGGAAAGAAATTGTGAGAAAAAGGACGAGAGTGAACCCTCTCTGTTTTCAGCTGCACCCACTTGGGATTCTTTCCAATATTTTATCAAGGAACAATATTATCCCGTGGGGAGATATGAGGAAAATTACATAAAATGGACTATGCTGCGACAACAAAGGGATCAAGATGTGCATGAGCTAACGAATCTGTTCCATACCCTACGCATAAAATTTGGTATCAAATACTTAGAGAAAAAATTGGTGCTGGAGTACCGAAGTTGTCTATGCATATATTTTAGGAGTAGATGGATTTTCTTGACATCTCCTCACTTGGTGCAGCATACCGGTATGCTTCCAAGATCGAGTAGAAGTTCAAACAAAAGAAGTGATAATTTGGATCTATGAATCAGAAGCAAGGGAAAGACACCCCCAAACAACATAACAAAGGACAAAACCAAGGTGGGGTGGTCTAGGATATCCCATAAAAAATTCAAGCAAAGAAAAACAACATGAAGCCAAAGAAGGAAAAAGGAAAGTGGTGTGAGTTCCATAAGAGCTCCACTCACAACACAAGTGAGTGTCAGGCCAAGCAGTCACTGGTGGCCAAGCTGAAGGCTTGTGAATCGGATGCATGCTCTGACTCTCAATTAGAACCCGACAAGGGGAATGAAAAAGGGAAATATATTATCGATGTAGATCTCAACACCACCATTGCCACCAAAAAGATCCAGGAGGAGGAATCGAAATATCTAGAGGAAGGGGAGCACCTCTTCCATTCCCAGATGTGGGCAATGAGTTCCCCGTTGCAATTCATTTTTGACAGCAGGAGCCAAAAGAACCTACTTTTAGGATAGGTCTTGAAGTGGTTTGGCTTTCCGACCACAACACACCCACAAATGTACACCATCGAGTGGCTTCACCAAGGGTGAGATCTCCGCGTTAGCTAGCAATGTTGCCTTCCCTATAGCATGAATCCCTTAACAGATGAGGTATTATGTGACATTGCTCCTCTTGATGTTTATGATGTATTATTAGGCCAACCGTACTTGTGGAAGCCACATGCTATGTATGAGTCCCGACCTCGTGCTATTATTATTAATTTGGGAAATAAGTTGTACATGATACCAAAGGTAGCACCACCTGCATCATTTCTTTGGTTACTACAAAACAATGGAGTAAGCTCATTTCCAAACTTGGGAATTTTTTTTCCTGATGATCCTCCCTCAAGGAAAGAATAATATTGTGGCAACGACCTCCCAAAAGGGCTCCTCTGCACGACAACAACAAATGGACCAAGTTGTGGAGGAGTACGGGGGCATCTTCGCCTCACCCGTAATGGTGCCTCTGCAATGTCAGGTCAACCACCCCATCGATATGACCCCTTGTATGTCGCTGCCCAATGGACCAATCTAACAGTTCTGTCTTTTGGAGAATGATGAAATAAAGAGGTAAATTCAAGGTATTGCACAAAGGTCACATTCGGCCGAGTTCATCGCCCTGTGGGAGCTCGATCGTGTTGGTGCATAATAAGGATGTGACTTGGAGACTCTGTATTGACTATTGGGTGCTAAACAAGATCAATTTCAAGAATAGGGACCCGATCCCACGGATGGATGACCTTCTGGACCAACTCAAAGGGGAAAAATATTTCAGCAAGATCGACTTGAAGTCTGGGTATCACCAGGTACCAATCCAACCCTCTAATGTTTGGAAGGCTGCCTTCGAAGCAAAGGAGGGCCTTTTCAAATGGATCGTAATTCCTTTCAGGTAGAAGAATGCTCCCACAAGCTTCATGAGGATGATGGATGACATATTGTGTCCATTCACCAACTCATTTTTAGTAGTGTACTTGGATGACATCCTGATCTTTAGTGAAATTTGGGAAGAGCACCTCCACCACATCCGACAAGTCCTCCAAACGCTGTGGCAACTCAAGCTTTTTTCTAATTTAGAGAAGTGAACTTTTGGCATGACCTAGGTTCAACATATGGGATAAATTATTGATGAGTGGGGGTGCATGTGGATCTAGCCAAGATCTAAGTCATTCAGGATTGTCTAGACCGAACCACTCTAACAGAGCTCCGTAGCTTTCTGGGTCTTGCTAATTTCTACTGCAAGTTCGTGTTGGGATACTATCATATCACTTGGACCTTGAGTCGAGTCACCAAGGGAGGAGCGAAAGAAAAATTCTTTTGGTTTGAATCTCAATAAAAGGTGTTCATACAGTTGAAACATTGCCTCTACTCTGCCCCGCTCACATTACCAGACTTGCAACAACCATTTGAGATCGAGACAGATGCCTCTGACTATGCTATTGGGGAAATTCATACTCAATAGGGGAATCTAGTGGCATATCACAGTGAGACACTATTTGACACATTCTGGAAATATTCGACTTATGAAATAAATATTTGCTCTATTTTGAAGGCTTTCCGACAATGGAAGCATTACATTTTGGGGAAGGAAACAGTCATCCACATAGACCACTGACCTTTGTAGTTTATACAAACAAGAGAAGTTGCAGAATGAGTGCCATCAAAAGTGGTCCACATATCTACAACAGTTTCATTTGGACATCAAGTACAAGAAGGGCAGCACCAATAATGTTGCAAACTCCCTCAACCGAACACATATCGTGGCACTAACGACCGTGCTAAACTCTTGTGGGCACGAGACTTCTGATTGGCCGCTTCTCTACAAGAGCGATCTAGAATTTGGCAATGCATATAATATGATCTTGGAGGGTAAGAAAGTTCCAAATTTTCACCTCCAGGATGCACTGCTATGTCACCTCAGACACCTTTATGTTCCTTCAAGCTAGCGTGCCAAGATGTTTTGGGAAGTGCACTACAGTCGGGTCGTTGGGAATTTCGAGGTTGAAAAAATAGTGACAACAATGCATAAGTATTTATATCAGCTGAACCTTCGATAGGATGTCAGGAAGTACATGAGGTCTTAAACTGCATACGTGATTTCCAAACCGATCATCAAGAAGGAAGGTATCTATACTCTGCTGCCTACCCCTAGTTGACCTTGGGAATCCATCTCCATGGATTACATGTCGGGCCTTACTTCTACTAAGCATGCCAACAACTGTGTTTTCATGGTCATCAACAGATTCTCGAAGATGGCCATTATGGCGGCGGGCTGTAAGAAGAATATCACAACAGAAGCCACTAATAAATTCTTCTTTGAATGAGTGTGGGTACACTTTGGGATCCCATAGTCTATCATCTCATGTAAAGACAACACATTTATTAGTACATTTTGGTCCAGCCTCTAGTCAATGCTGGACACCAAACTCACCAAGTCCACAACTTTCCATTCCCAAACTGATGTATAAAAAAAGGTCGTCGACATGAAAATCATACATATTCTGCTCATAAACAACTCAAATCATCCACGCACATGGGAATGAGTGCCTCCCCTACATACACCATAGCTCAACCGACCACAACCCCTTTCAGGTGGGCTTGGGATTACAACCACTATGTCCCAGTGACGTAGCCATGCAATTTGTAGCTATTCAGGACAATTCGGCTCATGTCCAATCTGTAGCTAACAAGGCGAACAGATTCATTGATCTCATTCAGCACATCCTCCAACATGTTCATGACATATTGGACAAAGTCAATGCTAAGTACAAGCAGCGACATGATCGTCATCGGGTGCACACAACTTGCAGGTGGGGGACAAAGTGTGGCTACATTTCCAGAAGGAGTGCCTCGTTGGACCCCACCGCAAACTTTACCCACTCTATTAGGCCCATAAACCATCACCAAGGTTGTAGGGGACAATTCCTTTGAGCTGAGTATTCCACCATTCCTTGGTCTGCACCGAGTGTTCAATGTGGATATCCTTCGACCGTACTTTCCACCTCTACTCGACACATCCGACATGGCAAAACAACTCACACCAATAGAGTTAAACCCAAACTACATGGAACAAGCCAAAACTATTCATATCATGTACACATAGATCAAGAACACCCGCGAGCAGAGTATCCATATATATCGATTTGTTAAAGTAGGCCAACTCCTTCTTAGGGAAAGTGGCTCACGACGGGCCAAGTTCGGCAAAAGTTTCCTCATTTCATGGAGGGACTCAACGCAATGGGGATCATTGCTTCCTAAGGGGGGAGGAATGATCCAGGTGGATATTGGTGGCCACCCACATATTCCACGTAGACCCCAACCATTGTTTTTTCAATCTTTTAGTTTCCTTAATGATAGCACAATTCACTATTTTTTGCAGTTTTTTGAGTCCTGAACATCACGAGTCATTTTGAAGCCCTAAAAGTATTTTTTTGGAAAATATCCTTGAAATTCTGTTATAGTCCTTGGATAGATATTTCTAATGAGGTATCATGTGTGTCAAACGAAGATCAAATGCCAAAGTTACGATCCCAAGAAATTGATGTACCAATTTACCCCCATAGGGTTGATAGTTTGACATTTCATCTCCTAGGGTTAGGTTTTTTGATGTTTAGGGTTTTCCATTGTTTCTCAATAATAAATAGGTCTTTGAACTTCATTGTAACACCGTTTAGAGGCATGTAGCCACCAAATCTCTTCTGAGAGATAAGCTACCATCGCCCTAGCTAGTTTATTTCCATTGTGTGTAAGCATATCTCAGTGATGTCATATTAATAAAATGAAGTCTTATTTCTGCTGCATCACTAAGTTTATGTGTATTTTTTTATTTTATTACATTATTGCATAAGTATCGATCATTTATGCCCAAAAATTCTTCATAATCATCCATCCGAACAATCATAAAGTCAACTTCTCCTATCCATTCACCTATCTTCACCTCGACATTTTTTGCAACACCAATAACTTGGTGTGGTGGAGATTTCACTCCCTTGAGATGAGCTTGAGTTGGCACAAATTTCAATCCAACTTTCCTTGTCACCTCCTCTCTCATAAAGTTATGGGATGCACTATTGTCCACCATGGTGATCAATTTTCTCTTCCCAATATTCATATCATCATACTCCAATTTATTTCTCCAAGGATCGCACTATGGGATAGCCTTTGTTGCTACTGCAGCACCTAAAATATGCATCATACCAACTGTTGGTTCCTCCTTCTTTGTTTACTGCAATTGTTTTTCTTGAAGGAGAATTATTCACTGCATGATCACCCTCACATAGCTAGCACTTCTGAGGTTTCTTTTCCTTCGGTTTTTCACTTTTCTTTGCATCATTGTCCTTTGAATATTTCTCTTTCGATTTTTTGAACTTCTTCTTCTTCTCTTCGGTCCCTTCATCATAGTGGTCCACCAACCTATCAACCGCTCCAAATTCCTGCTCAATAGTTTGGATCTTCTGCCACATTACCTCCTCATTGTGTGCCCAAGGTTTCAATCCAATGCAGAAGTTGAAAAAATTTCCTCTTTCCACCATGTAAGGAAAGTCCAAGACCACAATTGTAATTTCTCGTTGATATGTCTATATATCGCCTTGTTTCCTTAATATACTTGATATTTGTTCGTGCGTCCCCAAGTCCCACGCTGTGCGCTGAAGTGAGCCAAGAGTGCTTCTTTCAACTCTCCCCAAGCCGAAATGTCCTGAGCATCACCATCGCCATCTGAAACCTGACCCACATCTGAAGTCTCATGCTCTGGGCTGAAGTGAGCCAAGAGTGCTTTTTTCAACTCTCCCCAGGCCGAAATGTCCTGAGCATCGCCTTCTGAAATCTGACCCACTCTTCGTCGCCTCTACCACAACTTGGCATCTTTAGTAATGAATTGAGCAGCCACCTTGCACGATGTAAGCCTCAAGTGTTGAAGATATTGCTCCATATCCCATAGAAAATGGAGTTGTCTTTAGTGTGACTTTTCAGAGTTTCCAGTGCCAGAATCCGGTGAAAACATTTAGGTAAAATCTTGATTTCTGTTATTTAAACTGGTTTTTTAACTGTATATATGGATTCAACACCCTAAAAGGCCTCTAGGGCACTTGGATTGTGCAAGGTTACCCATCAAACTTATGTTTTCAATGTATTCCGATAGGCTTTTAGAGAAATTAGACCGGAAAAATCCACCAGAAAAACTTTCAAAAAGTCGCACTAAAGACTACTCAATAGAAAATAGCCCATATGTTTACTTGATAGAAAATAGCCCATATGTTCCTAGCTGGCCAATCCGCAACTCCAAGAACGCCCCTCCATATTTCGTTAAGTCCCGGGGTGACCTTCGGTTGGTTCCACCCTCGCTCATCCCCCTGCGCGCGCCTGCATGTTGCACACCCCGGCCGCCCAACTCGTCCGCACGGCCGTGTACCCTAAGTGCGTTCGTCCACCGAGTTCGATTTTTCAACTCCCCCGAATTGGTAGGTGGTCTCGGGCTCTAGTGAACTCGAGGCCCTAACAATTACCCTTACATGAAACGTTTGCGCTCCTCAAACACTGGTGAGTTCTCCTACTAATATAATGTCTCCCCTCCTCTTGGCTTTTGAAAAGCTGACTGGGGTTATCGAATGTTTGTTCTCGATCCTTGGCTAGTTTTTATTTAACATTCCTTGGCTGCATTCCGTTAGAATGTTATTTTGACAGTGTGCGATTAAGTATTTCAAATCTTGGAGGTTATCAAATGTCTGTTCTGTCCACCCTTGGTGAGTTTGCATTTAACATTGTTTCGCTGCATTCCATTTGATTATTACTTACAGTGTGGATTAAGTATTTCAATTAATTGATTTGAAGGCGGTTCTTAGGTTATTAATAGATCAATTATTAGGTATTTCAGTTAATTTTGTGAGTTGTGCCATTGCGCCAATGTGGGCTTCAATATAGGTTATTAATAAATCAATTATTAAGCATTTCTGGTAATGTTGTGAGTTGTGCGATTGAGCCAATGTGGACTTCAATCACTGTGCCACTGCTAGGTTTTCCCATTTCAACCTCGACTATCACGTATATTAAAATAAATAAGTCAAGTTTTTGTGGGTAGCAAAGACTTCTAATTATGGTTAAAAACAAAAGAGAATTCTTAAATTGTTTAGGAAGGGTCTATTCTTTTATGAAAGGGGCGCCTATTCTTAAATGGCTTACAGACAGGGAAATAAGGCTCGTAATGTTGTTCGTGGGGACTCAAGATCTATGAAGGAAGTAGGTTCAATTTTCCTCATGACTGTTGCTCCTTGGTGGCTCCCTGCCAATGCCGTCGTTGCAATTTGACTTTTGAACAAATAAAATGAAAACATTTAATGCTCTATGCACCCACCAATTTAGTAAAAGAATGGAGGCGAGCCTTATTTCCCTGTTTATGGCTATTTAATGAGGTGGACAGTACAGTTAGATTTAAATGACTTTAAATCTAACGGTGCCTCATTAAATGGCCAATAGCGAGATAAATAAGCTTTGCCCATTTTAACAAGTTCACAAATGATTTGTATAGCTGCTTAAGAATAAAAGTGATGAAGACAATATTAGCCACTTATTAAGTAATGTCATAGATTTTAGAGATTTCTTTGGACTAAATATGTATTTTATCCTTTATTTTCTCCAAAATTATAAAATCTTCAGGTAACCATTGATTTTTTTCAAAGAAGATATTAATGAAAGAGATTTAATAAAATTAAACAATGATAAAAGACTCATATGGTTACATACCTAAATTTTTGTATGTTAAATCATAAATGGCAACAAATAACACGCGAAAACCAATTTTATATTTAGGTAAATGATAGCTAAAACCAATTTTATGTAAAAACTCAATTGTATTTTTTTTAAGATATTAAAAGCAAAGAACTACCCTATATGAAAATGAAATAAAAAATTTGCAAACACGGAGTATAGTTTAAAACCAGTAAACATTTGCAGAAGCAATTATTAATGAATGTTTAGAAATAACCTCATATTATCTTTAAAAAGGTCATAATTGACCTACATTCAGAAGTTAGAGTCTCAATCTCATAAGAATCTAGAGGGATTTATATTAAAAGTGCAAACCTGAATAATTTTCCTTTACTTCTCTATATTTCACAAAATTGCCATTACAGTAATATAATTTGTCAGATTTAACAATTAATTCCATTTTCAAATCCCAACCTGATTTATGTATTAAATATTACAGTGTACATATAAACTTTTACATTTATATTTTTCAAAGAATAATTATATTTTTATGTTACTGAAATTTTAAAATTAAAATATTTTTTCTTCTTGGTCTTGAATATATGGTGATCTGGTATTTTGTTAAGGATATTCTATATGAAGTCACTAATCATAAGTTAATTCACCATCTTAATTAAGATGATATATTGAACATGATAAAAATATAATACTTTCAAATTTTCAAAATTTTTATTTATTTATTCTCAAATTAACAATAATAAATATATATATTTTTTTTTATATTAACTAATTTATGAACTATATTATGAAAATATAGAAATATGCAAAGTAAATATAGTTCTTGTCATATAAGTGCAAATTTACATGGTTTAAGCAAACAAGATTATAAACATGTTTATAATAATATTATGTTTTAGGTTTAAGCTTTTTAATATTAAGGGTCAATATTGGGTTAACATTAATTAATATTACGTATTGATAACATTAAGTTTTGTAATAATAATATAATAATAAGTTTAACTAAGTTTTATAATAATATTAGGTTTTATTAAGTTTTATAATAATATGATAATATTAGTTTTATAATAATATAATAATATTAGGTTTATAATATTATGCCTAGCATATTAATGGTTAGGTTTCACATTTTTAATATAAATTAATATTTTTAATTATTAATATTAACATTATTAACGGAATTGACATTATTTATATTAATATAAATAGTGTTAGGATTAATATAAATAATAGTAATTATAAATAATCTCTTTATAATAATAATAATTTTAGATTTTAAATTTATATTGATGATTAAGTTCAAATTATATTAGATGGTTTGAAACTTGTACTAAATCTCATTTATGTGATTAACTCAAAAGACAATTTAATCAATAATAATTTTGATTAATAATGATCCATTTTAAACAACATAGTTAAGGCCTAAAACTGTTTAATAATATTAATAAAGTTAAAAACATATTTATTAATATTAGTAAAGTTCAATAAAATTTTATTTATAATAATAATTATTAAAATTTATATTAATAATAATAATTTCCCGATGGGGTGTCACTTCAAGTGGATAATTGGAGGTGCTATGGGCGGAGGAGACACGCTAGCCTCCACATGCCACATGCACACATTAACAGTCCCTCATATGCTCGGGGTTATGGCGCCTTGCTTATGATTTGGATGTGCACTATATGCATTGTTTGGGCAATGATGAGAGAGAGGTGGGCGAGAGCACCTTGTGTTTCGGCGTCTGAGCTCAACCCAAGGCTTGGGGCACTTGCACAAGGTGAGGAATGTAATTGCGGGACGACCTGGTTCTGTGTTTGGCCGTGGGATCTGAAAACTTCTTCCCCTATTGCGAACATAACCGAGATTGGTTTGGGACCGACACTCCTCGTGGTGGAGAGTGAACCCAATTGGGTGTGTTTTTGGGCGAACGAGTGATACATTATGGTTGGGTGGGTCTTGAAGCTCATGGATGAGGAATATGAGCGTTGTTGGCTTAGGTTCGGGTGGAGCTCGGAGGCCCTTGCTTCTTGGTGCAAGTCTCCTGACTATGCAGTTCACATCGACGGTGCGAGCAAGAATTTGGTGAGCAAGCCAACCCCTTGCAATTGAGAGTTGATCGACGTTGGGGGTCTAGTATCTGGTGTTGGCAAGCATAATTTCGGTTTTAATTTGGTTGTGGGTTCTTATTTTTGCGAGGCTCCTCATAGTCTCAGCTCAGAGTGGGGTGGTGATTTAGGCTACATGTTGCAACAGCGTGGCCGAGCTCGCACGGGTGGTCTTGGGTGCAGTATGGAGGTATGTAAGACATCCAATCAAATGTCGAGCATAGGTCCGACTAGGTGTCTACGGAAAGACAACATTCAATGGCGGTTATGGGAGTATCTCAAGCCCATTCCCCAGGCCAGGTGGAAGCTTCGGTCACCTTGGACATGATTGCGTCCCAACTACATCACATACAACTCAACTTGGAAAACATGCGGGAATAGAGGTATGAGGAGAGAAGTGAGCTTATTGCCTACATTAACATTATTTTTCATTTGAAAAATGAAACATTGGATGCTCTCGAGAGTCACTGACCCCAAATTCAGCGCTCCCAGGATTTCCTCTGAGCTCTTGAAGTTCAAGTGGAATACATCGACTATCATGTTCACAATCGTGAAGGCCTCTTTGCTTCACCTCTATTATTTCCTCCCAATCCCCCTCCCTGATGTCTTTCTCTGCAACTCCTTTTGCTGTTTTTTTGTTGAAAATAACCAAAGACACCAGTTGTCTTAGTTCTCTTCCAAGCTTAGTGTTTTGTAGAAATTTGGACATTTCCTTGCTGAAGCGTGTGATGCTCAATTATATTGAAAACCTATTGTCTCTTTTTGTATCTTTCAAAATGATAATATAATGAAGCTTATAATAATAAATTATTAGATTTTTAATATTATTAAGATGATTTTATTAATATTATTTTATAATATATTTTTGGATTATAATTTATAATAATAATTAAACATTAACCTTGGTCTATATTAATTATGAAATGTGGTTATCCTCATCCTCATGCACTAAGGTGGCTAATGGTTACGCTCCTCCATTACTGCCATACCAAATGTTTGGACTCCTCAAACATGGCTGAGTTCTCCTATTAATCTAACTTCTCCCCTCGTGCGGGCTTATGAAAAGTTGCGAGGGGTTATCGAATGTTTGTCTCGATCCTTGGCGACTTTTTATTTAACAATATTTTGCTGCACTCCATTCGAATGTTATTTTGACCGTGTGGGATTACGTATTTCAAATGTTGGAGGTTGTCGAATGTTTGTTCTCTCGATCCTTGGTGACTTTTTATTTAACATTCCTTAGTTGCATTCCATTTGAATGTTAAGTGTTTCTCTTTCTTTCATTTTCTTAAACATGCAAGTTATCGTAATAAACATGCTAAAAAAATATCTTTTGCGAACATCTATTAAATTTTATTTTTTTTTAAATAATATTTTATCAAGACATTTTTTTTAAAAATTTCATTTTTGAAAAATAATAACTTATTTATCTTTTAAAACACCTTTTTAACTAACAATTTTTGGAAAATAACATCACTGAAAAAAAATAACATTTAAAAAATAAAATTTGTTGAGTACAACGTTGTACATCAAGGTCGGCCTCCTCTCCAATTAGGGGTCAAATTTGGTGGGTCCTTCTACCCATCATAGAATTTTCTTATGACTATCTCATTTTTAAACGACTCTTCATATCACTTTTAATATTTCCTTTTACTAGTTTCATCTAAGTTAAAAGAAAAAAAATAGAATGTATACTTGCAAATATTGAAGCGAGATATTTTCAATAAAGGTATTCAAATGAAGGTAAAGGCCAGTTGAACTTACTAAAACTTAAAGGAGGAGCCTCGTCTTGTAGGAATTCCATGGAGGAGGGAAAATATTCCATGAAATCGAACATTCTGAGCAAATTACAAGAAGCTTTTTTTAAAAAATGTCTACGCTTCATATATTAGAACTTGGATGTATAAATTATTCAAATATATTAAAATCTACCCGAACTTACCAAGGGTTAAATTTGACAAGTCCACCCACTCATCAAGGATTTTTTTATGATGGTCTTAGTTTTAAATTGCCCTTCACATGAATTTTAATATTTACTTTTACCAGTTTCATCTAATTTCTGCAAATTATATTCATAATTTATCTCACATGAAATTAGTGAATATAGATATTGTTGCAACTAAATTAGACAATAAAATTTAACTTTACAAAAATTAAAATACACATTCCATGTTTTCCATTTAAGTCATTTAAATGCCAATCCCATTAAAAAAATAATTTTTTTGAAATAGATTTCAAACAAAAAGCTTAGTGTACTTGAACTATGTAAATGTTTAAAAAGTAAATTCACTATCAACATGTAAATGAACTAAATTTTGGATAGTTTCACCAAATGAGGTAATTGTCAAAACACAACACCATTACAAACATAAACATAAAAGCATTTTTTTTAAATATTTCATATTCTTCTTCCTTTAGCATGTTTCCATATGTCATATACCCTATCCCATTCCACCATTAATGAATCTCGCTGAGTTAGTGACACTCACATCATGGAATTCAATGCAAATAATGATAATTTTGTTCCTTGGACATCCTTTATTATTATTTTTCTTCAGAATCCTCTCTCACATGTCACTATACTTGCAGGAAAAGTAAGTATTGTCTTCCATAACTTTGACATGTTAGGAAACTTTTTATGCAACCCTATAAAATAAAAAATCCTCCAAGTATATTTCATGGATGATCCCTCACAATTAACATAAAGAGTGTCAAAAAATTGATGCAACCCTTTCAAACAAGATTCAAAATAGAATGTTGTTTTGTTTTCTTCACTTTCACAATAAAGATGTTGTAAGTGTTCAAACATATTTTTGAGCCAACTCTTTGAATTTAGTTCTCTTCCATGAACATCTGCTAAATAATGGAAAGGGCTAAATAACCTTGCTGAGTTGAAAAATGCAAGACCAGGGAATCTTTCGTTCAAAATCTCTATAATATCTTGAACATAATATTTTCCAAGTTGTTTGCAACTCTCTAGTGATCCTTCAATACAAGGTTTCCATGATTGTTTTTGTATTTCAACGCAGTCACCATATGCATGTGGAATTCGTACAAATCGTGATTCATGCCTCTGAACAAGCCCTTCCTTATCACAAATTTCTAGAAAGCCAAATTTAGAGACATCTAAAAAATTAGATAAATAGCATGTGTCATCCACAAATGTGTAAATTCTTAAAAACCATCTTTTTAAAGTGCTTACAGTGACATCTATGGCTACCCATAAAGAGGTGACAACAATGTACTCTTTTTTGAATTGCTTGTTTAACTTGTTTAATTCACACATTACATCTGAAGGAATATGTAAACAAAATTGTACTAGAAATATGTTTGGCTTATCATACCATGAGTCTTTTCTTTAATTTTTCGACAATGCTGATATGGGAGGCATAGGTGGAGCAAGTATTTCAATTACTTCAACCCTTGAAATCCATCTAACTCCATGGATTTCAATATTATGTAGAGTTTCAAGTTGAACACGTTCATGTAGAGCAATAAATTGACTATTTCTTTTATGTAATTGCACACCTAAGAATGTACTTTTTTTTCTAATTTCTCAACAAATAATAATTCATGTATTTTTTTTTAATCATCTGACACAACTAAAGATTCACAATGAGCAATGCAATGAACACCTACACGATTAGGTACATCTTTCTTCAATAAAATGAAAAAACCATTTTCGATACCAACCATTTAAGAAGCCCCATCTGTAAAAACTCCTATCATTATTTCTTTTAAAAGGCCCCTTGATTCCATAAAATATGAGATTGTATCATAAGTTGCTTTTCTTATTCCATCACAAACATTTATGAGATTTAAAAATTGTGAAATTTGAGGACCCAATCCTTTCAAGTTTAAAAATGTGGCATAAACCACAAGATGTTTCTCTAAGATATGATTTGTATTTTCATCTAACATTAACAAAAATAAAGTACTTTCATCTAACATTAACGAAAAGAAAGGGTTATGTAGCATTTTTGAAATTTGTAACTCTTCAATATATTGAGATATAACAAAAATGAATTATTTTGGAGCCATGTGATTTGTATATGATGTATAGACTTTATTATTTGACATATTTGGTGTTTGTAAAGACGTTTCAAATAAGCAAAGAAATTCATATTTTGAGAGCGGTAAATCCTCTTGCACCATCCAATAAACTAATTTAATAGTAGTGATGACTCTTTCTTTATTCCTATCATGAATGCATTCAATGTATTATGTAATAAGATTCATTTTCTTCTTGTTTCCACATATCCATTTTTCCCTGTGAAAGTTTATAGATGTTTGAACTAGCATGAACAACTATAGAATTATGTCGAATTGTCCATTATGCCCCAAGACATCTAAATCTTCATTTAGATAATAAAACTTAAGACGTAATAGACCATCGGAAAAGAGTTTTGATAGAAAGTTGATTCATTTTATGATACATAATACCTATATAATAAAAGTAAATTAATTAGGTATATATCAATTTCAATTCATCAATTAAAAACATATTAAAAAATTAACCTTACGCGAATTTCAAAAAAAAATATTAAATGAAAAATATACCTATTAGTTTTTATAATATTTAATAATATATATGTTATATCTTTATAATATTTAATAATTTCTCAAGTTTAGGTATCTTCTTTCCATTTCAGTCATTTTTATATGCAGAAAAGTTGAATGTTTTAGCAAATAAATACGCCCCTCTGCCACCATTTTTTTTTTAATAGTGTGAAGTGGAAAATTCAATTTTCTAGTCTCATTAACTTTTTGAAAAAAATATTAAAAAATTATTTATTGTATTAAATGCACATAGAAATACAAATTTGTGCTCACACATTAAAAATAAAAAAGTTTTATATACAAATTGACTTACTTCTTAACCACTTATTGCTATTCGTTGATATATTAGGTTGTTCTCACTGTGGACAGAAAAGTTGCAGCGACATTGTGGCAGTTGTCTTGTTGTGGCCACAAAAAATTTAGCTATTCTTTTATTGTTTTAGAATTTCAAAAAAAAAAAGGGACAACTTATAAATCTTTACTATAAATTTATACCAAATATTGAACCAAATTATACCAAATATTAACTCAAAAAAATGAAAAATCATATATATATATATATATATATATATTTATTTATTTAAAAATACAAAATTTTAAATTAATTTATTTATGTATTTAAAAATATAATTTAAATATTACAAAATTAAAAAAAAAATTATAAACATTAAACCTTAAAACTAACACCCAAACAAACAAATTCAAATATAAACATTAAACCTTAAAACTAACACCTAAACAAACACATTCAAATAGCAAGCCTAAAGTGTTGAATAAGTCTAACCAGTCAAATGACCCTCCCAAAGCGCTGAATAAGTCCAACAATAATTAAATTCTATATAAAATTTTGAATAACTTGATAATTAATTAAATGTGATGCTTAAGCTTATTCAGCTATGGAACAATTAGGGGTTAAATTTCATGGGTCCCTCTATCCATTATAGAATATTTTTTATGAGGATCTTATTTTTAAATAAGCTTTCATATTATTTTTAATATTTCCTTTTATTAGTTTTATCAAGTTAAAAGAAAAAAAAAAACACAATATATACCTGCAAATATTGAAGTTAAACTTTCAAGAGATTAGGGTGAAAAACAACGTTCTATTGCTAAAAATAAATTTCCAAAGTTATTCTCAGAAAATCTAACATTTTAGTTTAAATTTCAATAAAATTTTGCTAAAATGATGTTTAATTTGTGGATATTAGATATTTTCATTAAAAGTGTTCAAATGAAAGTAAAAGGCAACTTAAAGGAGGAGCCTTGTCTTGCAATAATTCCATGAAGGGAATTTAGGGAAGTGTAGTACTCGTGACTCTGACGTTATATGGTTGGAACAATAGTCCGAGTGATTTCTAATTTGAAGCATTGATCAAATATTTGACCTAATAGTGATAACAAAAAAATACTAATCAAGACTTTATTAAATTAGGCGTTTGCATGTTCACTCACCAAATACATATTAATAGACTTGATGAAAAAATTGGAATATAAAGACTCTCACTAACCTATAACTCACTCACATAAAAAAAATAACTATTTATATAAACATCATCTTGAAACTCACACAATTCCATAATGTCAATTTCCCTATTATCTTTAAATATCTAGCTTAATGGGGAAATGAATTATTTACCACTCCTAACAATATTTTAAAATAAAATGTATAACATAAAAAACATACCCACTTCTGAAGCATCATCTAGGCTTACAAAATGTGACCAATGTAAATCTATTTTCACTTTGGATCCACTGTGCCTCAAAAGGGCTCAAATTTCTTTTCACTGAGAGAAAATAGGTTTGTGTCACAAGCTATTTGAGATCTCTCTGTCCTTGGTAGATATTGAGTTACCATGGATCCAGGTTGGTTTTATTTTACCCTTTAAATATGATATGTTCCACATGAATACCATGGGTATAGGTTCTCATTCCATGTGTCAATACCATGGGTGAATACCATGGAATTATTTTTATTTTAATGTTATTTTATTATTATTATTATTTTATTTTGATCAAGTAAAAATGTTTTCACATAGTGTGATTTTTATTATTAGGGATAAACAACACATTACATTACATTACATTACATTACATTACAACCAACCTAGATCCATCTTAAATCGAGCTGGGTTGAGAGGTATCAAATTTCTTGAGATGCAAACCTCTTTAGAGTGAAAGGAGATTTGATCCCAAGATTCATAGTTAAGATGGATATAAGTTGTTTTAATTCCCCGCTTTAAATATGCTATATTCCACATGACTACATGGGCTGTCATACCATGGGTCAATACCATAAAGTTATTTTTATTTTAACATTATTTTTTTATTAATTTAAAAATGTTTTCACATAGAGGCTACAACTATTTTTAATTTCATTTTATTTCTGCTCAGTTAAAAAATAAATAATTTTATTAAAAAAATAAAAATTATTTTATTAAATAATATTGTATTATTTTTTAAAATACAAATATTACATTTTAAAATCCTATATTCAAAATGTAGAGTACAAAAACTATCTATAGTAAATTGACTATTTTACTAGTTTTATAATTTTATTTTATTTATTTTTAATCTTAATTTGATTTTTATTTTTATGTAATTTGACTAAGTCACTCTATTAAGTCACAAGTTATCTCGAATGTACCAAGTAGTATGTTAGAAAACCACATATCCCAATACCAACGATATATATACATATATAATGAAACTTCTAATTTTTTTATATACCGGTCACTTTGACATTTTTCAAAATTATTTGCAAGTTATATAAATAAGAATATATAAAATATATATATACATATATATTGAAACTTTTGATTTTTTTATATACCAATCACTTAGACATTTTTCAAAATTATTTGCAAGTTAACCTTGACATGTTTGTTTTAGAATAAATTGTATTTTTCTAGTAAAAAGTGGAAAAACCAGCAAATGGGCTTCAAATTTAACCCCTGGAACTTACCTGTGTTTAGGTGAAGTCTCTCCTTGAGGAAAGTGTAGTACTAGTGACTCAAATGTTATAGTGTTGAAACAATAGTCCAAGTGATTTATCATTTGAAGCATAAGTCTCTCCTTGAGGAAAGTGTAGTACTCGTGACTCAAACGTTATAGTGTTGGAACAATAGTCCAAGTGATTTATCATTTGAAGCATTGATCAAATATTTAACCTAACAGTGATAACAAAAAAATACTAATCAAGAATTTATTAAATTAGGCGTATGCCAAATACCTATTGATAGACTTGATGAAGAAATTGGAATATAAAGACTCTCACTAAACTAGAACTCACTCACATAAAGAAAACAACTATTTATATAAACATCATCTTGAAGCTCACACAATCCATAATGTCAATTTCCCTATTATCTTTAAATCTCTAGCTTAATGGGGAAATGAATTATTTACCACTCCTAACAATATGTTAAATAAAATGTATAACATAAAAAGCATACCCACTTCTAAAGTCTCATCTAGGAATGTATAACATAAAAAGCATACCCACTTCTCAAGCATCATCTATGCTTACAAAATGTGACCAACGTAAATCTATTTTAACTTTGGATCCACCAAGGCATTATAAGCTATTTAACATTGGATCCACCAAGGCATTACAAGCTATTTGATATCTCTGGATCGTGAGTTAAGATGGATCTAGGTTGGTTTTATTTTACCCTTTAAATATGTTATGTTCCACATGAATACCATGGGTAAATACAATGGGTTCTCATACCATGTGTCAATACCATGAAATTATTTTTATTTTAATGTTATTGTATTATTATTTTTATTTTATTTTGATCAAGTAAAAATGTTGTCACATATTATGGTTTTTAATTTTAGGGATAAACAACACATTACATTACATTACAACCAACCTAGATCCATCTTAAATCCGGAGCTATCGAGGGCCTACAGGTATCAAATCTCTAGAGATGGAAAAATCTTTAGAGTGAAAGGAGATTTGATCTAGTAGATTCGTAGTTAAGATGGATATAAGTTGTTTTAATTCCCATCTTTAAATATGCTATATTCCACATGACTACCATGGGTTGTCGTACTATGGGTCAATATCATGATGTTATTTTTATTTTAAAGTTTTTTATTAATTTAATTTTACATTAACCAAATAAAAATAAAAATGTTTTCACATAGAGGTTAGAGCTATTTTTAATTTCATTTTATTTTCACTGAGTTCAAAAATTAATAATTTTATTAAAAAAATAAAAAAATATTATATTAAATAATATTGTATTATTTTTTAAAATACAAATATTACATTTTAAAATACTATATTTCAATTTTAAAATACTATATTACAAAAACTGTCTATGGTAAATTGACCATTTACTTTAATCTTATTTTAGTTAATAATTTTATTTTATTTAGTTTTTATCTTAATTTTAGTTTTATTTTTATGTAATTTTACTAAGTCACTCTATTAATTCACAAGTTATGTGGAACCTACTAAATAGAATGTCAAAAGACCACATATCCCAAGTGATATTTAAAAAATAACATTGTATTCATACAATTTCAAGAAAATGACATTCTCTTACTAATAATATATAAAAATACTTTCTCTTACTTTCTTTTTACTCGACCTTACCACTCTTGATATCTGCCCTATGTGCATGACCTTATACATTGGGGTTGGGGTCACAACTGCAACTAACTTGTATCCATTTGTATCCCGCCTTCCAACTACCCACCCGACTGACTTCATCTCTAAGTGCGGTTAAAATATTTTTTTTGTGTTAATTTCATCACAACAATCACTTTATTTTACTTTATTACAGTGGCTAATATTTGAATTAAATCATTTGAATTTGTGGCTCATACATTCAAACATAAATTATTTTTATTCATTTTTATAAAACATTTTTTTTCAATATCCCCCCGATCGGGGTGAACAGCTGGCGAACAGGACAAGCAGTGGCAGGTTGACGGCACGCCACCCTTCCGAGAATTAATAACCATGATGATGCACCGCCAACCTCTATCAATCGTTAAGGTGTTCACTTGTGTTGGTTTAATGATGCAGAGATCTTGTCATGATAACCTGTCAGCGCCCGGGATGGAAGGTATGTTTAAGGTATGTTTTCGCCATCCCTCGCCCAAAACGCTCATGCAAAGCTTGCTGCATGCAAGACCTTGGGAGACGGATTGGAGGCGCGCTCATCCTGTCAATTTCACAACTGCTGCTTGGTATGTATCAGCCACCATTCTCTTTTCCATGAATCATAGAATTCATTGTAAAACCGGGCTGGATTACTGTCGAAATGTTTGGATTCCTTTTGGGTTGTATTGGGTTCTTATTCCTTTGGAAAACCCTGTGCGTCCCTATTTCCGGGACCCTTGTTTATTCTTATGTCTCTGTATCAGTATTGATATACCCAAAACTAGTCACAGTGTACCGGAAGCTTTCTTTCAGAAGCGTCGTTATGTTATTATAGGTCTGCTCTTTCTTTGTTTTCGGGGCCTTTGCTTAGATTTCAGCTGCTGTATTAGTATTACCATACCCACCAATCGTCATAGCTTTCGGGAAGCTTTGTGGGCGAAGCGGCCTCACGCCAAAATGGTTTGGCTCTACCCTTGGTTTTGGGACCCTCGGGCTCATTTCAAACTCTTTAGAAACCATGCAAATGCCATCACATGGTGTGTGAGGCACCTTCAGAGTTTCATGGTTCTTCAATTTAAAATGGGTCTGCATAGTCCTGGGTTTTGTTTGGTTTTAATCTCCGAGTCCAGTTGTGCTCAACCCTGTTTTCATGCAACCTATATCCCTGTTCTCTGGCTTACCAACAATCTAAAGTCTGTGGGTCACATTGTCGGTGCGTCTTACTCTCGGTTCTGTTCATGCTCTGTTTTTCTGTTTGAAACGCATGTGTGCAAGGCTTTCTGGCAGAAGACAAATCCTTTTGATGAATCTAAGGATAGAATCATTCAGTTAAACTCTAACACTCAGTGTAGGATTTTCTCTCAGTTGAATTTTAAAACTGAAAGTAATGAAAACAGAGGGGTCATCACTCTGGTTATTATTAGTATGTATGTTCTCCTGAATAAGCACCATCGCATCATGGGGAAACGCGGTCTGCGTTCTGAAACAGCCAAGGGGAAGCAACAGATATAGTAGGAACAGGTGTCAAAGAAATGAGGA
Organism: Pinus albicaulis; assembly: GCA_034641835.2. NCBI lineage: Eukaryota > Viridiplantae > Streptophyta > Pinopsida > Pinales > Pinaceae > Pinus > Pinus albicaulis. Next base: position 415,238,412 of record CM076584.1, read on the forward strand.
AGAAAAACAAATCAGGAGCATTTGGAAAATCTCGTAGTAAACTACATTCTGGGAAATTCCTCTCCAACCCGAAAGCAAATTCATGGCTGGGAAAGAGATCTACAAACAGACCCTGAAGACAATGAAGCTGAAGCTGATATTCTAGACTTCATTCAGGACCCTGGTAACACCCGAGGCCACCTCTCTTTATTCAACCAAACCATTCATACATACTGGTTAGTGAAATGCCTTCTAGCTAAAGCAATACAAAGTGCTCATCCTCCAGAGTATAAAGTGCAGCCAAAGACAGAACAGTTCCTTAAAGATCTGTTGGAGAATATTGAAAACCACCTGCAGCATATCAAAATTACCCAATATCAAGCAACTGATCGCATGCAGAGAATGGACGATAGGATGGAACGTATGGAGAAATTGCTTCAGCAGATGCAACAGGTGGACATGCCTGGATCTCATGCCAAGGATCCAGGCCCGATTTCCTCTTCAAATGGCTAGTTTCTATAGGTTCTGGTTTTATGGTTTTTTTGGAAGTCTGTGAACTTATTTTATGTTATACGCTTGAACATGGTAAAGTAGTAGGACAGCTAGTTAATGCGTTGTATAGGATAAAGGGACAATTTCAATTTTGGCAAGCGTACAAAGCACTTAGATGGCCAACAGACCTGGTTTCCTACGGGCAGGTTGAGGCCAAAGTATGAATATTATAATGTAGCCTGTCTTACAATTATAACAGAAAATAGAAAGGCACCACCTAACTTACAAAAGAAAAAACATTTTTTTTCAATAGAAAAAAACGTTGTTATAAACAGTTCATATTCATCAAGATCGTGAAAGATCATGTACATATTACAATACTATCATATGTTCAACATAGGCAATATAAACAAAACTTGTGACCAAGCAACAAGTTAGCAGATCCATCCCAAATATCGGGGAAAAAAAACAGACCATTAACCATATGATATCCTACAAGGCACATAACCAGATGATGACATATACATGCAAAATAATAGAATAAACAAAATAGATCAAGTATACCAGATCAACAGACATCCAACAGCGAAATAAAATATGTACAAAGGATGCAACAATTGAGCATAAAATGATACATCATAAAAAAAAAACGATATGAAAAAAGCACCAACACCATAATAGCACAGTGACAGCGCTATAGGGGAGACAGACACCCCCTCAGAAAATCCGATCTAGCTCGCCTGGAGAAGACTATAGAAAAGGACCTGGAAATAAAAAAAACAATGCTCGCTTGATGAAGACTAAGGAATAGGATATTCTTGATAATCCAATAAAGAATCCATCCTGTAGTGTGAGATCTGTATAGAACCGTATGAAACCCATAGACCCCTTTTTGATAATGCATCAGGATGAGTATTGAGCTCCCTATAGATATGTTGGATGGAGAAGCCCTTAAATTTTCCATGCATATAGGAAATCTGGTCCAGCCATCTAGAGCCATCATAGATAGAAGCAGAAATCCTTCCACAAATCCCATCAATGACGTACTTAGAGTCACCATATACATGGATATATGGTAACTTGAGCAAATAGGCCATCATAATACCACTCCATGCAGCCATAACCTCAGCCTTATTGTTTGTGCCGATGCCACCATTCCAAAAAATATGATAACGGTCCATATTATCAAGTCTAATCCATGCTCCACACCCACAATTAACATCAACATTAGCACCATCAAAATAGACAGCCGGAAGCATCACCTCATATGGACGAATCCTGTTATATAGATCCACCATAACCGAACCAATCACAGGACGAGCCAACGTCCAATTTTCTATGTTCCCAATAATCGATGAAAAACATATAGGGGTCTCTTCAAAAATCAAGCGGTCCCTAGAACCCCAGAGTTCCCAGAAAACATAGAATGGGAGTTGTTTGTGAGAAAAATTTGCAGCAGTCCATGTAATGATGGTTTGAGTACTGTCAATTGGCAACCAAGATGGATCACCAGAGAGATCAGCAAAGTGCTTCCATATACAGAGTCAGAAAGAACAAGAAAAAAAAAGGTGTTGGGTTGACTCCTCATATAATAGACAGAATGGGCATCTACCAGGCCCATAGAAACCCCTTTTACCAAGATTTTCCCATGTTAATAATTTGTCTTTCCAAAGCAGCCAGCCCAGGATAACCATCTTAGTTGGAATGTTAAGCTTCCAAACCACATAGAAGAGAGATTTGGTGCCATCAGAATAGAGTTTAACCACCTCATGATCATATATGTCCTTTACCATTAGTCTACCCCCCTTCCATTTGCCACACCACACAATTGAGTCACCCTTTCCATTTAATATGAACCCCATAATTTGTAACCGATATTTGAGCCTATCACAGTAATCTGCGTCCTCATCCATAAGGTGTAGCATCTCAGATGATTTCCAATTTGGTGCACCAAGACTCCAACATGAAATCAGATCAAACAGTGTGTGAACCCCACGATGATGCAATCTATGAATGAGATGATGATCGATCTCCTTGGCTGTATCAAAAACCTTAATTCTGTCAACACCCAATATGATACTTTTCCCAGTACCAAAGCACCATGCCAGTCTAAGACCAAGAATGTGTTTGATGCATATAAAACTTCTCTAGATACATGATGCATTTTTAACATTCCGATTGCCTCCTTTATAAAGTAAAATGAGGGAGTTCCCCACGTCATATTTTTGTAGAATGATCGAAGACCACACCTCACCTCCCATCAAAGCTCTCCAAAATGATTTTATCAGCAGCGCTGTATTAAATACCCTAATATTTATTAATCCCCAGCCCCCATGAGATTTTGGAATAGAGATTGATTCGAGCTTGCATAAATGAAATTTTCTGATATCCTTTGTCTCACCCCATAGGAAATTAGCAATGATAGAGTTTATATTGTCAACTATGCGAGAAGGAAGAAAGTATAAGTGCGCCCAATATACCACCATCTGTGATAATACTGCCTAAATCAATATAATTCTACCACCCATCGATAAGAACTTATAGGACCAGTTTAATATCTTACTTTTAAATTTCTCTATAATCCATAACCAATCAACATTGGAATAAGAACATGGTTTGAGCTCGAAACCCAAATATTTAATGCCATTCATTATCTGTTTCCTATCCAGCCCCATAAACTTAGCAATGAACTTAATCTCACCCGGATCACCTGACTCATATAAAAAGAATGATTTGAGCTTGTTGATATACAGTCTGATAGTAGCACCAAATCATATGAGGATAAAATGAAGATAGAACCATTGGTTCCTGCTAAGAATCCCAAAAACTAATAAGTCATACACAAGCAAAGAGTGTGTAATGCTTACCGTGGGAGAGAAAGCCAGACCCTTGAAATATCTTTTTTCCTTTTCCATCTTCATCAAAATGTTGAAACCCTCCATAATAAGAATGAAAATAAGCGGAGAAATTGCACACCCCTGGCACAGACCTCTTTCAGCTTGGAAGAAATCCGTCGACTTCACATTTATCAACACAACAAAACAGACCGATGTAATGCAAGCCATTATTCATCGAATCGACCGCATAGATAATCCAATCCTCATGAGGATTAATCTGATAGAAGACCAATCAGCCGAATCATATGCTTTATGTATATCAACTTTCATGATCAGAGCCTCGGATTTTTGTTGATGGATAGAGTGTAATTCCTCTTGGGCAATTGCGACAGCATCGTGAATGGATCTTCCTTTTAAGAAACTGTATTGTTCCTTTGAAATGAATGAATATAGGACCCCCATCATTTTGTTTGCAATAATATTAGAGGTGATTTTGTACATCACGTTACACAACGCAATAGGTCTAAAATCAGAAAAAAGAATGGGATCCGATTTTTTAGGGATAATAGTCAAGAACGTGGAATTCATATCCCTGGGAACAAGCCCCATAATGTAGATCTATTCCACCACCATATGCAGCTCATCTTCCATATATTCAAAGAAATGGATATAAAACTCAGCCGACCATCCAACCGGCTCGGGGCTTTTATCAGGAGAAAATGAATTTAGAGCTTCTTTTAACTCCTTTTTAGACACTTCCTCCTCCATTCGCAAATTAGCCTCTTGATCAAACATTTTAGTCATATGCTCAAGGACCCAAGATTGACAATGGTGGTCAATACGTGGATCAACCTTATAAAACTCAGAAAAATACTTGAGGACCTATTTTTGAATTTCAGTCAAATCATGGACCATCTGACCATCAGATGCTTTTATCTTCCATATAGAGTTAATGTTCTTGCGGCCATTTACGTAGTTATGAATTTTTTTTGTGTTGAGGTCTCCCTCCTTCAGCCACTGTACCCAACTTTTCAGCTTCCAAGATATTTCCTGAATCTTTAAAATCTCCAACTTCCGAGCCTCCAGAGACTCAATTCTAGTATATTTATGTGAGTCGGGAGGATGGACAACCATTTCTTTGTAAATCTCAGCTAATTCCCTATTAATACAAACTAACTCCCTTTGTATTTTGTCAGTTTTTTATTTCTGCCATATCTTAACAATTTTCTTTAATGTTGAAAATTTATCAGCAACCTTCTTCCAACCTCCCAATTCAGTGTCATGATCATCCTCCTGCCAAAAATCAATCACCAACTTATTGAAAGATGGATCTTGAAGCCAGAATCTATTGAATTTAAATGGCATTCCTGGCAATACAGATCCTAGTCTCCAAGATAGTATAACAACCAAATGATCCGAAATGTTGGAACTATATATCGAAGACCTGCAATTTCCCAATTTTTCTATGAGTAATTCCTTTATCAAGGCCCTGTCAAGGTGCTTTCCACTAAAATCGAACCCTTGACATCTATTGGTCTAGGTTGGAAATAATGGTGAAGGTATTGCATCCCTGAGACTAGAATCCAGGAACAATTTTCTTAATCTATCAGCCAAGGGATCCCACTGCGACCTATCACCCCAGGACTAATCCACAGAAAAAATAGAATTGAAGTCTCCCATCACCATCATATTATCCATGCAAAGAATCCCAGATTGACTCATTCGCTGCCAAAATTTAACCCTGTTATGGCAAGGAGCATAAATATTGATTAAAAAAATCGGATCAGAGAGACCTCTAAGATGACCATGTAAAATGATACCCCCGAAGAACTTATAAGCCTTCGCACTCAATAGTAAATGATACCATGTCAGCAACATACCACCAGCACGACCCACGACATCAATCCCCATAGATTTCCATCCCGATCGAATCGCTAATACAGATTCTATAGCCAATTTTTTATTACATAAAGTTTCTTGAAGGAGCACCACCGAAGGTTGAACTTCAAGAAACATCTGGCGAAGGCGAGTCATTTTAGAGGGGTCTCCCATTCCCTGGATATTAAGAGATATGACTGTCATCATGACTGTCCATCACAAGGGCTGCCATCTCTAAGGCCCCGACGTTCGCCATAAACTGAAATTGGAACGTCATGCAGGTCAACTAAGTCCCCTTGGAAGAGTGATTTGGTCTTAAACTGACCACGAAAATGTCGGGATCACTTTTTAGTGGTTTTCCTAATTGTAATATTTGATGCAGACTAAGGAGGGATAACAGGGTGGGGAACTTTAGGCTAATTATCAGAGACAGTGAGTGCCGTGAGATCAAGCAATGGATTACCTAGAAGGACGTCCAAGTCACTGCCTATAGAATTCCGTGGGGATTCCGAATTATCAGATAGAAAAGGTTCATGCAATGAAGGAGGAGAGGCCCACTCCAATGGAGGCATGGAAGGTGAGACGATGAGTGGTTCAATAGGGCTCATGCATAGGTTTTTAGCAGGATTATCCGATAGTACAGTTCCATGAGGGTCATCATTGGGATTAATCTTATGCGGAGAAGGCTGACAGTAAGGATGGTGAGAAGAATCATCTACTCCACAAGGTTGAACATTCTTCTCTAATACAGATGGTGCCTTAGGAATGGATGTGGCATATTGATCTTATGATCAGAAGAATTAGTTCTGATAATGTTGGTATAATGAGGAGAATACTTACCTGATTTATCCTATCCCGAGGATTGAGTCAGCTTCTTTCCTTGATACTTTTCATAGACGCGACCTTTGTTCCAACCAGCTCCCCATTGCAGCATTGGGCATGATATTTGCATGTGACCAGTATGATGACACAGTAAACATCTAAAAGGCACGCCCCAATCATCAACACACTGGCGATTAGTATGCATCTCCCATATCAAATCAACATCACTTGGAAATCCACCCTGAAATGATACCTCGACCAAAATCCAAGCGATTCTCTTGTCAGTAGTTCCTAAATATCTGGGATCCAAATATTTGGCAGTACCAATCAAATTCCCGATAGCCTGTAGAGTTTTCAGGGTCCAGAACTCCAAGGGAAGACCTGGGAGTTTAAACCATACAATTTTACTCTTCGGAGCATCAATAATCAAGTTAAACCCCAAGCACCATGGAAAAAGCTGCATGAAACACCTTCCCCGAACCCACGTGTGACTTAGAATTCTTTTGCAATCATCCTTGTGTAGAAAGTGCACACTGAACCAATTTCCCATCATCTTACTGACCTTGGGAGTGTATCCCAACATTGGACACCAGAAGGTTTTCACCCATTCAAACATGTCAACAAGGCCATCTCCCTATCAAGGCCCTTTTCTGCAGACTGGCAACTCTGTCCCAGAGATCATCGTGTTCAAGTATCACCTTTTTGACAGTTGAATGAGGCTTGAAACAACTCTCCTTCGAATGTGTCTTGTGTCTCCCAGGACCAACAACATTTGCAGCGGACCATTCATTGTTAAGTGAACATACCTCCACACCCTTCTGCTTTAAGCTAAAATTCAACCCATCCCCTGTTGAATGCTTATAAAATACAGCCTGTGAGTCCAAATTATCTTTTGATAATTTCCCAAGTTGCAGTTTTTCAGCACGAAGGGTGGCGGCAATCATTGCCTCATGGGCAGATGTATCAGACGATAAAATTTCAAAATATCCCATACTGATACAGAACCAGAATAATACTATAGAAATGAGATATGAGCTTTATCTCGTAAACAACATATTCACATAGGTTAGCTTTTTCCGTGGTGCAGAACGCGATGACAAAGCATCAACTAAAAAAAAAAAAATTGATTCTTCAAAGGATAGAAATGACAACCTGATACCCCCCAAGTACTTGCATCAGATATCGCCCAAATCAAAAAGAGATTATTAAATATAAATTATGGCAATGGATACTGAATTTTTGCAATTTGAACCATCACTGACCGATCCATTCCCCAAAAGCACCATACTACTGACGTACTTCATCTGGAAACATAATATTGTCTACTCGAGGCAACAATATTGAATGCGGTAGGTAAAAGTGATATATACCCAAAGAAAATATTAAACTTGAGCATTAATACTATAAATGGATTAAACCATCCTGCCACCAAGAGGATCCAGATCATAAATCACTTCGATATACCGTACTGAAATGGATCATGTTCATCCCCTACCCCTTAGGTCATAACTTCATCAAGACCCGATAATAGTCCTCCCAAGTACTTGAGTTGGTGATCCATTTATGAAAAATTTGAAGGAAAATAAAGACAATTTCCGGCGATTCCTTTTAAATTTATCGGCAACGGTTATTCAGGAGGATTTACCGGAAGTACTCACCGAAATAACCACATCATGTTTTCTAATATTTGTATCCTCAAGACTCACAGTAGCAACAACATACACATCCCCTACATTTCCACCATCTATCACATACCCGGAACCCACATGCTTGGCATGGACGTGTAATGTGAAAAGAAGGAAATCTACTATTCCATATATATGATGTTGATAATAGGATCCATTGCATGAAATTATCCACTGTTCATTTTATCCTTTTGGGGGTGGGGGGGAACCAGGAACAACGATTACACATTTGGAGTTTGTTTTGTGTATTTGAAATGGATATTGATTATGGATAGTAAAATGATCATAGTTAAAATACCTAATATAATTATCTGTCCAAAAATAATCTACTCAGTTGACATATTCATTCCATATATGACAATGACCCGATCTCATAGCCCTGTGCCTATACTTACTATTATATTGTGTTGGAATATATTTATAAGGCCTGAGAAAAACATTCACTGCCATGCATATGCCCACAAATGAGTAGCATTAAATATGAACATCCTTCAATTCAGGTTCCTCTGTAAACGCACCAGATCCACAATATAAGGATATTTTTCACAGATAGTTGATACAAGACCCCCAATTTGTTCATCTAACTTACCTTAATAGGGTCTAAGAAGGAACTTACTGACCAACTCAATTTTGTGGGACTCTATTTTGTAAAGGCCCAAAGAAAAACATTCTCTGACACTGCTACTCCTGCGCAGATATCCTCCAACTCAAACAACAGACACATTACATGGAAAACAAAGTTAAATATTCTAAACAGTTCATAACAAATTCTATCTAAAAATAAATAGACAATGTGTTATGTTAATGGGTAACTAGTAGATGACCCCAAATTTCAATGAGAAGATTCACTGAAAATTCCACAAGATCGCTGACGCATTTTTACAAAGAGTCACTCCAAGAATAAAAATAGAATGATTACCAATAGAATTCACACATTTTCCAATATCCAGACCAGTTTTATGCTATAAATATAATGAATGGAATATAATGAGTGGAGAAAACCGATTTTTTTTTTTTAATAGGATCAGAATCATAATAGTAATATCTTACCACTCACTTCTTTCTATGTAAGCACACAGTCTCGTGATTTTTCTCCATACATATGATATCTTATCCAAACACACATATCTTTCCAAAAAAAAATATGTCCCTTCACTTAAATTACAAGCCCAAACAATTGCAATCGAACAATACTCAACCAATCCACCAATACAGAATGAAACTGAACTAAGCAACACCATAAATCCCTATTCTCTTTAATCTTTAAAATGTGGTTCTTCTCTTTAGTCTTGAAATGTTTCATTTTGTCGTGTGGTGTTCGCTATTGACACACCATGGTCGCCACCATGCCCACCCTTTTGTTTAAGATGATGCTTCTATCCTTTATAGCCATGTTTCCGTGACTCTTTCAACTCCCTCTCATCTTAGTCATCCATGAAACTGCTAGATGAAGAATATTGGGGCAAAACTCGATAGTGGCCTTTAATAAATAAATAAAATGAAATTATTGCACTAGAATTCCATGGGAAGTTGAAATATATATCTTTATGGGATAAGAATCCAAAATAATGCTTTTTAGAAACCAATCATATTTTTACTTTTTAAAAAATTAATCATATTTTGTCTTTTCAAAATTTGAAGGTAGATTAGTTGTAATTAAAATTTTCATTATTTAAATTTTATGTGTATATCCTAATTTTAAGAAATTTTCTTAATATATCATCCTAATTAGAAAAATAGAAAAGACAAACTTCCATAATCATATTTTAAAGTTTTATTCAAATTTTAAGAAAATTTTGTCATATATATTCATCATAATTCACAAAAAAAAATTATCATTCACCATCTCCTCCATCACTAAGATTGACAAATAGAGAATTCCTCTTTCTTTGTACCTATGAATAATATGTAATAATTTTTTATTTTTATAGATGGACAAAAAAGCATCCTAATCCTATTAAAAATTGATGGACTCCATTAGTTATTCATGGATTTCGTGCATTAACGGTTCATGAATGATAAAAACAAATATTGCTCCATTCTACATGACATATGAGCCCCTAATGGCTTCATCCTTCAATCCTGTTAATATTTTTCACGACACATATGACTCTATACCTTGAGCAAAGCGGCCAAAGTTCTTTAATAAAAGCAGATAGAAAACCAAACTGATCTCGTGCAAATGCGGAAGAAAATAACATATTTATACCATCTTCTCATCACCACTACCGTCTGAGGAGAGTCTTAGTGAAAATATCTACATCGGACCCTCTATAAAATGTTGGAATTTAATTCCCACTGCTGCACCCAGGAGGACGAAGAACTTAAACACTGATGGGAAATATGAAGGACTACAGGAGCAACAAATCTCTAGTTCTGATATTCACGCAACCTCCCGCCTTAACCATTCACCCACCAGCAATGAATTCTGCACCAACCAAATTTAATCTGAATTGAACACGCAACCAACAACATTCCGAGGGCAGAAGGTATGAGGAGCAAAAGGGACAATTAACCCACCGGAGGAGGTGACGTCACCTTCCTCTGGACCAATGAAATGAACTCTGTGGGGCAAAGAAAAAGGTTTATGGAAAGTGTTTTTACTCCACGAAATATGGAGTGAACAAATTTTTAATGTTTTGATTTAATTTTTATATCCGCTGCATTATGTTTTAAAGTTTTAACTTTGGGTTAATGTTCTATTTAACGCGGTACATTTTATGTTTTAAACTTTGGTTATATATATATATATATATATATATAATGTAATATGTCGTGAGTGTATTGTGAATATTGTGTATTGTGTAATGTTGTGAATGCTGAGAAGAGCAGAGAGTTGCATTGACTATGTAATGAAATTTCTTGTCCGAAGGCAGAAGGGAAAAATGCAGAGAGGAAGAAAACATTGTGTTTTGTAGCAGCTCAGTACATCTTGTGAATCCAGAACTTAGTTCTGAATTTTTTTTTATTGTGTAACAGTTTAGCAATTGTATGAAATAGAATTTACATTTCATCTCTCTGTGTCTGAATTTTTATTTTATCTCTGTGTTGAGTTGAGGATTTTTTATTTCCTCTATCTGTTCGAAATTATTAGAAATTTCCAACATGGTATCAGAGCCAGTCTAGGCACTCAGTGAACGAAGCAGAGACCGCTCTTCACTGCAGGCGCTATAAAAAGGTTGTTGAAGCGGATTTCTCCAGCAGAGAGAAAGCTTCTGTTTGTTTAAAGAATCAAAAGAGTTTTATTGTTTCGTGTTTTTGAACAGTTATGATGTCAGCAGCAAGAACCAGCCTGACAAATCCCCAACTTCCACAGTTTAATGGGAAGAACCATGAATATTGGGAAATCACGATGACAGACCTGTTTTCTTCACATGACATATGGGAGCTAGTTGAGAATGGCTACCCAAAACCAGCAGACGCAGCAGCACTGGCTGCTTTGACAGCAATAGAAAGAGACTTGTTAAGAGATAATTTGAAGAAGGACTCCAAAGCCCTCTTCTATCTCTTTCAATCAGTGCACGAGATTATTTTCCCAAGGATTGCAGCAGCAAAAAAGTCTAAGGAGGCATGGGATATTCTCAAAACAACCTATCAAGGCATGGAGAAGGTGAAGACAGAAAAGTTGCAAATGCTGAGGAGAGATTTTGAAACTCTTTGTATGAAAGAGTCTGACACTATAGACTCATTCTTCAATCATGTTATTGGGTTGGTTACCCAGATAAGGTCTCATGGAGAGACACTTGAAGAAAGAAGAATAGTGGAGAAAATCTTAAGAAGTCTACCCTCAAGATTTGATGCAATATTAGTGGAAATAGAAGAGACAAAGGATCTCTCACTATTTACAGTGGATGAGCTTAGTGTATCCTTGATGTCTCATGAACACAGACTGAATAGAGGAACATATTCCTCATTGGAACAAGCTTTCAAGACTCAAATGTCTTTTGGCTGAGGCATAGGTCAAGACAGAGCAAACAACAGAGGAAGAGGAAGAAGCCCACATAGAGGTGGAAGAAACAACCCTGCAAGTTTGAGTGGAAGGGGCAACAATCAGAACCAAAATGAAGGCTCAAGCCAACATCAAGCTCATTGAAAAAGGTATGATAAATCCCAAGTCCAATGTCATTATTGCAATAAATATGGGCACTATGTCAATGAATGTAGGAAAAAGAAAAATGCCATGAATAATAGGCAGAATGCTAATTTTACAAAACAAGAAAAGAATGAGAAGGATGTGCTGTTAGCATGTAATGTAGCACAAGATAGAGAAGATGATGTATGGTTCTTAGACTCAAGTTGTAGTAACCACATGACTAGAAACATAGCAATGTTTTCCAATCTAGATGAAAATATTAAATATGAAGTAACAACAAGGACTGATAGTAAGGTCTCTGTCATGGGAAAAGGAAGAGTAAGTATCCTAACAAGAAAAGGAGAACATAAGTTTGTGCCAGATGTATGTTATGTACCTGGCTTGAAATGTAACTTGCTAAGCATTGGACAATTCATAAACAAGTGCTATAATGTTTTCTTTAAAGATGATGTGTGCACAATCATGGACATACCTCCAAGTAAGAATGTCATTGCAGAGGTGCAGATGAAAAGCAATAGGATGTTTCCTCTCAAGATCAGAACAAACTTGAAGGAAAGAAGAAATGTAGTGGCTGTAACACAAGAAGTCTTTCAAGAGGAAGTGAAAGATGAAAAATGGTTATGGCACTTGAGATTTGGAAATCTCAATTTCAGAGGCCTAAACTTGTTGCAAAGAAAGGAATGGTAAAAGGATTACCACTGATTGAGAAACTGGACAACCTTTGTGAAGGCTGCATCTTGGGCAAACAACTCAGAGAAAGCTTTCTAGCAGGGAAGAGTATAAGGGCAAAGACACCCTTAGATATTTTCCACTCAAATTTGTGTGGACCAATGCAAACACCATCTTTAGATGGCAGCAAATATGTTTTGATATTCATATATGATTACTCCATAAAGACATGGGTGTATTTATTGAAACACAAGAGTAAAGTGTTTGAACAGTTCTGCCACTTCAAAGCTCTTGTTGAGAAGCAGAGTGGGCACTACATCAAAGTGCTAAGAACTGACAGAGGTGGAGAATACTTCTCAAAAGAGTTCCTATGTTTCTGTAGGGAGAATGGCATACACAAACAGTTTACCACAAGGTACACATCTTAGCAAAACGGTGTTGCAGAAAGGAAGAATAGGACCATCATGGACATGGTCAGAATTATGTTGAAGACAAAACATTTTCCAAATGAGTATTGGGCTGAAGCTGTCAATTGTGCAGCGTATATATTGAATAGATGCCCAACCAAAGTTGTCTTGAACAGAGTTCCAGAAGAAGCATGGAGTGGAACAAAGAAGTTTGTCACTCACACGAAAGTTTTTAGATGTGTGGCTTATGCACATGTCCCAGATCAGTTGAGAAAGAAGCTTGATAGCAAGGGGGAGAAGTGTATCTTTGTTGGATACAGTGATGAGTCCAAGGCATACAAACTCTATAATCCATCCACCAAGAAAACAATAATAAGTAGAGATGTGTAGTTTATTGAAGAATAAGCTTGGGATGGAAGCTTAGAGAAAATAGTAAATGTGAAGACATGTGTGTCTAACGAAGAACAAGAGGAAGGGATAGCAGCAAATAATCCCTCCTTCGTGGCTCCTCCTCCACCACCACAAGCTCAACAATGCACACCACAAGATGGAAATAGAATAGCCTTGAGAAATCAAGGAAGTGCTTCTTCAAGCACACCACAGGGAACAGAAACTCCCTCGAATTCAAGTGGAACTCCAAGTACACAAAGAAGAATGAGATTCATAAATATGAGTGAGATTTATGAACAAGGAGAGGTACATGATAATGTTGGGTTGAACTCTTTATTTTATTTGTATTGTCATTTTGATGACCCAATTCATTTTGAAGAAGATGTAAAAGAAGAAAAATGGATTGAAGCAATGAACGAAGAGATTGGTGCAATAGAAAAGAGTAATACATGGGAGTTAGTGGACCTCCTTGAAGGTAAAGAAGTCATTGGAGTAAAATGGGTCTATAAGACCAAGAGAAATGCTAAAGGAAAGATTGAAGGGCACAAAGCAAGACTTGTTATCAAAGGCTACAAGCAATAACAAGGAAGAGACTATGAAGAAACCTTTGCACCGGTTGCAAGGATGGAAATAGTGAGAGCAATGTTGTCCATAGCAGCACAACACAAATGGAAGGTTTACCAAACGGATGTGAAATCTGCATTCTTGAATGGAGTGTTGAAAGAAGAGGTATATGTTGAACAACCTCCAAGCTATGAGATTGAAGGCCAAGAGCACAAAGTATGCAAGTTGAAGAAAGCTCTTTATGGGTTGAAGCAAGCACCAAGAGCATGGTATAGTAGGATAGATGCTTACCTGACTGAAAATGGATTTGAGAAATGTGATGGAGAACCCACACTCTACATAAAGAAAATGATGGTAAGATTCTTATTGTTGTTTTATATGTAAATGATTTAATCTTTACTAAAAATCAAGTTTCTTTCATTGCTGACTTTAAAGAAGTCATGAAGAGTGAATTTGAGATGATTGATTTGGGTTTTTTGAGATATTTTCTTGGAATAGAAGTAGAGCAAAATGAAAATGAGATTTTTATTTCCCAAGAAAAATATGTTGAAGAAGTGTTGAAAAGATTCAACATGAAGAATATAAAGGCAGCTGTAACTACAACTGTCATGGGATTAAAATTAATCAAAGAAGACAACAGCTAGGATTTTGATCCTAGTTTATACAAGAGCATAGTTGGTAGCCTCATGTATTTTACTGCAACTAGGCAGGATATTATGTATGTTTTAAGTTTAATTTCCAGATTCATGGAAACACCAAAAGAGACTCATTGGCAGGAAATCAAGAGGATTCTAAGGTATGTGAATGGAATGAAGGGGTATGGTATTTTCTACTACTCATCTGAAAATTTTAAGTTGATTGGTTACACTCACAGTGATTGGGCTGGAAGTGTAGATGACGGGAAGAGCACATTTGGATATGTGTTTCATTTGGAATCGGGAGCCATTTCATGGGCTTTCAAGAAGAAACCAATAGTTTCTTTATCAATAGCAGAGGAAGAAAATGTGGCAGAAACATCGCAGCATGCCAAATAGTCTGGATGAAAATAATGGTCAGAGACTTATGTCATGAACAGGACAAAGGAACAACAATTTATTGTGATAATAGCTCAGCGATAACTTTATCAAAGAATTCTGTCTTCCATAAGAGAAAAAAGAATATTGTTGCAAAATTTCATTTTATAAGAGAATTGGTCAATAATGGTGAGATTTTTTTGCAGCATTGCAGGACAGAGGAACAATTTGCTGATATCCTCACAAAGCCATTAACACAAAAGTGTAATATCCCAAAATAGGGAATATCTACAACAATAAGAACATATTAAGATGTTCCAAAGTTGGATATAGTTCATATGATCTGTTAAAAACACATAACCGTCAATTGAAGCTACAACAGCAACTTATACTTCATTCTATGATCCAAAAGTTCGGGGAAAGCAGCAAAATAAGCCCCAAAAATGTTATTCCCAACTATTTTCATATTAACATAGGAAAATAGTGGTGGGATCCCTTATATTATGTCATATGGGACTTTCATACCAAATGGGAGCAAAAACAAATCACTCTAGCTGAGTTAAACAGGTCTCCCAGTCCCGATATGGCTCAAAAAGGCCCAAACCCCATGACTTTTAGCATAAAAAGTGATTGAAGAAAGGGACAGCGTGATTCAGTGAGGTTTTCTACAAAAAATAACGGTCATCAACATATCTAGAGTTTATATTAAGCAAGAGTGAAGAAAAATGGGGATTCAACCATTTTTATACAGTAAAAGACAACTCGACAAGGGCCTCATGAAAGTACATGTATAAAATGAAAAGTATGCAGATCTAGATCTGAAATAACACAGTTATACTACATATCTCCATAAATGGGCTGAAGAATACAAAGAAAAGAAGAAGAATGATGTACAAAGCCTCTTGGGAGAAGGGTTGGGCCTTCCTCCAAGGAATGATCTCACAAGCAAGGGTTCAAACCCTGCTACTGCAACACTCTGAGAAAGGACGCAGTTTCTACAAATGACTGAGATGTAGAAGATGGGTAATGATTTCGCCACATGCCCAGATGTAAAATATGCTCCAAGACCTTCCTCATAGATCTTGAAAAGAAAGGGAAGCTCCCTCGTCTGAAAGATAAGATCAGAAGTGGTGTTGTGATCTCTCCATTGCAACACCCTACAACACAATGTTTCCTGCTACAAGAATAACACTATAGTTGAAGGAGAATTCTTGGCCCCAAGCCTGCATGTGGAAAACTGAAGTACAATGCTCCTCCAAGAGGCCTCTCAAGGAAGGATAAGGAATCCATAAGTAGGAATGCCTTGTGCTAAACATCACTGCATACTCAACTCAACAGCTGAAGAATGCTCAATATTCTAAGCAGACCAAAATCAATAATCAATAAGCTAACCCCAAATGGCTGCCATCTCTTTCCTTATAAGCTTTGTGAGCCTCCTCACCTTGGGTCCCACCCATTAGGGTTTCCAACATCACATGATCACTTTCCCTCCAAAATTGTGTTGTAGCTCCCTCAAGGCCAGTCCATACTGCGCTGTTGACTTAGTCAACTTGACTGAATCAACATGATTCCCTTCTTGTTCATACATGGAAAGTGTAAAATCTAGCTACTAGAATGATCCCCTTACACATTATGATGGATTTTATTCATGTTTTTATTCTGCATGGGCCTCCTTACCCATTTATTCAACTCCTAGGTGAAATTAGCAAAAATCAATATTCCAATTTGTTGCATGCAAATTTTGGAATATTATAGAATAAAGAGTTTTAACTATCTCAGGAAATGCCTAGGTATGCAAGAAAGCAACAGTTGTAATTAAGGGGGAGTGTTGGAATTTAATTCCAACTGCTGCACACAGCAGCAGGATGGAGAACTTAAACGCTGATGGGAAATATGAAGGACTACGAGAGTAGCAAATCTCCAGTTCTGATCTTCACGCAACCTCCTACCTTAACCATTCACCCACTAGCAATGAATTCTACACGAACCAAATTTAATATGAATTGAACATGTAGCCAACAACATTCTAGGGTAGAAGGTGTTAGTGTCAATATATTCATACTGCCATCAGTGATCAAAAATTTCTCTTTTGCATTTGCATATTAGGAGTCCCATACCAATAAATTTCACCATTCCACTAGGTCATGGATTCACTGATGGTAGTGATTTTTTTTCATCAGTTTTCCCTCATGCAAAACTTGCTGATTATCCTCTATATGGTATTTAGTCATGAGTTACTTTCACTTTGTGAGTCATGTCAATAGGTCATAGGATGGGTCTCATTAGGTTCTAGGGTCTCATCATGGTCAAATTAATGAGTCAAGTGTTAATAAATATCAGTAAGGTCGTGAGGGAGTCAATAAACTCAAAGTCACAGCACCTGGAAGATCAAAGATATATTTTATTCATTTTTATTTAATTTTTACCTCAAAACCATGTTTTGAGATGAAAACATGATACTTTGCCTTCATTATTATTCATTATGTAATTTTATGTTAGCATATGTAATAAGTCACACTTCAGAAGCTGCCATCTCCACAAAGTCATCACCCTGCCTTTCAGAGAGATTTTCCATAACGTTTTCAGCGTCAAATCATGTTCCAAGTAGAATCAGCAGAAAGAGCACGGAAAGATCTTTCCAACGGTATATTACAGTCTCAAAACTGACTTCTAGATTGAAATTTATGCCTAAGTGAAGTAAAAAGTCCCTTATACCCTTAAAAAATCCCTTTTCCCACCTTTCCCTAAACTTTATATTTTTGAAGTTTAATATTTTCTTTAATAAATCCATTTTTCCCCTGCCAATCACTTAATCACATTATTAAAATCTTTAAATACAAATGCGATTAAACTTAACCACTTCCCCTCCATATCCCTTTTAAATTTTATAATAACGTTTAAAACTTTGTTATTATAAAATCTCGTTCCAAACCACTTCCCCTCCACACCATAGAACTTTATAATAGAATTTTAAAAAATTATATATTATATAATCCCCACTATTTTAAACCACTTCCCCTTCATGACCCTTTTAAACTTTATATCATATAAAGTTTAAAGTTTTATATTGTAAAGTCTTCCGCCGACCCAAAATCCTTTCCCTTTAAATTGCAATCGGAACATTTAAACCGTATGCCCTGATTGGCCCTTTGCGAATTCTCCAATGCGATGGTATCAACCCCGCCAAATGATATTCTAGCCTTCGATTTGTCCATTCGATCGAACAACCCATACCCAATCGGCACCTCTTGAATCGCTCCCCTCCGATTAAAGTCACTCCCGATGGAAACCCGCCAATTGTAAACCCCCGACCACTCCTCTGCCGTCGATCTCATCATTAGATCCGATGGCCCACAGCCAATCGAAACATCCCCATCGGTGCTTCCAAAGAGCCCCTCCCCAATTGTAAACCCCCGATTGAAACCTTCCGATTATTCCTCAGCCGTCGATTGCCCAATCCCATCCGACGGCTCATAGCCCATCACCCAATCGGCATCGGCATTTTCGCATAGTTTGTGCTTCCGCTCCCCTTTCACCTCCCAATTCTGATTGACCCCAGGCCCACCACATTATCTTCCGCCCTTCCATGATCAAAAGGGCCTTTCAATTTGTATAAGTCAAATTTTTGTTTTATTCGTTTATACAAAGAGCTCTCTCCAATCGCATCGGCAAATTTTCAATGTGTAATATGCCTGCCGCGATCTCCCGATGCCAATTGTGATTATAATCCCTGGGTCCCACCATTATAAGCCCTCCAATCTTTCATATAAAAAGCCTTCCTCCCTTTGTAAAAATGAAAAACCATTTTTATTATATTTTCAAAGTGATTTCCCTACTTCCTTATGACATTACCCATCGGGCCTTGCGAATTGCATCGGAAGTTTTTGTTGCGTCCTAATACACCTTCCCCTTTCCCCGATCCCTGATTGCGATCACTCTTGTGTATTAAAATGCATCGCATAAGCATATTACCATGTTTTATTATATATTTCCTCCCCTCCGATCCCGATTGCGATTATAACGTGGACCCCGCCTCCTTCCCTTCCCTTTTTCCCATTCAAAAATTATTTTTTCCCTTCACAAAGGCATAAATTCATTTTTAATTATTTCAAAGCATTTTATAAAAGTTAGTTTTCTTCAACGGAATATGGAAATCAATAGTCAAAGGCCGAGAAGCTTATATGAAACAAAGATGTCTACATCAGCAGAAAAAATAGGATCTGATTGCCTATTTTATCATTCAACAATGAAATTGTGAATCTGCCCAAGTAATCAAATGTAAAGTTTTTCCTTCTTTAGGGCAGATTTGTTGGTTCTCTTTGCCATATTCAGATTTCAGCTCTTGAGCTGTAAAAAAATCTTCTCTTTTTGTGGATCTATGTTCCCACATTTTAGCTTTTTTAATGTAATTGTAAATCATTTGTAAAGCAGTCTGTAACTCATAAGAAGGGGAATAGTGTGGAATAATGCTTTGTGCTCCATTGTACAGTTTGACAGGGAATTAATAAGAGATGCAGCTCTGATTTGTGAGATCCATGTGGTGTGAGTTTTAGCATTTTTTCTCTCTTTGTGTTCATATGTAAAATTGTTATGTGTTCCACACATTCATAAAAATTTCCTGTTGAATTCTTTCAAGATAGAAAGGTAGAATCCATTTTATATGATCTGCCTTGGGAAATCATTCATACTCTGTGTTTTTCTTTTGTTTGAAAAGGATCCATTTATTATGCCCTTTTAATCTCCTCACCAGTCTTTCCATCCCATCATTATTAAACATATATTTGCTAAAATTTCCTGCCTATCTTGCCCCATGAAATATCCTGCATCCTGATTTTATTTCCCCTGTTTAAAACTATCTCATTTATCCCATACATTCCTGAAAATTCATTCATTTATTAAAACCTTTTTCCCATCATTTTATCTAGCCTAATATCAGATCATTATTATACTTTTTTGAATACCCATATTACGGAGAGAGCCTTCTCCTGACCTTGTAGGGCTAGCTACAAGGCTGAGCGTGGTTTAGTTGTTACCCTGTTTTGCCCCTTTTCAGCCTGGGGTCCAATTCGGGTGCTAATAGAAGGTATGAGGAGCAAAAGGGAAAGTTAACCCATCGGAGGAGGTGATGTCACATTCCTCCGGACCAATGAAAAGAACTCCGTGGGGCAAAGAAAAAGGTTTATGGAAAGTGTTTTGAATCCACAGAATATGGAGTGAACAAAGCTTTTATGTTTTGATAATTTTTTATATCTACCGCATTATGTTTTAAAGTTTTAACTTTGGGTTAATGTTTTATTTACCGTGGTACATTTTATGTTTTAAACTCTGGTTATACATATTTTGATATATATATATATATATATATATATATATATATATATATATATATATCTTATAAATATGAAATATATATATATATATATATATATATATATATATATATATATATATATATACATATATATATATAAAATGTAATATGAAGTGAGTGTATTATGAATATTGTGTATTATGTAATGTTGTGAATGCTGAGAAGGGCAGAGAGCAGCAGTGACTGTGTAATGAAGTTTCTTGCCCGAAGGCAGAAAGGAAAAAAGCAGAGAGGAAGAAAATGTTGTGTTTTGTAGCAGCTCAGTACATCTTGTGAATCCACAACTTAGTTTTGAAGAAAATTTTATTGTGTAACAGTTTAGCAGTTTTATGAAATAGAATTTACATTTCATCTCTCTGTGTCCACATTTGTATTTTATCTCTGTGTTGAGTTGAGGAATTTTTATTTCCTCTGTCTGTTCAAAATTATTAGAATTTCCAACATAAAAATCATTGCACGTGGATAAATGAATACAAGTACACAGGGAAACAAAAAGCTTGAGATTATGATCTATAGTAGTAAAATCCAAAGCGACTGTCATGTTACGTAAATGGGAGGAACGTGTTCCTAAAGGCCAGTCCCTTGTGTAGTAACTTTGGTATTAAAAAGATACATTTTTGTATTTAAAAAAAAATATTGAGTAATAAAAAATCTTTGTTTTACTTAGAATCAGTTTTCTTGCACTTTTGCCTCTGTAGATGAACTAATCGAAGTCGGACATACAAATAGATATAAAAGAGAAAAAAAAACATTATGTTTACAACAGGATTATCTCATTTCTAAAATAGTGGTGGAAATCTTATTTAACGTAATGTATTGTAACGCATTTCAGCTATGAAAATGATTTCTAATAATAAGAATGTGCATATTTCAGTGGGTTATTGTCTGTAACCACGCGAATAAGCTTTGAAACTAATGAAATGGGATTGGCGATATATTATCCTATTGGATTTATTTTCTATAATTAAGCTCAATCATAAAGATCTCAGTAGAGCATTTGATTTGGGATGTCTAGGGAGGCAAGGAGGCGGCACACTAGGTAGGAATGGCAGAAATGGAAAATCCATTCGGATTAGATCCTGTGGTAGAAGCGTAAGAGCCCATGTTAGGAAAAACAAGCTAGTCACCCATGCCCAACTCAGGCAACAAGTAATCAGTGAGCACATTGTCGAAAGCATCGTAGGTGGGGCCAAAAACGATAGAGTCCAAAAACGGTAGATGGATACTTGGGCAGACGGTCACATGAAGTATTCGATCGGCTGGATTTGCAGGCCAGAGGTAACATAGTGATGACAGCATTATCATGGAGAAGACAACTCATGGAGCCATAGATGTCATCATTAATCCAATACTCCATCACCTCTCCTCTTACCCTTTTTCCTATTATATTGGATTTTTCCTATTAATTAGAGGCCAGCTAGAATGAGGTCTCGGCGAAATATCGACCTGGTTCAGCCATAAGGGAAGTCATTGTTTCAACGGGGAAGTATGTTTTTAAGGCGGATCAAACATTACCCGCGACCTTTGCAAATAGCTTTCATGTAGCGAAACCACCACCGATATTAAGAATATTAATTTTAGGCAACCCCAGTTGAGAATCCGAATCGAAAACGCCGTGAGTAGCCACAACAACACCATGGGAGACGCCAGAGCGCGAGACACTTTCGACGTGAAAAGAGATGCCCCCCACGGTGAGGCCGGACCGCTTTGCTACCTCCAGCAATTAGTAGACTTCCTCTGGTAAGGCTTCGTACTTCCGACCCAACAGTGACCGTGCACCACCATCGTATTCATCGAGTACCTTCACCCTCAACAACAATGCGAATTGTGGGTGGCACTTCATTATTGGAATTTACTCCCAATCACCGTTATGAATAAAACTGGCAGCAACTATACTTACAATTAAATGTTTTGTGGCAGGGAAGGACAAGGCAAATTTTGCAAGCTTACTCTCTTCACGCAGTTCTATAATATTCAAAAAATAGAGTACCTTGTCCATCACTCTGTGTTTAAATCTTCTTCCCGCCGTATACCTACCTTTTGGCTGCACTCTGCACTTCGCAAGTCCTTAACCTTTCCACTTAACGTATTACCACAATATTTCATCTTCGTCGATGCGATATTGATGGGACCATCAACCTTTATGCATTATTCAAATCCGCAGGAAACCTTTGTATTTTTCTTTATTCCTTACCTTTTTCTTTTCACACTTCTGAGCATTTAGTGCGTCGCTCATCGACCTTCACAAACTTTTGAACTCACCTTTTGTGCTCCGCTCCGAAACCTTATGATGGTGTGACGCAATATCGCCATTGCACATCGCAATCAACAAATCATAATTTTAAGTCTCAACACTTGGCAAGATGTTTGTTTTAAGTTGCGATGTGGTATCACTGTCGCATATCGCAATCGCAGGTTCTTAAGTTCTGCAATTAATTTGCCGCACGTTAAAAGTTTTAAGTTGCGATGCGATCGCATATTGCACGTTTCAAAGCTCAGGAGGATAACACCAAGTTAAATGTTGTCACCAGCAAAGTATGATCTGCGATATTGACATGGATGCTATATCGTTCACAGTTGAAACCTAAAAGAATTTCAAGTCCGGCCTTTTATGTTTTGTACGATGTTTCGTGAAGAACCAATATAACACAACAAAAGGACGATTTAGCTGCTACCCATCCGGTCCAGCATTGAATCATCATTTAATTTGTGAGCTCCGCATTTTTGTATTAAGAAGGATGTATTTTCCATATGTTGCATGATGAAGATGATGTAAAAAAACTTGCTGAAGCAGAAGAATGAAATAGAAAACTTTCTCTAGTTTTCTGTCTCTCTATGTTTTTGTAGCTCTGTGTAATTTTTATGCCAAAACTGTGTTTTCATTGCTTTATTTCAATTTCAGCATTCTGTGTAAACTCTGTGTGTTGTTGGGGAAAATCATTTCCCCTATTTTTTTTTGAGCTTTTCTGTTATTTTTAAATTTCCAACTTGGTATCAGAGCAGGTTTAGACTCTCAGTGAAAGAAAGTCTTTTTACTGAAGAGCTAAACGTTTGTTTTGAGAAGGAGATTCTCCATCAGTGAGAAGGTTTTTTGTTTACACAGTGAAAATGGCAGCAAGCACAAGGACAAGTTTGACTAATCCACAAATACCACAATTCAATGGTAAGAATTATGATTATTGGGCTATTACAATGAAGGCCCTGTTCTCCTCACAAGATATTTGGGAGCTGGTGGAGAATGGATTCCAAGAACCAGCAAATGCAACAACATATAATGCCTTGACACAAGCAAAGAGATATTTTTTGAAGGAAAATAAGAAAAAGGACTCCAAATCCCTCTTCTGTATTTTTCAAGCAGTTCATAAAAGTATTTTCCCGAGGGTTGCAGTAGCAACGAAGTCCAATGGGGCATGGGATACACTCCAGATAGCCTACCAAAGCATGGCAAAGATGAAGACAACAAAACTACAAATGCTGAGAAGAGATTTTGAAACATTAATCATGAAAGCGTCTGAGAATATAGACTCATCTTTACACATGTGATTGGGTTGGTTACCCAAATCAGTTCTCAAGGTAAGACACTTGAGGAAAGGAGTATAGCTGAGAAAGTTTTAAGAATGGCCATAGAAGAGACAAAGGATCTCTCACAGTTTTTAGTGGATGAGCTTCATGTCTCACTTATGAGCACAGATTTAGAAGACAAAAAAACTCCTCATTGGAGCATGCATTCAAGACAAAAGTGTTTTTTGGTCAACGTATAGGTCAAGGAAGATCAAATTACCGAGGAAGACGAAGAAGCCCACACAAAGGTGGAAGAATCAAGCCTTCAAGCTCAAGTGGAAGGGGCAGCAATCAAAATCCAAGTCAAGGCTCAAGCCAAGATCAAGCACAAGGTCAAAGGTATGGTAAATCTCAAGTTCAATGTCATCATTGTAAGAAGCATGGTCCTTATGAAAATGAACGTATAAAGAAGAAATATGACATGGGTAGCAAACCAAATGTAAATTTCATAAAGGAAAATCAGAACCATGATAGTTTATTTTTAGCTTGTAATGTAGCACAAGAAAAACAAGGGGATGTATGGTTCTTAGATTCAGGGTGTAGCAACCACATGACTGGAAACATAGAAATGTTTTCCAATCTAGATGAAAGTGTAAAATCAAAAGTAACATTAGGGATTGACGACAAGGTCTCTGTCATGGGAAAAGGAAGAGTAGACATACTAGTCTAACAAAGAAGGGAGAGAAGAAGTTCATGCCAGATGTTTATTATGTCCCTGGTTTGAAACATAACCTCCTAAGCATTGGACAACTCATGAAAAAGGGCTACAATGCATTTTTTAAAGATGGTGTGTGCACAATCTTGGATAAGCCTCCAAGTAGACAGCTCATTGCAAAAGTTCATATGAAAAACAATAGAATGTTTCCTCTTAAGATGAGATCAGACTTGAAGGAAGAAGGTGTTATAGTAGCTGTCACACAAGAAAACTTTCAAGAAGAAGTCAAAGATGAGAATTGGTTCTGGCATTTGAGATTTGGTCATCTCGACTTCAGAGGTTTGAATTTGTTGCATATAAAATGCATGGTGAAATGACTGCCACTCATAGGGAAACCAGACAACCTATGTGAAGGTTGCATCTTGGGCAAACGACATAGAGAATCATTTCCAGCAGGAAAGTCAATAAGGGAAAAAGCACCTTTGGAGATTGTCCACTCAAATTTAGGTGGACCAACGCAAACACCATCATTTGGTGGCAACCACTATATTTTTACATTCATATATGACTACACAAGGAAGACAAGGGTCTATTTCATAAAATAGAAAAGTGAAGTGTTTCACAGCTTACGCCACTACAAAGCTCTTTTTGAGAAGCAAAATGGACACTACATAAAAGTGTTGACGACTGATAGAGGTGGCGAATATATTTCAAATGACTTCCTACGTTTTTGCATGGAGCATGGAATTCACAAGAAGTTTACAACAAGGTATACACCTCAGCAAAATGGTGTTGGAGAGAGAAATAATCAAACCATCATGGAGATGGCAAGGAGTATGTTGAAGGCAAAGCATTTTACAAATGATTACTCGGATGAAGTTGTCTCTTGTGCAACGTATATCATTAATAGAGGCCCAACCAAAAGTGTAATGAATAGATTTCTTGAAGAAGCATGGAGTGGAATAAAGAAATTTGTCACTCACATGATAGTGTTTGGATGTGTGGCATATGCACATGTCCCGGATGAGTTGAGGAAGAAGTTGGACAAAAACGGGGAGAAATGTATATTTCTTGGATACAGTGATGAATCCAAGGTATACAAGCTCCACAATCCATTAACCAAGAAGGTAATAATCAGCAGAGATGTTCAGTTCATAGAAGAAGAAGCATGGGATGGAAGTTTAGAGAATACAGTAAATGTGAAGAAATATATGTCATGTGAAGACAAAGAGGAATTGACTGGTGCAAGTAATTTCTCACCAGTACCTCCTCCTCCACCCACACAAGCTCAACAAAGCACACCGAAAGCAAGCAATAGGACAACATTCCGCAATCAAGTAAGTGCTTCTCCAAGCATGCCACAAAGCTCTGCAAATCCATCCACTTCAAGCTCAACACCAAGCTCGTCTTTAGCAAGTATAAGAAGACCAAAATTCAGAAATTTAAGTGAAATTTATGAGCAAGAAGAAGTTGATAATACTGTCGGTCTGAATTCTTTATTTGCATTATTTTGTCATGTATATGACCCAATACATTTTGAAGATGCAGTCAAAGAAGAGAAATGGGTTGAAGCAATGAATGAAGAAATAGGAGCAATAGAAAGGAATGATACATGGGAGTTAGTGGACCTTCCACAAGGAAAAGAAGTCATTGGAGTGAAATGGGTCTATAAGACCAAGAGAAAAATTGAAGGCAAGATAGAAAGGCAAAAAGCAAGGCTAGTTGTCAAAGGCTATAAGTAGCAGCATGGAAGAGACTATGAGGAAACCTTTTCACTAGTTGCAAGGATGGAGAGAGTGCAAACAGTGTTGTCAATAGCAGCACAACAAAAATGGAAAGTGTATGAAATGGACGTGAAGTCAGAATTCTTGAATGGAGTGCTGAAAGAGGAGGCGTATGTTGAACAACCTCCTGGCTATGAGGTAGAAGGAAAAGAACACAAGGTGTGTATATTGTGGAAATCTCTTTATGGGCTAAAGCAAGCACCACGTGCATGGTACAATAGGATAGATGCTTACCTGATGGACAATGGGTTCAACAAATGTGATGGTGAACCTACACTCTACATCAAAGAAAATGACAGTAATATTTTTATTGTTGTTTTTTATGTAGATGATTTGATTTTTATAGGCAGTGATGATTTTCTCATCGTTGATTTTAAAGTAGTCATGAAAAGTGATTTTGAAATGACTAACTTGGGGTTGTTAAGATATTTTTTTGGCATAGAAGTGAAGAAAACATAAAATGGAATTTTTATCTCTCATGAAAAGTATGTTGCAGATATTTTAAAGAGGTTCAATATGCAGAAAAATAAGCCAACACCAACTCCAACAGTCATGGGGTTGGAGTTGAGCAAGGAAGACTACAACAACAATGTCAATCTGACATTATACAAAAGCATGGTTGGAAACCTAATGTATTTGACTGCAACTAGGCCTGATATAATGTATGCGCTTAGTTTGGTTTCAAGGTTCATGGAGACACCCAAGGAGACACATTGGTAAGCAACCAAAAGAATTTTAAATTATGTCAATGGGATGAAGGAGTATGGTGTTCTATACTCCACAACTGATGATTTTAGGCTGATTGGTTACACTGATAGTGATTGGGTTGGAAGTGTTGATGACAGAAAGAGCCCATTAGGATATGTTTTTGATATGGGTTTGGGAGCCATTTCATGGGCTTCCAAGAAGCAGCCAATAGCTTCATTATCAACAACAAAAGCTGAGTATGTAGTAGCAATAGCAGCAACATGTCACAAAGTTTATATGAGAAGGATGTTGTGGGATTTATGTCATGAAAAAGACAAAGGAAAAACTATTTTATGTGATATCACTTCAACAATTGCACTATCAAAGAATTTTGTTCTCCACAAGAGGAAAAAGCACATTGATGCTAAATATCATTTCATAAGAGAATTAGTTAACAATGGTGAAATTGTGTTACAACATTGTAGGTTAGAGGAACAATTTGCATATATCTTCACAAAGCCATTGGCACATAAAAACTTTTTTTATCTTAGAGAATGTTTGAGAATGGCCAATGGCGACAGTTGTGATTAAGGGGGAGAGGTCGAATTTACTCCGAGCCACCGCCATGAATAAACTGGCAGCAACCATACTTATAGTTAAATGTTTTGTTGCAGGGAAGGACAAGGAAAATTTTGCAAGCTTACCCTCTTCACGCAATTCCATAATATTCAGAAAACAGAGTACCCGGATCATCACTCTGCATTTAAATCTTCTTCCCGTCATATACATACCTTTTTCCCACACTCTGCACTTTTCAAGTCGTTAAAATTTCCACTTAACGTATTACCACAATATTTCATCTCAGTCGATGCGATATTGGTGGGACCATCAACCTTTACGCATTATCCAAATCCGTAGCAAACCTTTTTACTTTTATTTATTCCTTACCTTTTTATTTTCTCACTTCCCAGTGTTTAACGTGTCACTTATCAGCCTTCGCAAAATTTTGAACTTACCTTTTGTGCTCCACTCTAAAAGCTTGTGATGGTGTGATGCGATATCGCCATCGCACATCAAAATCAACGAATCATAAGTTTAAGTCTCAACAGTTGGAAAGATGTTTCTTATAAGTTGCGATGCGGTATCACCATTGAATATCACAATCGTAAGTTCTTAAGATTTCCAATTAAGTTGCCACAGGTTAAAAATTTTAAGTTGCGATGCAATCGCATATTGCACGTCGCAAAGCTCAGGAGGATAGTGCCAAGTTAAATTTTGTCACCGTCGAAGTATGATCTGCGATATATAAATGGATGTGATATCGTTAACAGCTGAAACCTAAAATAATTTCAAGTTTGGGCTTTTATGTTTTGACATTTTTTCATGAAGAAACATTATAACACAGAAGAAGGACGATTTAGCTGCTACCCGTTCTGTCCAGCGTTAAATCACCATTTAATTTGTCAGCTCCGCATTCTTGTATTAATAAGGATGTATTTTCCATATGTTGCGTGATGAATATGATGTAAAAAAACCCCCTGAAGAAGAAGAATTAAATAGAAGAACTTTATCTAGTTTTCTGTTTCTTTGTGTTTGTGTAGCTCTGTGTAATTTTTATGCAAAAATTGTGTTGTCATTGCTTTATTTCAAGTTCCACATTCTGTGTAAACTCTGTATGTTGTTGGGGAAAATAATTTTCCTTGTTTTTTTTTCAGCTTCTCTGTTCTTTTTAAATTTCCAACATTCTTGATTTTCTCAACTTCTGCAATGGAATTGAACGTGCTTAAATTCACGCCGACTCTTATTGCGTATTTCAGGTGTGTCTCCTTGCATGGATTCACATACACAATCTGATTGGGTGAGACGTCGAGATTCAAGATGGCTTCGATCTCCACCCAGCTCACGTAGTTGAATCCAAACCCAATCATGGTGAGGGCTGAGAATAATGCTCGCTATGGGTTACACTTCACAACGTAAAAGAGGCACACGTTTTTGAAGGCTTCCTTCCATTTCTGTGACAAACCCACAACGACTCCCAGGTTGAGAACATAAAACAAGCCGTTCACATCGTTTTTGTTGATAATCGACTGTACCATTTGGTTCATAGCTTCCTGCGACCTTGACCGCACGATCGTCACCTTTCGGCTCTTCAAGTCAGGGCTAGCTTTTTCGGTGGCCATGTCCACAGTCAAAACCAAAACAGAAAATGAAAATTAAAATTCAAAGAGATGAAAGGATTATAGCACTTAGAGCCACACATTACGGAATTTCCTTCATCTCTATTTATAGTGGGGAATTGCACTATTCATCAGGGTGACAATTATCACAATATTCAAATGGCTAATCTTCGGCTTTGTCTTTCATCTACAACGACATTGTAGTGATCCATTCTCTCTCAATAATAATGGCCCTATACAATATTGTAAAATTATTAGAGCACAAATATAGTAAAATTATTAGAGCATAAATACATACTTGCAAGAATTGAAAAATAAAAATTTGAATTGATAATGAATTTGATTTGTAAATATTAGTTTGAGAATCAATACATAAAAGCAATTAAGTTAAACTTAGTTTTACATGCAATAAATGTGGATAGTTAAAGCTAACTGAAGCTAAGTGTGATTTATGTTCTGTTAATATGCACATGCACCACATGCAAGCACTAGATTTAACTAAATAAAGCCAAGTACACACTACATGTAAGCACTTGAGTTAACTAGCTAAAGACAAGTGCACATCACATGCAATATCTAGAGTTGAACAAAAGCTAATTAAGGCTAACTATGTGCATGGAAAACACTCGAGTTAACTAGCTAAAGACAACTGCACATCACATGCAATATTTAGAGTTGAACTAAAGCTAATTAAGGCTAACTATGTGCATAGACACCAACATCCCCCCTTAAGCATAACTTAGGTGAGTGTGATGCAAAATGAATGAGTCCTAGAAATAAGGCCATTTTAGGGACACATATACAATGCATGAAAATAGGAAAGAGGGAAAATCGAGTGGGAAGAAAAAAACCCCCTCAAAATATAATGCAAAAGTAGAGAAAAGACAAATCCTAGGCAGTCGTGTCCTTCACCCTAAGATGATATTGCGAGAATTGAAACTTCTGCTAAGGGAAAGTCTTGGTGAAGAGATCAGGAGTCTGATCAAAACTAGGACAGTACTGAAGATCAATGATCCCATCATGAATGAGTTCTCTAATGAAGTGCATGTGGATCTCGATGTGTTTGGTCCACTGTCGCTGCACTGGATCTCTACAAAACTTTAGTGTGCTTTGATTATCGCACCAGATAATAGTTGGACGATGGACATTGATCCCAAGCTCACATAGGTAATGTTGTAGCCAAATGGCCTGAATAGTGGCATTCATTGCACCTCTATACTTAGCCTCTGCTGATGGTAAAGCAATGACAACCTGATTCTTGCTTGGCCAAAAAATTGGGTTGGATCCCAAACTATGTACATAACCGGAGGTGGACTTGTGATCAATGTTGTCACCAGACCAATCTGAATTTGTGAACCAAATGAGATCCAATTTTTTTTTTTTATGCATAATGAATCCCATAGATGATTCTCCCATGGACATATCGAAGGATGCGCTTTGCAGCTTTACAATGTAACTCATGTGGCTCCTGCATGTATTTGGAAATTGCTCCTATTGCATATGAGAGATCAAGATGGGAGTGAGTGAGATAAAGAAGACTTCCCACAAGATGATGGTACAATGTCCAATCAACCAATGGTGTGTCTTTTCCATTCTCAAGATTTATCCATGATAAGAAAGGTGTGGTTGCTGGCTTGCAGTCACTCATGTGAAATCGTGCCAAAATATCTCCATCATACTTTGGTTGAGAAATAGTAATCCGATAACCACTCTCATTGATCTCTAATCCAAGGAAAAATTTTAGCAAGCCTATGTCTGCCATAGAAAACCACTTATGCAATGCAGTTTTAATCTTAGAAATGACAGAAGTTGAACTACCTATTATCGAAAGATCATATACATAGAGTATTATGATCAACAAGGAGTCAATAAACATTGGAATCAGATTTGCAACGTACAAAATTTGGAGATAACAAATAGGAATCCATCTTTGCATACCATGCTCTATTTTCCCGCTTGAGGCCATAGAGAGAATTATTTAGTTTGCATACCAGATATGAATTGTGCATGCATCCCTGTGGCTTCTCCATGTAGATTTCCTCCTCCAGATCACCATGAAGAAAGGAATTCTTCACATCCATATGATGCACCTCCCATCCTCTTGTTTCTGCAATGGAGAGAGCTAGCCGAATGGAATCCATTTTTCCACTTGAGCAAAAGTATCATCATAGTCAACACCATGTACTCGTTGAAAACATTTTTCTACCAACCATGCCTTATATCTACTAACTTGGCCATTTTCTCTTTTCTTCGTCTAGTAAACTCACTTGCACCTCACAGGTTTACGATTTGAAGGTAGCGGAACCAAATCCCAAGGCTAGTTCTCATTGAGAGAGTTATATTCGTCATCCATTGTTTCTTCCCATTTAGGATTCCCAATTGCTTCTGCATAAGTCTGTGGATCAGATGCATGCATCATATAAGCATGCATGGGCATGCATGGCTCCATAGCTAAAATTTCTTGTGGATCTTCCTCAAACTGAGGTATAGAGGCATGATCATCAAGGAGATCACTCATGCTACGCCATTTTTGTGTTGAAGGTGGTCAAGAATATTCCGAAGTACATGAGCAAGTATGATCCCGATGTTCAAAAACTGGTGGTCCAACACGTGTCACAGGAAAAGTCTCATTTTCATCAGAATTCGGATCTGAAGTTTCATATGCATACTCATCAATGAGTGGTGATGGAAACTTGGTAACAAGTTCATCTGCTGGTGCATGCAAAATATCTTCATCAAACTTTACACTCCTTTCAATAAAGAGCTCTTTAGTGTTGATATCAAGAAATATGTACCCTTTGAATTCATCATAATATCCAACAAACATGCATGCTTTACTTTGAGGCTCCAAAGGCTTTCTCTTCTCTGTAAGAATGCGGGTCCATTCTCAAGATCCAAAAATGCGAAAATGACTCACTTCAGGTTGCATGCTAGTCTGAGCCTCAAAAGGTGTTTTTCCAGTAACAAATTTATGAGGATATCTATTTTGGATGTATGAGGAACAATTGATTGCTTCAGCCTACAATTTTGACGAAAGATATTTTGAATGCAACATGCAATTTTCCATCTCTTTCAAAGATCGATTCTTCCTTTTAGCCACCCCATTTTGCTGTGGAGTGTAAGGAACTGTATGTTGAAACTGTATGCATGATTCATTATAGAGATTCTTGATATATATGTTGACATATTTTGTCCCATTATCTGTGCGGAGTATCTTGATGCGTTTTCCAGACTGATTTTCTACATGCGCTTTGAAAATCTTTAGATGTTGAAAAACTTCAGACTTGAGTTTCAAGAAGTAAACCCAAGTGAATCTCGTTTAATCATCTGTAAATGACAACACATATCTTGATTTTCTCATTGAAATTACTGGAAATGGACCCATGAGATCACTATGTACAAGTTCCAAAGGTGAAGAGGCTCTCCATGCATGTCCCTTCTCGAACTTGTCTTGTGGATGCTTTCCAAGAGCACATCCATTACAAACACCATTTGAAATTCAATGCTCGGAAATCCTTTAACCATCCATTGCTTGCTAAGTTGATGCATATATCTAAAATTCAAGTGCCCAAATCTCTCGTGCCAAATTCTACTTTCTTAATTTGCGTGCGTAAGTAGAAAAATAGAATTTGATTGAAGAACAAAATCAGAAAATGTATACAAACGAGATTGATCATTTACCTTGGTAGCTGCAATCTTCAAGTTGGTTTGCATGTCATAAATTCTCATAGAATCCAGGGTAAATTCCACTTTACTTCCAGTACATGTATGTGTCATCTGATACACTGAAAGACGATTCAGATAAAGCCTTGGAATATGCAAGACATTCTCAAAAATTCCATCTTTGAATTGCACTCTTCCTTGTCTAGTTGCTTCAACTTCAGAATTGTCCCCCATGAGAATAGCAGGTCCTGAGTATGCATGTAGAGAATACAAGGTTTTCTTTGAAGAAGCCATGTGAAGCTCCTGAATCAATGATCCATTATTGTGGTGTAGAATGAAGAGCAATCAGAGCATGCCCATTACCCTTTTTTCTGATGGTTTTTCCTCTGTCTTCTTCTTGGCACTTTCTGGAATGTGATGACATATTATTTTGCTGAGGAGTCTTTTCCATCAGATCAGTATACTTCTACATGAAAGAGGATTCAGGATGATAACCTCTATTACAATAAGGACACTTGAAGTTTCCTTTCTTTCCCTTCTTACCCTTGGAGTTGGAAGAATCATCTGGAGGTTTTGGATTTCCTCCCTTTCTCGGAATTGGATATCTTGCCTCTCCTTTTCCTTTGTATTGTTGATTTGGTTTCGAGTTAAAATTTCCATTTTCATGCATGGCAAATGAATGTGAATTTGGATACTTTAATGGACCCATTTTTATGAGCTTATCCTGCTCACGAATAAGATACTCAATAAATGTATCAAATTTGGGCATTTTCCATTTTTCTCCAGTTGCAATTCTAACTGTATGAAATGTAGAAAAAGAAACAACATATTCAGGGCCTAATTTAGACAAAATAGAAAGGATCAATTGGCCTTCCTATTTTCATTTATTGATCCCACAATCATGTAGCTCTAGAATAAATGATTAAAATTTCATAAAGAAATGTTGAATGTTCTCAAAGCTATTTGGATCTAATGAATTTGGCTCATTTTCGAGAATATGAGCCTGTATCTCATCCTGATTTAGAGTATTTCATGTGTCCACATGGAAACGTAATGTTGGAGATATGCAAAACAATAGAATACCAAAACCCTCGTCCATCATGTTGAAGTATTTGGATTTTTCAACGGTGGAATTGGTTAAGCTTCCGTATTCATAACTATCCAATAAAACCCTTTGCCTCTGAGGTGAAGAGAAATATTTGGCTTCCATTGTAAGTAGTTATACGGAGTAAGAATCGTTGAAGATGAGAACTCCATTTTCTTCACGTTGTAGCTGTAGAAACAATTGTGGCAATTCTCCAATATTTTGATACGCAATTCAAATCTTCGAACAATTTCCAATTATTTTCTATTCAAAACTGAAAAATATTGTTCATGCACCTTCGCCAAAACCTTGTAGCTCTGATACCATGTAAAATTATTAGAGAAAAAATACAGATCTAGCTGAAGAATAATTACACAAACTTGCAAGAATTGAAAAGGAAAAATTGGAATCGAGAATGAATTTGATTTATCAATATTAGTTTGAGAATCAATATATAAAAGAAACTAAGTTAAGCTTAGTTGTACATGCAATAAATATGGATAATTAAAGCTAACTGAAGGTAAGTGTGCTTTATGTTTTGTTAATGTGCACATGCACCACATGCAAGGACTAGAGTTAACTAACTAAAGCCAAGTGCACACCACATGTAAGCACTCGAGTTAACTAGTTAAAAACAAGTGCACATCACATACAATATTTATAGTTGAAATAAAGCTAATTAAAGCCAACTATATGCATCTACAACACACGAGTTAACTAGCTAAAGACAAGTTCACATTGCATGCAATATCTAGAGTTGAACTAAAAATATTTAGCACTAACTATGTGCATGTACACCAAAAAATATCTAATGGCATATGATTAAATGAAAATCTTAAACACCAACCACTAAGCCAATCATTGGGTTAGTGGTTGGCCATGTTTATGTATGGCGATAGCCACCCATCCATTTCCCCGCGATTTTCCGGTGAGTTTTCAAGCGTACGTTCTATGACGTGTACGGTCGTGTACGTCTCACGGTGGCAGCAGAAAATAGAGTCAACTTGAACGAGAGTTGGGCCTGTCACTTGGTTGTAAGTAGATTTTAGGTAGTAAAAGCGATAAATTTAAATAAATTTGAATGGCAGTTTCTGCTAAAATTTTTTAAATCTAAAATCTGCAGCTGGAAGTTTAAATGCAGGTAGTTACTCCTTGGTTTGTAAAAAACATGTGATTATCACCACCCACAAATCCCTTCGCTGGAAATTGTTCGTGGAGCTTGATGAGGCACGTCGAACTGGTTATCTTGCGCAGCTTCATGAGCTGGATATTTGGGTTATGGAAATCAGTGAAGGTGTGGATATACTCCAGCAAGAAGAGGAGTTTTGTGAGTCTGTGTTTAATGTGATCAAAGAGTTATGCGCACTAAAGCGCTCGAAATGGATTTCTCACTGCCAAAATAAATGTAAATAACAGATTCCTCCTTCTGCTTATCGAGCCAATCCAAGCAATCCTCTAATTCAATATTTACTCTGATTTCCACCAGTGGAGCGATTCTGCTAGGTGAGTTTAGGAATGTGATCAGGAGGGAGTAGGGGGCCTATTTTTCACATGTTTTTGCCATACTTCTGGAAATACTCCACGAAATTTGCCTCCATATCATAGAAATGATTGGCGATGAACTTTGAGCTCTATATGATCGAGGTTCAGATTGCATACTCCTTAAAACCGTGTGCATAAGAGATATTAGATTGGTTTGCAGAGCAACTTGTAATGGAGCATAGAAGGAACTGAAGATACACTAGGAACGGAGGGTGATAAGTCTCATTTCGGCGGCATCCAAAATGAGCTTCGGGGTTCAAAGATGACCCACCGGAGGTCGAAGGCAGATGGGGTGCAGTGGGGCCCGTAGGACATTAGAAACCTCAATCCAGCGGCATCCAAAATGAGTTTCAAGGTTCAAAGTTGACCCACCGGAGGTCGAAGGGAGATGGGGGTGCAGTGATGAGTGTGCAGGTGATGCAGACCATTTACAAGACGTTTGCGTGGCTGACAAGACCAGTCGAGAGCTGAAGCCGCTCTACACAATATCGAAGCTGTTGTCGGGCTTACAAATTTTTGGACTTTACAGGAGATTTGGATGCCATGGCTTGCTTCTGTAACAGATTTTGGCATGTCCTGTTGCATTTCATTAGAAGCATGGAGAAAAATAGAAAGTTTTTGCACACGCAGAGGTCCGCACATTTTCTGTACAGCACCTGCGGAGTCTACGTGAAACTTATGATTTATTCAAAATCTCATTTATTTTGCGGGTTCATAGTGTTGGAGGGTGCTAAAATGGTTTAATTTATCCCAGGAGCGAGTAAATAGCTCTCGAGCCGAGGTCGAATTGTGGGTAGGGTTTATAGTCAACAATCAATATTCGAGGGCTTGAATTATGCCCTACTTCGAGTCATTGGTACATCCTCGTAGACCACTACATTACAAGCTCAGTTCTAAGTGGGTGTTATTAGCCATAAAAGAGTATACAGGTGCAAGTTTGTAAAAGGAGGTCGAGCATTGGTAGCTGTCTTAGTTATCAATGATTAGATACACCTATCCATGGTGATCTAGTTTACTGGTTGGGATGTCTAGGAGCCCTGAACCCTCAGCTCTGTTTTCCAATCACTGAATTGTATTTCTCGATCAAGAGTTGCTGGATCGAAAAGCTTTGAATTTTCCTGTGGCGGTACTCGTACCGCTGAGCACTTCGGCAGTGGAGGTACCCTAGGGGCGGTGGGTGGACATTTATGGATGGTCACTCGCCCTCTTTTCTCCTCAAGCTTCTCTTTGCCCCTTTGTGGTGCAAATGGAAAGTGATATACTGGAGACTATTACAAAGTAAGTACTTTTCAGATTCATATTATCTAGCTGGTGGTTGATGACTCTGGAAGGCCACTTGACAATTAGTGCATTGGCCCCTGCCGAATCATAGTGGCCCTTTTTCATAACTACTCCAGATTAGAAGTAGGTCCCTATCATGTCGGGACATAAATTCGTCTTTGTGGATTTCGAGGACCCGGAAGACGAGGTGGCTTTAGTGCATGCCTTGGATGTGGTAGAAGGAGGGTATACTCCGCGAGACCATTTGATTAAGGCTAGTTGGGTGCATGAAGGGTTTTCTAATTTGCCACTTTATTCAGGGAGGAAACTACAAGCGGACGAGGAGGCATGTGTAAATTTCGCTAAAACTGTACACAGGCAAGTGGTAGATAAGCCATTCAAGCCGCATTCTAGATGTATCTTATTGAGTTTTGGTCGGGATGTGATGGGAGGACAAGCAGTTAGTATGCAGGAGAGGTCTCTGGTCGGACGCTGGCATTACGAAAAATTTAGCAAAGAAGATATCTTCCCATGGCTAATGGAGGCTTGGAACCAAATCATAGGTTATAGACCGTTGAAAAGTAAATTGGAGGGAGGGTGGTATGCATCTCATTTTATCAAATCCGAGGACCTGGCGGAGATCTTTAGTAGGGTCTGGGTAAACGGTAGGTGCTTCCTAGCACTTCATAGGTGGAATGTAGGTTTTCACCCTGTGAAAAACGCGCTGATAAACCACCTTGTATGGGTGAAGTTACCTGGCTTACCCATGGAATTCTGGACACAGTCGGCATTATGGACGATTGGGGATTGCATTTGGTCCTGCCTGTTCGTGGACACCAAATGCACAGGGGTATATGACAAGTGGGCAACTTGGGTGCTGGTTGAGGTGTCTTTTGCGGGCGGCCTTCCTATGGAAGTGGACCTTGAATGGGATGGGTTTGTCCATTGACAAACTTTGGATTACTGTCTGGTTCCATTTCGGTGCCATCTATGCCATAACATTAGGCATCTGATGCGACATTGCACTCGTTTCAGTGCTTCCATGAGGAAAATGGAGGGGCACTTGAAGACTATGGACGCATCTTCTGGTGGCAAGAGCCATATGGAAAAACAACTATATGCGCCTTCATCTCCAGGTAAGTCGCCAATGATCCAATCTCACAATGTTGGACCTATTTTATCTGCTACGGATTTGATTTTGGCTTCTCGGAACCCGCGAGTAGATACTGGTCAAGGTCGGGGGGAGCTAGTGTCTATGGTGGAACTTCGCATTTCACCTGAGTCCGGTATGGATATGGTGAATAGTCTACCTGTTTGTCCTCCTTTGATAGTGCGAGGTCTGGTGCATCCTGTGTCTCCTGCTTCTGTGGATATGTCCCTCTCTCCTTCACTGGAATCCTTGACCGATAAATCATTGGACCTGCCTTCGTCCCCACATAACTCGGTTGGGAGCGAGTTGGAGTTCATCCTTATGAACTCTACTGTGGGTTTGGGGCTGTTGTCTAAACACTGTTACCAATGAAATAGGTAGCCTAACCTCAAAACGGGAACTCTAGCCCAAAATGACTCAAAAAACATGAAAAAACACCCCAAAAACAAAAACGTGTATTCCAGAACGCACTTGGTTTTTTTTGAAGGTCAAATTTCAAAATTTTATAAAATTATGCTAAAAACAAAATTGTTTCTTGAAAAACGGATTGAAAAAGCACCCTCAAAACAAAACTAGTTGATGTTGGAATAACAAAAGAAAAAAATTGTGTCATATTTTTGACATTTTTAAAAATAGAAATAACACTTTTTAATTTTTAAAATTCAAAAATTAAAAAAAAACCTAAAATTTAAGAAAAAAATAAATTTAAAAAATAAAAACATTTTAAAGCTTAAAATTTAAAAATATATAGGAATAAAAAAATAAAAAAAAAAACAAAATAAAAATTTTAATTCAAACATTAAAAAAACCATAAAATTTAAGAAAAAAATAAAAATTAAAGATTAAAATTTCAAAATATATAGAAAAAAAAGGGTTAAAAAAAAAAGAAATTATAAAAAATAAAATATAGAAATTAAATTTAAAAAAGAAAAATAAAATGTTTATTAAATTTAAAAAAAATAAATAAAATAAATTTAAAGAAATATATTAAATTTTAATAAATTTAAAAATTTAAAATAACAATTTAAAAAAAAAAAACATTATTTAAATTAAAAGTAAAAAAATGAAAAATTAATTAAAAATAAAAAGTGAAAAATAAAATACAATAAAAATATTAAATTTTAAAAAATATATATTAAAAAAACAATTAAATTTTAAAAAATAAATTAAATTTAAATTATAAAAAATAAAATATATATATATATATATATATATATATATATATATATATATATATATATATATATATATATATATAAATTAAAAATATATATATTAGATTTTATTAACTTTAAAAAATGTTAATATTAAAATAACAAATTAATTTAAAAAAAAATATTAAATTTTAATAAATAAATGAATAAACAAATAAATTTTGAAATAAAAAATAAATTTTAAATATAAGGGAAAAAAAAACATTGTTAAAATAAAAAGTTAAAAAACTTTAAAAATCAATTAAAATTGAAAAATTGAAAAAAATAAATTAAAAAAGCTATATTAAATAAAAAATAAAATGAAAAACAAATTAATTGGAAAATATTAAGTTTAATTAAAAAAATATAATATTAAAGACACAATTTTGATTGAAATAAAAAAAATATAAAAATTTTATGTAATTAAAAAAATAACAATAAAAAGATAAAAAAATAAAATAAAATATTAATTTCAAATAAATTAAAAAGAAAAAATAGAAAATTTATTAAATTTTAAAAAATTAAATGAAAAAACTAAACATAAAATTTAATTAAAAAAAAATTTAAATTAAATAAAAAAAAATACAAAATTTAATAAACATAATTAACAAAATTTAGAAAAGAAAAGAAAAGAAAAGAAAAAAAAAATTAAAACAAATTCAATTTCAAATATAAAAATTAAATTAAAAAAAAATAATTTTAAATTTTTTAAATTTAAAAAACAAAAAAAATCAAATTAAAAAAAAAAATATTAAAAATAAAAAAAATAAAATAATATTAAAATAAAAATAAAAATAAAAAAATTCTCGAAATCAGCCTCCCGCCCAGGTGGCGGTGGAGGTCGGTCGCTGGGCAGGCGTGGAGGTTGCATGCAGCCTCCGGCCCGCCCAGCGGCCAGCCTCCAACGCCACCTGGGCGGGAGGTCGATTGGTGGTGCCACCACCATAAAAAACAGCCTCCACGCCCGCCCAGCGGCCGGCCTCCGCCACCACCTGGGCGGGAGGTCGATTGGCGGCGCCACCACCATAAAAAAAAAATATTTTTTATTCTATTTTTTTTTTTAAATTTTTACTATATATATATATATATATATATATATATATATATATATATATATATATATATATATATATATATATATATATATATATATATATATATATATATTAAATTGATTTTTATTTTTATTTTTAAATTTTTATTTTTGTTTTTAGTTTCCTTTTTTAATTTTTAATATTTTTTTTTTTTAATTTGATTTTTTTCTTTTTTGTTTTAAAATTTTTTTTATTTTTTAATATTTTATTTTTTATATTTTTTTCTTTTTTAATTCAAATTTTTTATTTTAAATTTAATTTGTTTTGATTTTTTTTTGTTTTTTTTTAAATTTAATATTTTAGATTAATTATTTTTAAAAATTCAAAATTAATTTATTAAATTTATAAAATTTTAATTATTATTATTATTTTTTTTAACTTTTACTTTATTTAGTTTTTCATTTTTAAAATTTATAAATTTTTTCGTTTAAAAAAAAACAGTAAATTTATGGATATTTGTTTTTTAATTATTTGCACGTGGTTTTTTTCATTTTTTTTTGTTTTTTAATGATAGTTTTCTTTTTTTTTATTTTTTTAATTTGTTTTTTTGTTAATTTTAAAAATTGTATTTTTTTTTCTTCTTATTATTATTATTATTTTAATTTAAATTTTTAAATATAATTTTAATTATTTTTAAATTTTCTATTTAATTTTTTTTTTAATTATATGGTTTTTTTTAATAACTTAGAAAAAAATGTTTTTGATGGTTTTTATTTTTTATTTTTTTGGTTAATTTTTGTTCTTTTTCTTTAAATTATGTGTTTTTTTTCAAATTTTGTCATTTCTTTTGATATAATTTTTGAATATTTTTGTTTTTTTTTTTAATTTATTTTTGTTTAAATTTTTTATTTTTACGAGTTAATTTTGTTTTTTTTACATTTTTATTGGTTTTTTTATTGTTTTCATATATATTTTTTTATCTAAGTTTTGTGTTTTATTACCAACATGGAAATCACCACTCTAAAAAAAAAATGGTTGATGCTGCATCAATACGTTTCAAAATTAGCATGAAAATCACCGCTCTTAAAAAAAAATGTTGATGCTACATCAATACGTTTCAAAATTAGCATGAAAATAACTAACATTTTAAAACAAATATTCATACTTCATAAATAAAAATATTAGAGTGTCAAAAATGTGCACAAAAAAAAGGGGGTGATTCTGCATCACCACTTTTCAAAATCGGATGTTTTTTATGCTACCAAAAAAACGTAGGTAACAGTGTGGTTACCTATTTCATCAGTAACAGTGTTTCTATTGACATTGGCTGCTTGATTCCACCTAATATTACTATTAGCCCTGCTTCGAGATCCAATGTCACGATCCACAAGGGAAGAGGTCGATCGAGGGGGAGGAATAAGACGGTTTGGGTGGATTCTTTACAGGATTCTACACCAGGCAACTTTCGAGACGTAACAGTTACCCTTGCGTTAAACCAGGTCCTTAGAGCATTGAGCCCATCTCCCAACTGTCCCCCATGAAGTTATGCTCATTAAACATTCAGGGGTTGGGAGGGAGGGCTAAATTGGCTTCGGTGCGAGACCTGTTTTTTTCTTGAAACCCTTGTATCATCTTTTTACAAGAGATAATTTCTTCTGCTGAATGTGTGCATTCATTTTGTCAAGCTCTGTTTCCTAACTGGCATTTGGTTACCACAGATGCAGTGGGTCAGTCGGGAGGACTTGCAGCAATGTGGGATCCTACTTGTGTTTCCTTCATGACATATAGTTTCTCTAGGGGCATTCTGCTTACGGGCCATTAAAG
Source organism: Pinus albicaulis (assembly GCA_034641835.2). NCBI lineage: Eukaryota > Viridiplantae > Streptophyta > Pinopsida > Pinales > Pinaceae > Pinus > Pinus albicaulis. The sequence continues at coordinate 415,280,226 of CM076584.1, forward strand.
AGGTTTCAATGAGAGGATTCATTGTGTTAATTTATATGCTCCGTATAAGGAGAGACGTGGATTCTGGAGGAACTTGGAGGAATGCGGTCTATTAGCTTTGGACAGTGCTATATTTTCCGGAGATTTTAATTGTACCATCAGAGATGGAAAGGTTTGGAGTCCGCGGCGGCAGCGAGATCAATTGGAAGAATATTTGTTTAAAGTTTTCAAGAACTCAACCCTGGTGGATTTAAGACTGGAGAGGGAGGGGCTGACGTTGGCTCAACGGTTTTATAGGGGAGGATTTCATTGGTAAAAGGATCGACTGGATAATGATACAAGCTTCACTTCTCTCATTGATGGAAGGTTTGATTACAAAAGTGGAGGACTTCATCATTTCAGATCATAGGCCTATTACTGTGGAATGGAAATTTGAAGTGGTTAGGAAAGGATACCCGTTTAAATTTAATTGGGTATGGCTTAAAAATGAAAGTTTTAATCAGTTAGTCAGGAAGCATGATGCGGAGCAAAAACATGACCCAAACACTTTGGCGATGATTAGAATTGCTGAAACTTTAAGAGGTTTGAAGAAGCGGGTTAAATAATGCGAGAAGGCTGAAAAAGAGAAACTGCTAATTGACCTGAGGAAAGCCAATGAATGGATTTCCGGTATCCTAAAGGAAATTGATGATGGTGTAAAGATATCAGATCATTGGGGTTGTCTTAAAGACCTGGAAGAGACACGACATAAGATTTTACTTATCAATGAACAATCCTGGTGCCTTAAGAGCCGAGTGAATTGGCTTCAAGAGGGAGACTACAAGACGAAGTACTTTCATAATTTCACAAATGGACGGAAGAAGGTTAATGCAATTTGGAGGATGGAGGTTGATGGAGTCACGGTTCATACAACTAAGGAGATAAAAGAGGTTGTGGTAAATTTCTTCCAAAAGCTATACACAGATAGAGAGGAGGTGGAGATCGCAGAACAACAAAAGGTATTGGCTGACTTCCCTAGGATGTTTGGGACAGTAGAAAATGAGGTGTTGTCGAGGCCAGTTACCAGCGAAGAGGTGACAAGAATACTTAAATCTTTTCTCGCAGACAAGAGTCCAGGCCCAGACGAGTGGACACCAGATTGTTTCACCCATTTCTCTGATTTATTCCTGGGAAGAATAACGAAGATAGTAGAGGAGGTTAAAAAACATGGAAATTTCAGAGGGGGGATTAATTCCACCTTTATAGCACCGGTCCCTAAGAATTGTGATCCGAGAAGTTTCAAGGATTTCAGGCCAATTTCTTTGTGTAATATGTTATACAAGGTAGTGTCTAAGTTACTTGCTGAAAGGATTAAGGGAACAATGACAAAATATGTGACCTCGGAACAGTCAGGTTTCTTACCAGGGCAGAGTATTCATGATGTGGTGGATATCACACAAGAAGTAATGCATTCCATTAAGACAAGGAACCTAAATGCGAGGATCATGAAAATTGATTTGAGCAAGGAGTATGATCGCGTCAATTGGGGTTTTCTCAAATAGATCTTAATTAAGATTGGGATGTCAAGTGATTCAGTTGACTGGATCATGGGTTGTATTTCCAGCTCTTCTATGTCTATTATCATAAATGGCACGACTTCTAATTTTTTTAGGCCTAGGAGAGGGCTTACGCAAGGATGCGCCCTATCCCCTCTACTATTTATACTTGTTATGGATGCTTTGAGATTGAACATTAAGCGAGTTGTGTCTACCGATGATTTTGCAGGATTGAGAATCTTGTGTAAGGATGCTACTACACACAGCTTCTTCGTAGACGACATCCTTGTTTTTGGACTCATGATGATTAGTAACTGGTGGAGGCTTCGAAAAATATTTAACAAGTTTTGTTACGCCTTGGGTATGGAGGTGAACAATGGTAAATCCTGCTTCCACCATGCGGAAGGGTCACCTGAAGTTATTCAGGTCATTCATATGCATTTTAATTTTCGGGTTTCTAATTTAAAGGAGGGGATAACATATCTTGTTTTCTGGCTTTGGGATACAAATTAAACCATAGATGATTGGCACTCGCTGATAGGGAAATTTCAGAGAAGAATCAAGAACTGGTCCAATAAGTGGCTGACTAAAGGTGGTAGACTGGTCCTTACTGAGGCTATCCTTCAACAACTTGCAATCTATTGGGCACACCTGTATCAAATTCCTCGAAAGATACTAAATAAGATCATAAGAATTATGGAAGAATTTATATGAAATGGGGGCTTGGGAAAAGGATATTTTCATTTGAAAAAATAGGATGATATTGCTAAGCCAAAGAACCTAGGTGGCTAGGGTATTATCGATTTGGATACATTTGGGAAGGCCCTTCGGATGAAATCCCTGTGGCGATGCCTCTGTCTTCCGGGTCCATGGAAAGATATTATGGAACATAAATATCACCATTATACCTAGATGGAAGAAATTTATTTGACGAACAATAGCCATTTGATGAAAGGCTCTAAAATTTGGAACAATTTCTGGAAAGTGTGGTCAGAAATAAAAGTCAAGTCAAAATGGAAATTTGGGAAAGGAGGTCAAATTAAAGTGGGGCAAGCGGAATTGGATGGAACAGGAGAATTACCTCCAATCAGTGCTAATCTAATATCTTTCCTAAATAAAAAAGGAATATTTTATTTGAGTCAGATTATGGATTGGGAGGGGGAATATCCTCAGTGGTATTTGGGTAATAGAATGGCTATACCGAATGAGATGGCACCGAATTGGGAACAGTACAGGGATTGGTTAAGGCATCTGGGTCTATACAAGCATAGCTAGGAAGATAGCATTAAGTGCAGAGGATGTCTCAATAAATGTCAGATTTCTATAAAGGATTTATATCATGACATGATGAAAGTGAAAGTACAGGAAGGGACTCGAGGAAGGATTAGGGAGGTATGGAAGACAAAGGCTCAAAAGAAGTAGGTTATCTTCTTCGGGCTTACATGGTAGGAAAAAAGCCTTACATGGAACAACCTACAGTGGAGAGGGTTTAATGGACCGGGTATCTGCAGTTTATGCAGGAACGCAGGTGAAGACAACAAAAATTTATTCTATAGCTGCTTATTCTCTAAAAAGGTTCTTAGTGATATTTGCAATAAACTCAATTTTGGGGTGCCTTCATATGAAAAAGCAGAAACTGTTTTAATCGGTGGTACAGGAAAGGTAAGTACTTCAGAAGTTTGCCTATAATTTTTCATTGGAACTTTTGGTTTTGTAGGAATAGAAGGATCTTTGATAATATAATAAGCACGCCGGATAAAATATGCATTCAAGTGATCATGACATTGGAGAGTGATAATATAAAAGAAATATCCCCTGTGGATTTGTTTATAAGAGATAGACCACATGACCTTAACCTTCCAGTGGGATATTTCGACGGAGCTCCACAAAATCAAAAGTGTGGATGTGGTGCTTTATTGATATTAAGCCCAAGTTGCCAATATAAGCTTCACTTGTATGGAGGACATGGGTTGAACATGAGGGCGGAAGCTATGGCACTGTGGGGTCTATTACGATTTGCGCAACACCTTTGTGTGGACGGGTTAGCAATCTATGGGGATTCAAAGGTCTTAATAGACCACATGAATCAGTGAACAAACCTCAATCCTAATCATATGACAACTTGGATGGGCCGAATTGAGAATATGAGGAATAAGTTCTCATCCCTCACTTTCTATGACATATATAGAGAAAGAAACACACAGGCGGACAAATTGTCAAAGATGGGTCTAGTTGGCAGATTTGGAGAAATTCAGTACAAACTGATTAATAAAACAATCAACGGAGCTAGCAGCTCTGTATTTTTTTTCTGACCTTTTTGTTTATTATGCAGGTTATGAAAGTAGAGAAGAGACATGGGTGATAAGAGGAAGACATTTATACATGGCCAGGACCTGGGCATTAGGCGAAAAAGAAAAGACATATGTTTTTGTGCAATTTATATTACTGTTTACTTTTCTGTTTTCATCGTAGTTATCGAACAAGTAGAGCCATTTCCTTTGGGATCTGTAAGCAACTAATGGTAGTAGGAAGATGGAGATAATTTTTTTTGTATAAAATCCAAATAGAAACCACCAAGAATATAGAAGAAAATCACTCAGTCACGTTGTATTTGAAATCGACAATAGAAGTTGTAGGATAGTAATGGACATTTTGCTATATATCAGTTATCAAAGAGATGTAATAGGGAACAATATTATGATTTTAGTGAAGTTTAATGTGCTGGTACATAATATAAACCAACTATTTTTTCTGCTGGAAAAAAAAACTGTGTGCATATGCCTGAGATTTTATTGCAAGAGAATTAAGAAATATTTGATGGCGATCAAATTTTATGTCGATGATCGCTGCCAGAGATAATGAGAAAAGTATGCTCCTCGGCCCTGATATGTAAGAATTTTTGTTTTTGGTTCTCACAGAAAAACGATACAGCAAAAGCTTAAAGCTTTGTGCATAGCCAACAAAACCAGTAAAGCTTAAAGTTTACCTTGTTGTGCAACCATTGGCCTTGTGGCTCATCGAAAGGCCCAACGACATTGTTTCACACGGTATACCATGCGGCAGACCCCGAAATTAACTTTAACAACACCATTTTGGCTGAGAATGCAAAGAACTTTTACGGTCACACGGTATACCATGCGGCAGACCCCGAAATTTTTTCGTTTACATTAATATAAATTTTCTTTTACATTAGCATTGATAAACTTTAATAAAGATATTTTAACAACCCCGAAAAGAATGTCAAGTACGCAATTAAATTATAGTATCCTACTGTACTAAGCAACATAAAAAAATAAATCAAAGAGATTTGGTAATTAGGTAATGATGAGAAACATTTGAAATTGAAAATGGTATAAATTGAGATTTTATAATGAGTGGTTTACAATTTTGTTAAATGTTTTAATGTTTTTTTATGAATCGAAAGTAGTTTGAAGTATACTTTTTGTCGGATCAAATATCACTTTTAGTGTAAATAGTATTTGGTTTTGAAACAAGTACTATCATTATTGACATTGCAATAATAAGATTATATTCTTTCAAGTAGTATTTAGTCATTATTACATATATGATATTATATAATACCCAGTTTAATAATATTTTCATTTATTAAATAAGTTGTTATAGTATGTTTTCATCTATTAAAAAAGTCATCAAAATTGAAAATGACTTTAGCATTTCACATCCATTGTGATATTTGTTTTCCTTTTAACATAACAATAATTTCTTGGTATAACAATTCACATCAATTGTGATATTTTTTTTCTTTTCTTTTAGCATAACAATAATTTTCTGGTATAAAAATAATTTCAATTGATTATTGTGAAAATGATATTTTTTTTAATGACATGTTTTTAATCTATATTGTTGAAAATTTAAGCTTGATTTTTAGTAGAAATTTAAGTATGAGCGGTAAAAGTGTTTGAATATTGTTATTCCACTTTTTTTTATTAGAGTGTCCAAAATACCACATGGAAAAAAAATAGAGGGAACAAAGTGATGTGTAGTTGAAGAAACTTTCCATTGTAAAGTTTAAATGTCAAAAAATAAAATAAAATTTATAATAAATCATTTTATTATAATAGTTTTATTAATTTTGATAAATTAAAATTTGTTTTAAATACACACAGAAGAGGTTGTTTGGAAAAAATAACCAACACATACTAGAAGGTTGAACAAAATCCTAATGATGTGATTAATCCGAAAAGACATTTATCTAAGCCAAAGTTATGTTTAATTTAAATTTGTTTATTATTAAGTTAAGTGTTATTTTCTCTAATATATGTGGATGACTAGAATACAATAATTTTCAATTTTTGTGTTTAATGTAAGTTATTCAATTCTACTTCCATAGATCCATTAAAATATATAACTGCAAAAAAAGAATAGAGGATCCATGACTTGTTTTCCTATATGAAACCAAACCAAAATATAATTAGTAAGTGATTTTCTCAAGAAACCTCTCTACTCATAGTGTTCACAAAATTGTGAAAAGAAATGATGGATTTCTCATTGGTAAACTAGGCAAAACTAGTTATTAGCATAGTAGAAGGTCAATTTAATTTCTAACACACAACATGATGGGTTTTCAATACAAGAAACCATCACAACGTTATTCTAAAAGTTGATAATGTAGGTAAAACGAGAGAGAAATATAAATCTAGGAAGAACCCATATAAAGAGCATGACGTTAAGGGAAAACATGGGTATCCTTTTCACTTTGAGTAGATAAACTCTCTATTGGGTTGTTCTTTAAGAATCATGTTGATTTTGAGATGAGAATCCCACCATGTTTCTTTTCCAAACTTGAATAGAGGGTAACTGAAAGATGACTCTAATTCCCTAAATTCTTTGTCTATTTCCTAAGCTCAAGGCTTTCCAATTTTTCAACAAAAAGAACATGGGAAAAAAAATATTTGTAAGCAACTAAATCTCAGTGGTATTGAAACATTTGGTTTCTCTTGTGCACTTGGTTCCTAGATCCAAATAAAGTCGTTAACTAATATATTGACATCCTCATCCTCTCTATATACGTGTTCCACCTTGACATATTCATTCATGGCTTTGATCTTCTTCTTAATAGTAGTTGAGAATGAACCCTGGAAGGTGCCTGCGAAAGTGACAAAAATAGTATCCACTTTGTTTTGATGGAAAGGGGATTTTCCATACTAAGTGGAGTAAGGATCCATTGTAACTAGAGTTAGAAAGACATTTTAAACAAGGGACCCCAAATAAATGTTTGGACCAAATGAGCATTAACATAAATGTGCATAATGATTGGGGAATTGTCATAGGATTATTACCATAATGCTATATGGGATCCAAAGCCTCAGGACATGTTGCATTCTTGTTGCATTCATGTCCCTTTTTTACAACATAATTAATGTGGTGTCCAACTACATAATTTAAACAATTCTACCTCAAAAAAGGCCACTTTCCATGAGGATCCTTGTTAGATCTATGAATTTCCTTCTCCAAATGCGCATGCAGTGAGTGAGGCATCAACTTACTAGGATGTGGCAAGTGACAACAAAAAGCCACTATCTATAGATGCAACCTGTCCATTTTCACCTCCTATCATTGGATAGGAGAATAAACTCTTTCAATTTTATAATATCATGCATTCATCAACATTTTTAAATATAAATTTATTAATATATGTGAATGAACATTAAAAAATGGTAAAATATTAAAATATCATTGTTTTAATAAATAATATTGGAAATCAAATTTTAACATTACTTTTTAATTTCTAATAACAAACAAGACTAATTTAATACTAAATACAAGATGAAAATATATTTTAAAAATCATTTTTTCAAAAAATTTTAATTTATAAAAATATTCAAGCTATTATAGGAAATAATTTACTTAATCAATTTAAAAGAGAGCATTTTATTTCATATTCATAGTAAAAATATACAAAATTCATAGAGCCTTAGATACTTTCCACAGGGGAAATCAAGCGCTTCACATAGTTCCAAAAAATCTTCCCACATAAGAAACCAACATAAGGGTCCAAAAATACATAGCTAACAGTAATAGTAAAAAGACATAGAAATGTCTATGATGTACAAAAAAGGATAGTAATTAGGTTTTAAGTCCTCCAAAAAAAGTTAGGCCATACCTATTACCATATATAATAGTAATAAAAATAGATCAAATATAGCCATAATAAAGCTAAAAATAAATAGAAGAAGCATTGTACTCCAGAAGAGGTCATGTAGTTATCTCCTCTTTGCATTGACTAAGATTTTGATAGATTAGACTACAATCTAAAATTGACAAAGGTGGGAGAATATCCTTTGAAATTAGGATTGGATTTTCCTTGGAGCCCTTCGACCTCCTCAAGCCTACATGATCATCTACATGTTATACCTCCTCTACTGCCACATTTAACAAATATTTGGATAACTAATATCGCTTTAAAAAAGGTCTAACATTTACCCTAAAAAGTGATAGTTGTTGTTGAAGCTACATGCTATAAGATTACTCTAAATTTATGGCCTGTGCTAAAATAACTTTTATAGTATAGTACATTTCTGCTAATATAAAGCGCTATGTCTCCCTAGCCTTAGAATTTCCCAAGTCTTGGACCCAATTTTGAGCCTCCATTAGTGTAATAGCCCTATCAATTCCCTCCCATGGTCATCGAACCTCCATATTGACCTCCCATATGGAATCCTTACCCCATACTGGGCATAGATATTAGAACTGGTAGTGTGATTGTACATATCATATGCTACGTGAGTCAGATATTGCTACCCATAACCTTGAGTTCAAGTTATTTTAGAAAATCAGAAAGGCAGTGATGCAGGAGCATTAAGGCAGAGTCAGTAATGTGACAAGCTAGTCACATGTTGTGGCTTGGGAAGAGGACTAGCAGTCCTAATAAATTGAAGACTTTATTTTAAAGTATTTTTTTCTAAAGTTATTATTGGCTAACATAGCCATTGTAATATGTAGGTTAAAGGAATAGATAGATTAGGATTAGTTAGAAATTTAGTTGAATAAACTATTCTGAAACTGAATAGCAGTTTCTCAACCATATGGGGATTTTGGGGAAAGGCATAAAACAAAACCAAATCCACCATTTTGGGTTTCTTCCTTCCATAGGGAAAGCGAGAGAATGAGAGGGTAATAGTTATGGGAGAGGGTTGAACAGAGAGTAGGAACGGAATGTAAAAACCATCCATCCCAGGGCTCGGCTCTATGTATTTTCATTATAAATAAATTCAAAGTGTTTTGGATTGTGCTTGGGCTCTCTGTTTCAACATATGGATTTTATTTCCCTGTCGAATTTAAGTATTGTTTTTATGTGATTATATATGTGTATTGTATTTTTTTTAATGCATAGACAAATTGAGCGTGAGGAAGCAGTTCCTGTGAACTTTGCATAGGTAAAGCTGGGATGAGAGACGAAAAAATCTAATCGGATTGCAGGTGTAGCAAATCTGAGTGAGAAGATGAGGTTTCTGAGAACTTCATATAGATAGAGATATGGCAGAGAACGAACAAATTAATGATGAAAAATTCTGAACAAATTCGAAAGGAATTGCAGAGGAGTGGCACGTAGGAAAAAGTGTTGCAGAACGGAAAGAACTGAAGAGGAAAGATCGAATAAAGAGAAAAAAACTTAGAAGAATTATAAGTGAGGGACTAACAGTGCAGATTGAATCAAAAATTAAAAATTATAAGATCTGACGGCGGAGATGAGAGTGGGCATAAGAGGAGAAGAAGAACCGAGAAGGTTGAACACACGAGTGAGATTAATTCGCAGATTAGAAAAGGAAATGCATCAATGGTGGATAGTAGGATTCTTTTTCGCACATCGCAGAGAATAGAAGACAAGGTTTAGGATTTTGCAAGTTAAATACTTTAACTTGCGATGCGAAGTGGTGCAAAGGAGAAGTTGTGCAGGCCATTGGATCACGCGGCAGGTCAACGACGGGCTTTGGATCGCAACTTTACATTTCCCAAATGATAGTGGATAACATTTAAGTGTTCACAGGAAAGGTTAAATGGGTTGCGATGCGATGTGACAGGAGACAACCATGTGTCAGCTTTACACCACAACGCACTTCGCCAGTTTTGAGGTTTAGCAAGTTTGGTAAAGAGTGAAGTTTTCAGGCAAGAGGTTGCATTGTATTTGCGACTAACGGAGAGTACTGTGGGACCCTCCAGTAAGGAATCACACATAGTCACATTTTTTTGGGTTGTTGTATAGTTAGTGTGTGTTATATGGATTCATTGTTTGATTGTGAAAGTATGTATGTAAGCCAACTCCGATATTTTTTATTCCGTTGTGTAAAGAAAAAGGAATATATGTGGGTCCTAACCCACCAGTCCACGAAGATAAGTTAATTTGCAGATACGACTACATCAATTGGTATCAGAGCAACAAGATCTGAGAGGCGGTGTGAAGGACTTTGAACTAAGAAAAGTTCAGAAAGGTTTCTCATTGATTCTAATCTAGTGAACCTTAAGAGGTAAGAATGTGGACTGAAGGCTTATGAAAAAGCATAAGAGCAACAACAACATGAATGAAGTAGTAGCACAGAAAATAAGGAAAGACTTTTTTTGTTTCAGTTTTATTTTGGATTATGGAACTAACAAGTAAATTCTCACACTTAGAAGAAGAGCATAAGAGTTTAATAAAGGTAGCAGTAGGAGTGAAAACATCTCAACAAGAAGATTATAGCCTTTAAGGGCAGTGATGAAGGAAGCTATCAATGGTTTTCTAGGAGGAAGAAGCGTGGTCAGAACCTAGTATTTTAGTTGAGGTTGAAATATAAGAGGATAGTAGTTTTCTCAACTGCAGATGAGTTGTGAGGGCAAGCCTAGAAGGAGCATAGAGGAGTTCTCAAGGAGGGATCTAGATTGAGAACCAGTGCTTGCCAAAAGACTAATGACAAAGGAATTTTGGTGAGGTAAGTTGTAGCAGGTCAAGCTATTACTGCAGAGGCTACGGTAGCTCACAGAGGGTGAAATAACTCAAGAATATGACTATTGAAAGTTATAACAGAGGTTTAGGAGGAAGCCAAAATGTGAAGAAGGAAGATGCCAAGACAAATGGCATATGAAAGAAGATGATTGATGAAGAATATAAGAGAGAAATAGGTGAGATGAGAACCCATCTTCATCTATTGATGGAGTTGCTACATAGGAGTAAAGAAGACCAGAGGTGTGGATGATTTACGAGGAAGAAATTGAAATGTCATGGGATACAGATCAATAGGGAGCATAGGTTGAATGCTCAAGAAGAAGAGGCATTACTTAGAGCAGTAGAGTATGAAAAGAAAGTTGTTGAATATGAACTGGAGACAAGTACTACACTTGTTTCAAAGATGAAATAGGTTTTTTGCAGCTCGCAAGGTGGATCAGAATTATTCCATAGATGAAAGAAGAAGAGATGACTACTGATGGTTATCTGAAAGGCTCAAGGAGGAGTCACAATCAAAAGAAAGAAATCAGTGGAGATGCCAATAAAAGACTAAGCATGTAAAATCTTGGTGTGGTATCTACAGATAGGTTGATGGAGTCAACTTGTAGAGATGAATTGCTGATATTCAATGTTGAAGAAAGAGGAGTTCATAAAGGAAAGAAGACTATGGCTACTGATGGTCATAGTAAAGGTTCGAAGGGAGATTATGAAAGATCAAGAAAGGATAAACTTGATAGAGAATTAGCTGAGATAAAAGTGTAGCTAGAAGTGTTGAGAGAATTCATACAAGGAAGTATGGAACACCAAAGGTATGATTGGGTTCTGTGCAAGAAAAGAGTTAAGTAGAGTTAGTTACAGAGCAGGTTGAGATTTGACACAATAAGTCAGCTAGAAGAAGAATGCAAAGGAGATGAATTACAACATAGGATGTGTGATGAGGAAGAGGTTTAATTGTGTGTGTTACACAGTATTTTGTCACCATCCCTACAATCCCCATCGTGAATATTGGAAGACCATTTCAGTGACTTTTGTGTATTGTCATACCTTGCAAAAAGTGTCATTTCATCCCTTGGCATGTCAAGAACATTTCCTCTGTTGATCATTCTTGAAGCAGGCTCTCAGAAACACATTATTTTGGGTCGGCGCTGGTAGGCAGTTATGGCCTCGCGCCCATAGAGAAATTAACACTAGGCCTCATGCCCATTGGTGCTTTGTCTCAGTGGACTACCCGTGCCTAGATGTTTTTGGAATTTTTTTTAAAATAGAAACGAAGTTTCCATGCCTAACCACTTCGTGAGTGGAGTCATCATGGTTTTTTCGACTGAATAACGTCAAAGTGTTCCCTTTGGATTCTTGTTTCATACAATTGAGCAACTCCCAAAGGGATAAGGCCTCTCTTCCAGCTTATGAGGGATCCAAAACTACCTCGTCCTCTCCTATAAATGCTTCCTTCTCACATAGATTTAGCTAGCTGAACAGTCCTTACTATAGTTGGTGTGAAGAAGAAGGCAGAGAGGAATCCATTATCAAGAGAGAGTTTAGGCCCATTGCCTGACCAAGTATGATACTCAAGGAATGCTTGAGATGCGCTTGACTGAACCCGTTGAAGGAGGCTACAACATCAAGGCATTAAGGTTGTAAAATTCTTTCCTCTATCATTAATAGATGACTGGTTTTTTGGTTCCAATTTTGTGTTCGATCATATGAAAAATGTTTGATTCTCCTTGACCAATCGAATAATTGTGAATGAAAGTATATTGTTTTATGCTATCACTATTTCCTTGATCCTTGTGCAAGTACACAGACATTATCACTGAAGGACCGCAATGTGTGAAGACAAAGATCAGCGGATCATTGCTGCAAACTACAACAATAGTGTTGGACCAAGGTAGGTCATCTATCCCAACTTGTTTTAATTTATAAGCTAGGAGTATGAAAGTCCAGTTATTCCCTCATTATTAGACCTACCCTAGGGCTAGAGGGATCCTCTCTATCCGTATAGGGGATTTACATGCTCAAAAATTTGGCGACTATACTTGGGATCAGTGTGTTTATCGTCTCTCGTTGTTCGTCTAGAGTTTGGCTTGCTTGTTCGACTATGGTCGTGTTATGTTTTTTCTAGTTCGTTCTACCTATTTGACTGTTTTCAACCATCACATTTAGTCTCAGAGTGTCAAGTCTGACCTCTACTCAGTGGATTTTTATTTTTTCCATATTTTTCTAGATCAACGCTACTATTTTTTGAACAGTCGCACCAATTGGCACTTGTTGCCTTTGTCACAGGCACTCCAACCTATGTTTAGCACAGATTACAGCTAGACAGACACACTGAATCTTGTAGGTTAAAATTTTAGCCTCTTCCCTGAGTTTTGTCAATTTCTCTTGCCTATGTGTAGGATTTTCATCTTTCAATTGGTCTACTGGAATTGGTTTGAATCTATTCTCTTGTTCTTCTCAGCTGTTTGTCCCTCATCTGATCAATGGAGTTTGTCATCCTAGGGTTTCTAGGTGTCTTGTGCCTCTTGTTCGGTTTGCTCCTCACTGAGCCTTCTGAGTTGAGTTTGAGGCAGTTTGGTCTTTATCTTTTGAGTTTGTTGACTGACTTTGTTAGTTTTTTCTTTCGGTTCTACGTGTCATTGGGTTGTTGAATGATCATCTTCGTGTTCGTTTAGCTCTCCATCTGTCACCTTGATCATACATTACATTGCTCATTGAATCGATTTGAAAGACCTTTGTTTTGCCTAAAATAATGTGTCTCTATTTTGAGTGTGTTTGATGCTTGTGTTGGATTGATCTCTTTGTTTTAGATCATTTCATTCGAATTTCTCAAAACTAGTGTTTATTTTGTCATTTAGTGTAGTAGTGCATTTTTCTTCTCATTCATCTAAAAACACAAAATTTTCATTCTTTCTCTTAATTTGAAAATGAAAAATGTTCTTTTGCATTAATAGCTTTTAGTGAACAAGGAAAGGGACTTTTGTTTTCTTCTTTGGTTGTCTTAGATGCATCAGGGAAATTTCTTCTTGTATTCAATTGATTGTTGCTGCGTCATGAACTACTATCCCTCTCTTAGCTAGATGTTCATCGAATTGGAATCATTTTCTTTTGCATATAGTTGTGCATTAAGGAATCGAGATTACATTTGTTAAGGCCTTGAAAATGCAACATTAATTCAATATTAACTTTAAAATGAATTCAATCAACCGAAGGAAGCATTGAAACCTAACGCACACATTTAGAGGTCTAAGCTAGTGACGTGTTTGAGTGTCGTTAAACCTAGTAGTTGTCGTTCACCATCTGGCATTAGAAAGCGTTAGCATGGACCTGTGCTCCCCGTACCATCGAGTATATAAAGGGAGACCCTCGTAGGTTTCAATCCTTTATCCATAGGAAGCCGAGTCTGCCGCCCTATAACCGTGATACACCGAGCACAACATTTGGGGAGACTTCCTGCACGTACATTAATTCCTTGGTCATTTCTCTTTCATTTGATCACCAAGGTGTATATTGCAGTTCACGGAAACTTGGTACACCCTCTTGCTTATATTTATTGAGTATTCATTTTGGTCCTTTCATGACTCTCTAAAATTGAAAATATCAACAATCACTTCTCCTTTTGTGCTCGTTCAACCTGTAAGTGACCAGAGTCACCTTTTTCCTATTTCTCGACTCTTAAAATATGAAAAGGCAGAGTTTTGTTTCAACGTCATAAAATCAATTGCCTACGATCACATGCCCATTAAAGGTATTTTCTTGGCTTTTTCTTAAGTAATTCCTTAGTGCTTGATCTTGAAGCCTCGAATTGGTCATCTCGTTTCTCTCCTGTTTTGAGACAAAGTCACAGTGGCGGAACCACCAGTTTTGTCATTCCCTTCATTACCTCCTAGTGGAGATCCTTCTCCTGAAGCCTCTTCGGGATCACCTCAACCCACAAGGCATTTCAATTACTGGCAGTCTATTCTTCCGAGTATCTTAGCTCTTGCTACCCAATGGCCTCTTGAGGATCCATTTGATATCAATTGGCAACCTCCAGATGCTTGTGCTGGTTTTGGGAACGAGGAAGAGTTTCCTCCTCTTACTTTAGAACCATATTTACTTGCCACTACTTAACTCGCCATTCCTCCTCGCCTATTCGATGATACCATGGCCTCATTCGACATGGATGCTTCGAATCCCATCAGTAGTGAAGGTATTTATGTTTCTGTAGGAGATTATCAACTCCCTCTATAGAATTCTCCTTATGTCTCAGGTCAACCTTCCTCTCTCCTAGTCGGTTATCATTCGTTGAGTCAGATTATTTTTGGTGGTACACCATTTTTTGAGAACCTGGTCTGGACACATACATCAACTCCCTCATAAATATCATTTGTAATAGTATCGGGTGCATCACCCTCGACTCCTATGACGTAGACAATCGTTATGTCTGTCCAAACCCCGCCCACTATCTGTGTGGCTTCATCCACACCATCTGTTAGTGTGGTTCAGTTATTGCCTCCATATTATGTTGTCCGTCGATAAATTCCTGTCACTTCCACGATACCCGTTGAGTTTTCTGTGAGTGGATAATAGCCTCACGTGTTAGGAATCGAGCATACTAGTAGTGCACCCATTGCTTCTAATCCAATTCCTGAAGGTTTGACGTATGATCAGTACATGTTGGCCATTCAGCAGCAGAATTACATCCCTCAGGGTTCTCAGCTGCCACAAGCTCCTGTTGATCCTCCACATCATTATGATGAGTACGTAAATCCCATCTATTTACCTCCGATTGACCCCAACCAGTTCACATACCTACCAGGACAACCCTATGGTTCGCAAGGACAACCCTTTCAGGGACAACCTTCGGTCCAACAGGGACAACCCTATGGTCCACAGGGACAACCTTATGGTCCACAAGGACAACCCTTTCAGGGAAAACCTTCGCTCCAACAAGGACAACCCTACGGTCCTATTGGTCAACCTTATGTTCAATTGGGAGCATCTTATGTTACTTAGGGGAAAATCTATCCATCACAGGGACA
Organism: Pinus albicaulis; assembly: GCA_034641835.2. Taxonomy (NCBI): domain Eukaryota; kingdom Viridiplantae; phylum Streptophyta; class Pinopsida; order Pinales; family Pinaceae; genus Pinus; species Pinus albicaulis. Next base: position 415,295,702 of record CM076584.1, read on the forward strand.
AACTTTTGTGCAACAACACCAGCCTTACATTTAGCAAGGTCCCACTTTTTTACAACAAGGTCAACCCTCTACTGCTCAGCCGGTTCAACCTGGTCATTAGGGGGAACCTGGCACATCCCAACCATCTGGCCAACCTCTGCCACAAGGGCAACCTGGTGGCTCTCGACATCCAGGCCAACCTGCACTATAGGGACAGCCTACCCAACCCCAATAACTAGGCCAACGTGCACCACAGGGACAAACTATTCAACCACAACATTCGGGTCAATCAGCACCCCAAGGGCAACCCGCACAACCTTAGGGCACTACTTACATTCATCAACGTCAATCTCAGGTAGTGTAAAGTGCACCTCAGGGCACTGCTTATATTCCTCAAGGTCAATTTTAGGTGGTATATAATGCGCCTCACGACACTGCTTACATCCTACAAAAAAATCCATATCTTGCTCAAATAGGACCTCAGTGGTTTGCTCAGAATCAATATCCTGGTCCTCAACTGATGTATGGGTAGAATTATTAGACTTATAACCCCTACAGACAAAATCCTCCAGGATAGAACGTATGGGGGCAGAATTTCTCCTAACCTGGTAGGAATCCCAATACTAGTCTTTATCAAAGGCCTGCAATGCCTTTCAATCTGCAATTGCATTTTATTGCTATGATGGAACTGTCTGATGTGTCAAAGTTGATGAATGGTCCTATCCTTCATAATCCATATTAGCCCCCAATTCCAACTAAAATCCCTTGCGATTGTCCCAAATTTGACAGAAAGTCCAGAGAAGACTCCCATGCACATGTTATGACTTACCTTCTCTGGTGCTCTTCTAACTCTTAGGTTGATGATTCAATTCAGCTACGTCTTTTCCAATGGACTCTCATTGCTGCCGCTACAAAGTGGTACATAGAACTCTCCCAGGGCATCTTTCAAGATTTCAACTATCTTGCTATGGCGTTTCTCACACACTTCCAGTTACCAGTTTGCTATGAAATTGGGATGCACCTTCTCACATCCTTTAAACAAGATCGAGCTACACATATCTCCAATCATATTAATGAGTGGAGGCAGCATCGTTGTTTGATCAAGTTTGCCATTCCTGATCAACTTCTATCTGGTTGGTTCACTACCTCTTTTATCGGTCTGATTGCTAAGAACATCACTATGGGGGCATGTGTTAACGAGGAATAAGCCATTGCGGGTTCCCAATACCTTGATCTTGTGTACTCTCAGTTCGGCACATTGTATGAACTCTTGCCTGATGCTTCATGACATGGAGCTAACAAAGCACCGGTGACACCATCTGTCAGAGGTATCATTGGTTCTATGTCCCAGACTTCTTGAAAGTCTTCTCCAAATCCTGCGAAGAAAAAATCTACGCCTTCCACTAATACTGCTTCTCAGCCACCTCCGAATTTTGGTAAAGCTGCGAAAGTGAATGCCATCCAATCCAATCCGGCGGGTAAAATTCCAAAGGTAAGAGGAAGGGTAAAGGTAAGGCCAAATTCGATACCCCAAAACAGGATTCTCAGAAACCTAGTGCCGATGATGGTTCAAAACGAAAACCTAAGTACCCTTGTCTAATTTGCGACGAAGAGAATTACACCAAGGACTGTCCATGACGAGCCGAGGTGAGTTGACTACTCAAGGGCACCCAAGGCACTCCGACTATTCTTAAAGAACCTTTCCCATCACAGCAAACTCAGTTGGTGGAGCAACCTTAATCCTCCGCCCCATTTGGCTCTCAGGTTTTCATGATGAATTATCCTCGACCCATCTCTATTTCTACCTGATCGAGAGATTATACTGAACCATGTCAGGCAGTAGGGACAGAAATCACTGATGGCTCTCCTACCCTGCCTACTTCTTGCCCTCTTCATATCGAAAGGCCCAATATTGAGCCCGTTCTACCACCACCTTCTAAAGGTGTACTCCGAAAGTATTCCTACAATCCCAACGCCAGTGTTGCTCGACATTACAGTATTGTTGAGGATTTGGGTCAGGCGCCATCTACCATGTCTGCATTGGAAGTACTTCAGAGCTATCTGTCACAACGGAAGGCTTTGTTATCTTCCATCGGAGGGATTGATCCCGCTGATTCTAGCTTTATCGCTTTTGATTTGGAAAATTTTGTCCCACGTCTCCTTCACTAGCTTTCATTGATCATTCAAGTTGGGATTAATGGCAAGAATATCCACCAAGCGATTGTGGACAAGGGTGCATCTACATGCATCATGTCTTCTGCTTGCAGGAAAGCCATCGGTTCTTGATCCCTCAATCAATCTCCAAACACTCTAGAAGCTTTTGATGGAAGAGAATCTCACCCTCTTGGCGTTCTTGCTAGTTTACCTATTACATTAGAAGGGAAAAGGGTTAACGTCAAGGTTGAAATCGTTGATGCCAAGCTCAATTATAATTTTCTCCTCGGTCCCAGTTGGACTCATGCTAGGCTATGCCTCCCGTCCACTCTCTTTTGTGTTCCTCAATTTCTGCAAGAAGGAAAGATCATCATTGTCTATGATTTGTCCTTTTTCACTTCGTCGTCTTCTCAGAGTAATGTCCCATATGTAGATCGTATTCCTACACCTTATGACAGCATAGGACCGGGTATTTTCAAAGATCCTACCCTCATGGGTATTTTTTATCTTCCTCCACCCAACACTGTTCAGGTCAACATGATCTCCAGAACTTCTGATCCGTGGATCATCCCTTTAGTCGAGCAGATTGATTCACTTGGTGACTTGATGCTGTTAATCCCAATAGAAATTGATTATTGTGAAATTTTTCGGCTTCAGCTCCTCCTCCCTCTGATCATGCTCCTTTGAGTATGTCTCTTGACACATATTCTCAATCCCCTTGGCTCGACACTTCAGATTTGCCTGATCTCGTAAACGCGATATTTCCCACTGATGAGGCCACCATGAAAAATATGTCTCTTGAGGATCCTCCTTGGGACGATAGTCATCATCGTTCCTCTTTCATGCCTGGCCTTGAGGGCATGTCTACTTGTCTTGATAAGTTTTCTTCCTAAGTTCCTTCTCAGCTGCTTCAAACGCCCATCCTGATGCATGAAGTCTTTGTGGAAGGTAACTTGGGAAAGATTATGCAAACGATGCCTATCGACATCTCCATCAAACAATAGTTGTTGAGAACATCCACATTGGGTGACATGTTCTCTTGATGAGATCACAGTCTATAATAGTCTCTTTTGTGAGTTTCGTGAATTTTTCACTTGGTCTTACGAAGAAATGACCGACATTGATCCAAGTATAGTTGTGCATGAGATTCCTACTTATCGTGGTGTGAAGCCTGTTTGCAAACGTCTTCGTCTCGTGCACCCTAGGAAGGAAGCCGCCATTAAGGGAGAAATTGAAAAACTTCTTAAATATAGCTTCATTTATCTGATTCCCTTGACATAATGGATTTCTAATATTGTACTTGTGGATAAAAAGCAAGGTACTATTTGTGTCTATGTAGATTACTGTGATATCAACTAAGCTTGCCATAAGGATAAATATCCCACTCCTTTTATCGACCAGAACATTGATGAATGTGCTAGGAGTGAGATATTTTCCCTTATGGATGGGTTTTCTGGGTACAACCAGATCAATATTCTTCTGGACGATCAACACAAGACTGCCTTTATCTCTCCTTGGGGAACCTTCACCTATATGAAGCTTCCTTTTGGTCTTAAGAATGTAGGGGCTACATTTCAAAGAGAAATGTCATATTCTTTCCATGATATCAAGAGAATTGTTCAACCTTACCTGGATGAACTTTCGAATCATTCTGCTAAGCGTCAATAACACCCAGATCATCTCCATCAAATATTTCTTTGCTGTAGATGCTATAATATTCGACTCAATCTGCATAAGTGTGTCTTCTACGTTGATTGTAATAGACTCTTATGGTTTATCATCTCTAAAGACGAAATTCATCTCGATCCCCTCAAAGTCGAAGTTATTGTCAATCTCCCCTCCCCTTCCTCCTTACATCAGTTTTAGAGTCTATAAGGGAAAGCTAATTTCCTACGCCATTTTATACCAAACTATGTTGAAGTGGCCAAAGGCTTCACGCATTTACTTAAGCAAGGCATCCCGTTCCTCTTGGAGAATATCATCGAAAAATCCTTCGATGCAATGAAGACATCGCTTATCAATGTTCCTCTATTGTGTCCTCCCAATTATCATCGTGACTACTCCCTCTATTTTTCTACTGCATTTAGCACTATTGCCATGGTTATGGTGCAAGACGACGATGATGGTCATGAGCGTGTCATTTATTACTTGGGCCACAATCTTCTCGATACCGGAACATGTTACACACATGTCGATAAATTGGTGTTGGATTATGTTCAAGCCATCCAACGTTTTCACCATTATATTCTACTGTGCATAGTAACCTTGATTTATGATTGCAACCCCATGACCTACATATTGACTCGTCAATTGCTGGGGGGAAATACTAAAAGTGAATTTTTATCCTCCAAGAGTTTTATTTGGAGTTTACTACCACCAAATTCAAGAAATCATTGGTTCTTTCTGATTTTATTTGCTCTCTCCCCTCTGATTCTGCTCCATCTGGTTCTGAGGAATGCATTCCGGACGACACCCTTTTTCTCATTAGCACCCTCGATCCTTGGTACAGTGATATCATCATATATGTTCAGACTTCTACCTTCTGATATGAGTTGACGAAGGATTCTCTTCGACACATCCACCATCATTCAAAACCTTATCACATAGTCGGAGATACTCTCTACCGCATCGGAGCTGATTCTGTTCTCTGCCGGTGTTTAACTCTCGAGGAGGCTAAAAAGGTCCTCAATGATTTCCACTCTAGTGCCTGTGGCAGTCACATGTTTGGATATGCTACTGCACAAAATATTCTTCATGTTGGATATTTATGGCCTACCATCTTTAAAGATTGTATTATTGTTGTCCGCAAGTGTCATGATTTCCAGATTTACCAGCACAAGATGTGCGCGCCACCTGCACACCTCCATCCTGTCATTAGCTTTGGTCCCTTTGCGAAGTGGGGCATCGATTTTATGATGTGTAAACCTCATTTGGCCAGGGGGGCATGCTTATATCATCGTTGTCATTCATTACTTCACTAAATGGGCCGAAGCAATGCTGACACTTACAGATGATGGTAAGACAACCACAAAATTAATGTTCAATCATGTCATTACTAGGTTTGGTGTCCCTCAAGCCATTGTTAACGATCATGGTTCTCATTTTCATCATTACATGATGGTTGAGTTGACTTCTAATTTGGGTCTGTGTCACGACAACTCAACGCCATACTACCCTTAGGCCAATGGCCAAGTTGAAGCCGTGAAAAAAGTTCTAGTCACAATGATTCAACATATGATTGGGATGCACAATTCCAACTGGCATCTCATGTTGCTTTTAGCTCTCTAGGCTTACTGAACCTCGATGAAGGATGTGACCGGATTCACTCCATTCCAACTTGTCTATGGTCTAGAAGCTACCCTTCTGATTGAATGTGAAATCCTTTCTCTCAAGATAGTTATTCAATTGCTGCCTAATACTTTTCTAGAAGAAGAGCGTGTTCTATATTTAGAGAGGCTTGATGAAACTCGCCGCTTTGCTGCTTTTGTCATAAAAGCACAGAAAAAGCAAGTCAAAGCTCATTTTGACCAGTCGGTTTCCCCTCGTTCCTTTGTAGAAGGAGACCTCGTCCTCTTGTATGACCAAGATCATGATAAGTTGGGGGCAGGAAAATTTCAACCGATGTGCCATGGGCCCTATATTGTTAAGTGCATTTTGCAAAACAAGGATTATGAACTAATTGATTATGAAGGCTATAGTTTGGATCAACCCAAAAATGGGTTGTAACTCAAAAAATACTATACATGAGTTTCTCATTCATGTTTATTTTGTACATAGGTGTTTTTTCATTTTTGTACATTTTTTTTGGCTTGGTGTGCTTTGCGAGCACTTTTTCCTGCTTATTATGTTGTTTCTTACTGTGCAGATGTCTGAAACTCCATATGTTGGTTTCACGGATGGTGCCTCCCGTAGTACCCAGAACCTGTCTTCTGCAGCCTGGGTGATTTATAATCCTAATGGTGAGTTGATACACCTTCAAGCTATTTCTATAGGACGAACCATGAATAATGTCGTTGAATATAGTGTCATCATTGAACTCTTAACCGAGGCCACTGCTCTCAACATTCGTGCATTAATTGTTAACCTAGACTCTCAAATTGTTGTTCTTCGGCTTAATAGGCATTATTCTCTTATAAATCCTCAAATCTTAAGGTTGTATTTACGTGTTCATTTATTATAAAGGAATTTTGATTACATCACAGATCAACATATTCCTAGACGAATGAATGTGTTAATTGATACTGTAGCCAATATTGTATCAAATAGACATTTGCACAATTTGTAAAAAATCATCATCACATAATAAGATTCATACAGTAAAATAGGAACACACACACACACACACACACACACACACACACACACACACACACACACACACACACACACATATATATATATATATCGAGTGTGTGCGTCCACGTGCATCATTAGTTCAAAAAATATGTATGTTTTGGTTACATCCTGAGACATCATGTCTCTAAAAAAATATGCATAAATAAAAGCCTAGGTGTCTGGTCAGCATGATGCTCATGGTAGCAATTCACTACACGTACAAGCCGCCTCAATAAGTGGTGAACACAGTTAGACACCCCCACAGTATTCCTCTAGTATGCACGAGGAACATCGTCAAATCTTGCATAATCAAGGATTCTACTGGTGAGTCCCACCAGGTTGCGTACGATTTATTCCTCCTTTCTTCCCTCACTGTGAGGGGCCACATAAAAATCACGAGGAATCCTCCGTGCTATTGGAGACATTGCTGCAGGTATTTCTGGGCCAACATCTGCAAATACATGGATTAACATCATAACATATATTATAAAAAAAATCATAATACTCATTAAAATAAAAAATTAGTCTTAACCAATGCTTAATCCCAACCCTCTCCTGTTGGGAGTGGGAGATCCGCATTAACCATAAATTTCGTGCCATAATAGGGCCAGTCGTCCATGACAATGAGTTGTCAATGGAGCCAGTCAAATAATTCCGGTCTCTAGGACATCTGTTGATTGCCTCCTGATCTTGGCATCAAAGCCACCCACCAGACCATCGGTGGTTCTTGGGCTGGTGGTGTCGGAACTATCAATTCCTGACATTGAAATATTGGTAACCGTTCCAAGATGAATGTTACCAATATGGACCCAGAGTCGAGCTGTTTCAGCTTGCCGTTCTTGCATTTTGTATATTGGTGTTTCATATTGATCGCTACCACCTCTACCTAGTTGTAAAGAGTCAGTGCCATATAATCTATGAAAAGTAGTAGCTATGTTTTTGTGGCTTCATGCAGAGTTTGAGATCTAGCAGCTCGCGTGATGGTGTGAAGCACTAATTTTAGTGCCAAATCGGGAATGGTTTAATATCCAATTTCCTACTATTTGATCCTGTCCTTGCCCCTCGGCACACCCTATCTGTAACCATGCTCATGTTTTCTATTGTGGGCTAGGTACCGGTCAAGATTGGTACTTCCCCCCTTCGTGATAATCGAGTTATGAAGTATACATCAAAAACTTCAATATCTAGCTCTTGATCATGAATTATGAATCTTTCCCAATCAATGTCCCATACACTGATCAGGTACTGTAATAGCTCTGGTTGAGCTTGGAGACATGGCACCATGAAGAATTTTATAAGCTCGCAGTCCCTGAGAACATCCATGAATTTTACATTGCCCATGGCTTCCTCATCTTCATCTTTGTGCCCTCTTTCCTACCATTCGATTGCCATTTTTTTTTCACACCTGAAAAATCATCAATAGGGCTTTCATTACTCAAATTATTAACTATTGAAAGGTTTAAAATGGGCTTCTTAGTTGAATTTATAAGAAAAATTCGTGCCGGCGCTTGGCATGATTGTTTTGAAAATAGTCACGCCAAGTGGCGCGCCTCATTTGAATTCAACGAGGGTTGGTGCAAGTACGTGATCAGAACCTGCGCTGACCATCGTGCCCTAATTTGAACAAAAATCCCCCAGAAATCTGAAAAATGAAATGAAGGTAATGAAAATTAATTCAAAATGTAGATAAGAACACGAGCTCTCACTTGAAAAAGATAGATTCATGATTGGTTTCCTAGATTGTCCACTGTTAGCTCCACAAAATCATAGTGAAAAAGGGTAACAATGCTCACAAGAGGTAAAAAGTGAAAAGTAATTTATTCTTACCAATTTTGGAATTTTATAAACTTTTTAGAACACTAATTAGGTTTTTGAGCATATTTTTTTATTATTTTATCTTGAAAAATGGGTTTACGTGTGTTTATTGTGCAACAACAGGTCCTCAATGTGTTGGAAATGAAGTGACGAGTTGTATTTTATTACTTTTTCGACTCGGTAAAAACATGAAAAATTCACCCCGTGGAGTCATCTTTCAGCTCTTTTCTGACTCTCAAAAATTGAAAAGATTGCCAATACTCTTGTCATTTTGAACTCGTTAAAGGCTGTGAAATGACATCTACCTAGTATATGTTTACGCCTTTTTCAGGCTGGGATAGATTATTTACGAAAAAGGAATACCTTAGCCTAACGCGACTAAGAGGTTGTCTCAGATATAGTTTTCTACCTTTCCAGATCTGTGAGACTACCTATGAAGAGGGACCTACTGGAGTTTTCTTTTCCGCTTCTTTTCAAACTCTCTAAACATAAAAATATGTCGAGTTCTTCCTTTGTAAGACTCATTAAAACTTACTTGACATCGGAAATCGTCACCGTGATGTAACCGAGTTTCTCCTTCCTAGGGCTCGTAAAATGTACTAGGATGGATTTGTCTAAAGGACAAACTTATATGACAAGCATATGCTATCCCATTCAAGCTTGTTTCCAAAAATAATTAGGGTACTCGGCAAAAATGGTGGGGGGAAATGGAACCAGTTCTCAGTCCTGTCGGCAATATGTCGCTCTTGAACATGACACTTGTCTACAATTCGTGTCAGGTTGGGGCCATCCCATTTCTTCATTTTTTCCTCCAGGGGTTTGGGTTATCTGTTTTGACCTCTCATCTTCTCTTTTCCATGTCATCATGACCTCAGATCTCCTGATGTCAAATAATTCCAAATTCTGGAGTCGTGTCGCCAATATGTTCAAGAGAAGTTTCCCTCTCAAGTTTTCAATCTCTGATCCTCTGTTGGTCATGATTCACTATCATCTTATTCCTCTGTTTCGTGCCGATGATGTGGGAAACATTATGGCCCTCCTTCGACCAGGTCACTTCCTCTCGACTTCAGCTCATTATCTAAGAAGCTGATCTAGAGACTCCCTTCTGGTACCTTGGAGCTTGCATGCCTCAATGGCAAGTTCTTCTCATTCGACGACAGGTCCTCATTATTGGCATTCGATTGAGTGATTTTGTGGGTGTTCGAATCCAGCTCACTGTTCACATTCTGTGGATTTTACTAGTTGTACCTTGATAGCCATTGTCATTATTGGTGGTTTCTCTCACACCTATTAACAACTTTCATCATTAGCTAGAAATCAGGCGAATTTCTCGCATGTTTGACTTCAGCTCACTCATTTTCATGCTTGCATTTGTACTTGTTCGGTTGAGATGGAGCGCAATGCCCTAGGTTTTGTCTTATAAAATCCAAGTTTCGAGACGATTTGGTTTATCATGACTATATGCATGAATCTTCTGATTGGATGGTTGCGACCATACCTGAGTCTATTTATTGATCCTTCTCGATGGATGGATGCGTCCATACCTTGGATCTCATTTTTTTACTCTATTATGGATGGTTGTGCCCATACCACATATTAATGTATCGAAGATATCAGTTGTACTTGTTCTTCCAGGTCTTCTGACGACGGTGTTTGGTTTGGGCATGTTCTCATAAAGAATTTCATTCCTCCCTCTCTCTAGAATCTCATGCTTTAGGGGGCATCTGTTACAAAGTATTTTGTCAATGTCCCTACAATCCCCATCCCGAACATTGGAGGAGCATTTCAGTGACTTCCATTTATTTTCATACCTTGCAAAAAGTGTCATTGCATCGCTTGGCATGTCAATAACATTTCCTCTATTGATCATTCCTGAATCAGGCTCTCAAAAACACATGATTTTTGGTATGCGCTGGTAGCCAGTTATGGCCTCATGCCCATAGATATATTAACATTGGGCATCGCATCCATTGGCGCTCTGTCTCAATGGACTACCCGCACCAAGATATTTTTGGAATTTTTTTAAAAATAGAAATGAATTTTCCATGCCTAACCACTTCGTGAGCGGAGTCATCATGGTTTTTTAGACTGAATAACGTCAAATTCCTCCCTTTGGCTTCTTGTTTCCTACAATTGAGCAACTCCCCAAAGGATAAGGCCTATCTTCCACCTTATGAGGGATCCCAAACCACCTCCTCCTCTCCTCTAAATACTTCCTTCTCACATAGTTTCAGCTAGCTCAACAATCCTTACTATTTATGGTGTGAAGAAGAAGCAAGAGATAAATCCATTGTCAAGAGAGATTTTAGGCCCATTGCCTCACCAAGTATGATCCCCAACGAATGCTTGAGATGCGCTTGACTGAACCCATTAAAGGAGGCTACAACGTCAAGGCATTAAGGTTGTAAACTTCTTTTCTCTATCATTAATGCATGATTGGTTTTTTGGTTCCAATTTTGTGTTTGATCACATGTAAAATGTTTGATTCTCGTTGATCAATTGAATACTTGTGAATGAAAGTATATTGTCATTGTCCATTTGATCCTTGTGTAGGTACACAGACATTATCACCAAAGGATCGCGACGTGTGAAGACAAAGATCAGCGGATCACTGCCGCAGACTACAACAAGAGCGTTTGACCAAGGTAGGTCATCTATCCGAAATAATTTTCATTTATAAGCTAGGATTCTGAAAGGCCATCTTGTTCCCTTATTGCTAGACCCACCCTAGGGCTAGAGGGACTGCCTCTATCCGCAGAGGGGAATTACCTGCTCAACAATGTGAACCTGAGAAAGGGTCTATTCTTGGTGATATTATTAATGAGAATGGAGGTGAAATAGGTAAAGAAAGAAAATTTTCTCGTGTAGTCATAAAAGAAGAAAGAGGAGAGACATAATCTGAATTATGTGCTGAAGGAAGATGAGAAAGCTAGGTCTCATATGAAATATCATACACATTTGAGAGAAGGTATTGCATTTCAGTATGCTACAAGGGCTGAAAGAAATTTTTTTTTGGCTCATGATCATAGCCAAAAGAAAGAAGAAGTGGAGGAAGATATCAAACATTCAAATGCACTACTTGAGGAAGCTAAGATGGGGTCCATTGAAGATTTTCTGAGTCATACAATAGATTAAGAGAAAAAGAGGACTTAATGACTGAAGCATCAAGGGAGACAATCAAGTATTATGGTTTTAAAACTGACAATTTATATGTGATTGTAGGTTTTGCAGGAGATAACATTTTTTTTTGGAATTGTCTTGAATGAGGCTGAAAGTTGCAAAGTTGAGTATGATGATGAATGACTTTCAGATGAAGACAAGGATGAATTATTGCAGCATAAGGAGTTCATATATTCCTTACTTAATTAAGGAAGAGCTCATAATTGAGCATGTGTCCATAGAAAGGATGAGACAATTTTATCTTATGTTGAGGAACCTGCTATTGGTGAGAACAGGGAGAAGTTGGTTTTCATAAATGACCAAAAGGAGACTCCAAGACAGTCACTTGAAGCTGTCATAAAGATGGAAAAATAGAATTCTCTTCTGATAAATAATGAAGAAGAAGTCTCACAGAGAAATTGGACTTTTGACAAAGAGGAATATAATAATGAGGATGAAGGTGAGACAAATATCTTACATGATGAATAAAAATAAATCCTAGAACTGAATGTAGTAGAATTGACTACCAGAGGTAGTTGAGTAGCTGAAGGACATATATTGAATGCTTTCAAGGAAGAGGAAAGAAGGATATGTTGGAATTGATGAACAACATAGTGATGATGTGCTTTAGAGGGATCAATTGGAAAGTGAAATGTTGAAGTGGTTGCGGGAAGAATTTGAGTATGAGGAAGGGATTGCAGTCATTGATAGAAGAATGTCTCAAGTGTTGGCTGAGATGGAAGCAGATACTAGTTTCCAAAACTTATTTATGTTAACTAGTATCCAGGAGAGAGTGAATAAATATATTACTGTAGTCAGAGAATTATAAGGCAATTTACTTTTGACAGTAAATTTTCAAACAAGGAAAAGAAGAGGGATGTTGGAGAGAGAGATATCTTCAGAGATATTCAGGAAGTCTGGGTGGAAAAAATGTCCAGAGTAATATTTGTAGCAATATCTAGGATAGAGTGTAGTACAATGTGTTGGCATAGGACTGGAAATAAGATTAGATTAAAGCAAAATATTGCATTGCAATAAACCATAGATGAACTATGGTAGTTTATGAAAATACCTAAGAAGAGTTGTAGCAAAATGAAGAAAGCAGTTCGCTATGGAATTGTTTGGAAAGTGAAGAACAATGAAGATAGAGACAATGGAGTACTAAAGTGAAAAGTATGGAAGCCTGGAAGATTGCAGCTAAAGAATGATGAAGGCAATGCAGCTTATGGACACCAACAAAACAAAGTTTGGGATTCTAGAAGATCTAAGCATTGAAGACACATGACTAGGAGGTCATGAATTCTTTTACCTCGGGAATTTGATGCCAGAGCATTAAGGCAGAGTCAACAACATGACAAGATGGTCACATGTTGTGGATTGGGAAGAGGAATAAAAGTTCTAATAAGTTGAAGAATTTATTTTAAAGTGTTTTGTTTAAAAGTTAGTTTGGGCTAACATAGCCATTGTAATATGTAGGTTAAAAGAATAGTTAGATTAGGATTAGTTAGACTTTTAGTTGAAGAAACTGTTCTGAAACTGAATAATAGTTTCTCAATGATATGGGGATTTTGGGGAAAGGCATAAAACAAAACCAAATCCATCATTTTGGGGTTCTGCCTTCCATAGAGAGAAAGAGAGAATGAGAGGGAAATAGGTATGAAAGAGGGTTGAACAGAGAGTAGGAACAAAATTTAAAAACCAACCATCCCAGGGCTTGGTTCTCTGTATTTTTTTTATAAATAAATTCCAAGTGTTTTGGACTGTGATCAGGCTCTCTGTTTCAACCCATGGATTTTATTTCCATATCGAAGTTAAGTATTGTTTTTATTTGATTATATATGTGTATTGTATTTCTGTTAATGCATAGATAGATTGAGCGTGAGGAAGTAGTTCATGTGAACTTCGCACATGCAAAGCTGGGATAAGAGACAAATAAATCTAATCGAATTTCAGGCGCAGAAATGCTAAGTGAGAAGATGAAGTTTATGATAACTTCGTATAGGCAGAGATATGGCAGAGACCAAAAAAAGTAACGATGAAAAATTCCGAACAAAGTTAGAAGGAATAGTGGAGGAGTGGCGCGGAGGAAAAGGTGTTGCTGAGCGGCAAGAACTGAAGAGGAAAGATCCAATAAAGAGAAAAACACTTAGAAGAATTCTAAGTGAGGTACTAACAGTGCAGATTCAAAATTTTTAATATCTGATGGCAGAGATTAGAGCAGGAAGAAGAGGAGAAGAATAACTGAGAAGGTTGAACGGATGGGCGAGATTAATTCGCAGATTGGAAAAGAAAATAAATCAACGCTAAACGACAAGATGTTTTTTCGCACATCACAGAGAATATAAGACAAGGTTGAGGATTTCAAAAGTTAAAGACTTTAACTTGTGATGCAAAGTGGCATGGAGGAGAAGTTTTGCAGGCCGTTGGATCATGCGGCAGATCAACGGTGTGTGTTGGACCACAACTTCGCATTTTGCAAATGATAGTGGATAACATTTAAGTGTTCACACGAAAGGTTAAACGGGTTGCGATGCGATGTGACAAGAGATAGCCATGTGTTAGCTTTATGCCACAGCGCACTTCGGCAGTTTTTAGGTTTAGCGCATTTGGTAAAGAGCGAAGTTTTCGGGTGAGCGGTTGCACTCTATTTGTGATTGACGTAGAGTACTGTGGGACACTCCGGTAAAGAATCTCGTGTAGTCACATTCGTTTGGGTTGTTGTATAGTTAGTGTGTGTTATATGAATTCGTTTTTTGATTATGCAAGTATGTATGTAAGCAAACTCCGATATTTTTTATTCCACTATGTAAAGAAAAATGAATATATGTGGGTCCTAACCCACAAGTCCATGAAGATAAGTTAATTTGTAGCTACGACTGCATTAGGCAGAAATATTCTCTTATATTGATAATTATTTGTGACATTATCGAAGTCTTATTAAATTTTCTTTATGTTATTATTTTATCTTTTTTAAAAAGAAATCATCAAATCAAAAACATGAATTTCAACGACACCAGATATAGGCACTCAACCATGGATAAAACCCCTCCCGAGGGTCAAACCTAGTCAAACTTTGCAACTGATCACATTGAGACAAACCAAGACATTAGACCAGACTAAAAGACCTCCTTCCTCCACCAATTCAGTGTTCTAAGATGATTGTGCAAACTTTATTAGTATCTTCTTGTCTAGTAGCTTCAACCCAACAATGGTCTAGAATTTTAGCCCCCAACTTCTAGAATTTTTTCCTTTGCAACAACTTCATAATTTCACACGTGTGAGTCAAAAGAGAGAAAATGGTCTCCAAACTTCTTCACTACAGTTTCCTTTTATTCACTAGGTTTTGTCACCTTTTTCTTTTAATTTAACACCTTATTTTCTTCTCCAACAGTTTCATATCAAAAATTTTATGAGTGTGGTCCAAATGAGATCGAGTTGTTGCCTTAATATAATGGATTCTTCCTCTCAATTAGGCCAAATGTTTTTGGTTGAGGCCTACTTGTTGGAGGATACCTAAATGACCTAATTTAAATAAAATAAATTTAATTCTTCGTAGATAAATCCTAACAAGGATATTTTACATGATGAAAAGGAAAGGGACTCTTGACATAAACCCTAGAAGCATACAATGGATGTTTTACCTAAAAGTGATTGACCTAATCATGAAACCCATGCATTCTTTCTTTTGATAAATACATTACATTATGACTCAAATAAAATTATGACAACCGACATTATTTACAATTTTCAACACTCCCACTTAACTAGGGAGGTATTCATAATCACACATATAAAAAGGTACATGGAAGATCTCAAAATGATATTCTCTATGAAGAGTCAGAACACACACAATCATTTAGACTAGATACCTGGCGAGGGTAATCTAATCAGGTGAGACTAAGGTGCACTCAATGCATGGATCTTTGTATATGCAAGTACATATAACAATCGACTTTCATAAATGCACTTGTATTTATGCATATATGTGATTTATGTATATCAACACTTCCATATCTTTGTGCATATACAGAATTTGCGCATATACGAAAGTCATCTTCCATATATTTATGATTCCATATCTATGTGCATGTTTAGAAAATGTGCATATACAAAATTCATCTTCACTATATGCACACTTCCATATATACATGTATATGCAAAAGCCATCTTTGGTATATGTGCACCTTATATATGCACATATATATGTAAGTGGTGGCTTATTTATATGCACAATTTATGTATATGCACATACATTTGGAAATGTGCATATAAGGAAGATGGATTCTATATATTCACAAATTTTTTATATGCACAACTTCTATACATGCACATACATACAAAAGTGTGCATATACAAAATATGCTTCCATATAGATGTGAACTTTACATTGTTTTCCCACACGTTACGTTAAGAAAACACTCTCTAAAAACAACCTTAACTTAAACAAACTAAATTACTCACAAGGGCCACATGATAATTTACATTTCAGGTTAGGACTACAAGAGAATTTATGTGCATATACAAAATTTGCGCATATACATAAGTTAATCATATACAGGAACCATCGTCCGCATATGCACACTTCCATATATATGTTCATATACAGAATTTGTGCATGTACATAAGCCATCTTTTGTATATGCACAACTTTTGCATATGAAAATATATATGGAAGTGATGAATTTTGTATATGCCCAGCTTTTGTACATGCACATAGGTTTGGAAGTGCGAATATACGGAAAGTGGATTCTGTATATATGTACTTATAAAAAAGTTACACATATATGGAAAATGAGTTCCGTATATGTGTGCATATATAGAAGTTGCACATATACGAAAGTCTCCTTCAATATATTCATGCTTCCATATATATGAGCATACAAAATATGCACATATATGGAACCCATATTCTGTATAATATGCACAAATTCTATATATGCACATATATAAGGAAGTGTGCATATGAAAAAGAGGATTTAGATATGAAAGTACATGTATAGAAGTCTACTTTGATAAATATACTTGCATTTCTCCATATGTGTGATTTCCATATATGAACGCTTCCATATCTATGTGCATATATAAAAGTTGAGCATAGATGGAAGCCATCTTTCATATATGTATGCTTCCATGATATCTATGTGCATATACATAAGTTGCGCCTATACGGAAGCCATCTTTTGTATATGCGTGTTTCCGTATATAAATGCATATACATAAGTCATCTTCTATATATGAACATATTTTATATATGCACGTATATATGGAAGCGATAAATTATATATATGTGCAACTTCTATATATACACACATATGAAAGATGGATTTTATATCTATATAGAAACCATATTCCATGTGTGGACCTTTGTATATTCATAGAGATATTAAATACCATATATAGAAGTTTAATTTCATAAATGAATTTTCACTTCTCCATATGTGTGATTTTTGTAAATGCGTTCCTCCATATCTATGTGCATATACAGAAGTTGCACATATAAAATAGACATCTTCTGTATATGTACACTTCCATATCTCTATACATATATGGAAAATGTGCATATACAAAGGTTACAAATATAGTGAATCCATCTTTCATATATGCACACTTCCATATATACGTTCATATACATAATTTGCGCATATATAGAATCATCTTTTGTATATGCACATATATATGGAAGTGACAGTTTATGTATATGCTCAACTTTTTTATATGCACGTATATGAAATATGGAATCCATATCTATATAGAAATTGTATTCCATGTGTGGACCTCTATATATGCATATAGATATGCAAGTACATATATAGAATTAGACATTCATAAATGCATTTTCATTTCTACATATGCGTGATCTATGAATATGCATGCTTCCATATCTATGCATATGCATGCTTACTTCCTTTTTAACTCTTATTTAAAGTTTCATTTTTCATTCGTCCTTTACCTTAGCTCTAATACCATGTTACAAAATCAGAAAGGTAGTAAGATTCTCTTATTTTGATAATTTCTTGTAATATTCTTGAAGTCTTATTGAATTTTCTTTATGTTCTTACTTTTTTCTCTTTTCATCAAGAAATCGTCAAATAAAATACATGAAGATCAACAACACCATATATAGGCACTCAGTTAGAGCTCAAACCCCTCTCTATGGGAAACCCCAATCAAACGTTTCCACTAATCAAATTTATACAAACCAAGACCTTATACCAGACCAAAATACCTCCCTCCTCCACCAAGTCAGCCTGTCAAGATGATTGTGAAAATTTCAGTAGTCTCTTCTTGTCTCACAGCCTTAGTCGAGCAACAGTCGAGAATTTTGGCCCCTGGCTTCCAAAATTTTGGCCCTACTACAAATCTAAAATTTTTTCCTCTTCAGGAGCTTTAGAATTTTGCATATGTGAGTAAAAAGAGATGGAAAATGGTATCCAAACTTATTTGATAGGGTTTTCTCCTCGTATCTATGGCTTTTCTCCTTCCTCCTTGAATTTCATACACTCTTTTATTCTCCAAAAAACATAAGTTGAACTTTTTGTGAATGTGCTCCAAATGAGATCAATTTTTTTCCTTTATATAGTGGATTTTTCCTCTCAATTAAGCCGACTTTTCTAGGTTGAGGCCGACATGGTGGACGATACCTAAATTACTTAATTTACGTAAAAATAAATTTATTACTTGATAGATAAATCCGAAGAAGGTTGTTTTACATTATCACAAGGACACAGACTCTTGACATAAACCTTAGAAGCCTACAATGGATACTTTGACCTAAAAATGATTGACCCAAGCATGAAACTAATGCATTAATAATTCATTTATTTTACAATAAACCTTATTTTTCTTTCTTTTTAAAAAAACATTACATTATGACTCAAATACAATTATGAATACCAACGCTAGGTACATTTTTCAACTCTCCCTCTTAACTAGGGAGGTATTTATGGTTACACATATACAAAGGTACAAGAAGTATCTCAAAATGATATTCACTTTGAAGAGTCACACCACACATAGTGTTATAGATTGGATACCTGACGAGGGTAGACTAATCGGGTGGTACTACGGTGTACTCAATGTGTGGACCTTTGTATATACATATAGATATGTAAGTACATATATAGAAGTTGACTTTCATAAATGCACTTGAAATTTTTGATATGTGTGATTTATGTATATGCATGCTTCCATATCTTTATGCATGTACAGAAGTTATGCATATACTGAAGCCATATTTCGTATATATACGCTCCCATATCTATGTGAATATAAGTAAAATGTGCATATATAGAAGTTAATCATATATAGAATCCATCTTCCATATATGCACTCTTCCATATATACATGCATATAAAAAATATACACATATGAAAAAACCATATTTTGTATATGTGCATCTTATATATAAACACATATATATGTAAGTGATGGCTTCTTTATATGCACAAATTTTGTATATGCAGATACATCTGGAAATATGCATATTGGGAAGATGGATTTTGTATATTCAGAAATTTTGTATACGCACAACTTCTATACATGCGCATAGATATGGAAGCATGCATATATGGAAGATGACTTCCATATAAATGTGAAGCTTACATTTTTTTTCACACCCTAAGTGAAGAAATGACTCTCTAAAAACAACCTTAAGTTAAACACACTAACTTCCTCACAAGGGCAATAAGATAATTTATAGTTTGGGTTAGGAACACAAGATAATTTATGTTCATATACCAAAGTTACGCATGTACGGAAACCATCTTCCGTATATACATACTGTTAGCCCTTGTTTTTGATCTCTTTTTGTTTAGGAAATACAATTATTTTGCCACATTATCCATCTATCTACCATAATATTCACCTTACATTGAACCAAAGATTCATATATAGGTATTTAATTTATGTTTTTCAATTATTAGATGTTTTTGTAAAAATTGGAATTTAAGTGCATTTTTGGACAGTAGCAGAAATTCCCATAATAGAATTATGGTTTTCATATGTGAAAGACACTTGGGATCCATCTGGATATGTTTCTAGAAAGCTCAGGAACTACGATTAAGAGTACACTTGTTGGCATAGTCAGATTGAGCTTTAAGAGGCCCAGTCAAAGGCGGTCAAACAGGACCATTCTTCAGGGAGGATCCCTCGAAATTAGGTCAAAACTCTTATTTTGTGGGATTTTCCAGATTATGATGGATATTATAGATGAATTCAACCTAATATGATAGGATAAGGGTAGTTATGATTACTTGAGTTATTTTATATGAGTTTTTTAGATATTTTATCTATTTAAGCCTCACACTTTGAAGGCTTTGACATTGGAACTTGTATGACTTATTATTATTATTTCTGAGACTTGGAGACATAACTGAAGATCTGTTATATCATATTTTTATGCTGTTACATTTTGATTGAGTGATTGAAGTCTTAAGTAGCCGAATCTACCTTCAGTGTGAAAGGAAAGGGTGGAGGGCCCCCACACTGAGCTAAGTGCACTTCTTAGTTTATTTCATAGCTGCAATTTCTGAATTAGTTTTCTTAGGTTTGATTTATTTATTTTCAAGTATTGATGAATCTAATGATCACTCTTAACCTACATATTAAAGCATAAAAAAGTGTTTAAGTTAAGCACTCTTTCTATCTAATCAAGATTTTCAGTTAGAATTCATCTTTACATGCCTTTACATGCTTTAATTACTTATGGATCTTAATCTCGTTTCTATTCTCATACGAAGAGACAAACCAATATTTAAGTAAATACTTCTTCTATTTGACTAAGAGTTCCAAATTAAGATTCATCTTTCCTGCTTTTATGAATTACTGTTTTCACAATAGCATTAATGATAAATGATGAAGGACAACTAGGTCCTCTTTTAGTGAAGATCCTCTTCAATTATTACTTCATGAATATTAATCTATTGTTTAGTTAAATTCATGTTTTCACAATAGTATTGACGATAAATGAAATCAATGATGAAGGACAACTAGGACCTATTTTAGTGAAGAGCCTCTTCAATTATTACTTCATGGATCATAGTCTATTGTTTAGAATTTAGAAATGATTTAAGTTAGATTTATATTTGTAATATGAATTTCCTTAAATCATCAATAAAACCATCTTCTGAATTGATCACAACTGAAACCCATATATTTTGGGGATGGTTATAAGTTCACAAACCCATATTGATAATACATACTTGCATTAGTTTAAAACAATAAAATTACCCAACATTTTTGCGCCATTGCTGGGGAAGCGTATTTCAAAAATAGTCAAAATAGGAAGAGAAAAAAATTAAAACACAAAAACAATATAAAATCACCAAAAAGAACAAAAAAATATTTTTTATTTCAAGTAATGTTTTCTTATGCCTATAAATAGAGATAAAAAAGGTATATTTGTGATACAAAACCCCCCAAGAACAATTCATCCACAGGATTAGCAACAACGGTTGCTGGAAGACCAACTATAGAAGATTTAGAGGAGAAACAAAGATCAGGACAGAGATTAACATTAGTTGAAATACAAATATTGTTAGCCTTTGAGGTAAAGAAAAAGCAATCACCTAAACAACCTCCTTCTGTTTGGAAGCAAAAAGTCACAAAAAAACAAACTGTCGAACAACTAGAACAACCTGTCCTTGAGGAAATCAAATTATTTGAACAAATAAAAAGTCAAACACCTGTTGAAACATTACATATATCTGACCAAAAATGGCTAAAGAAGGAGAAGGATCAACTAGATTAAACATGACTCTTGAACAAAGACTTGAATATGAAAGACAACAAAGGGAATGGCGAAGACAAAGAGAAGAAGAAAGAAGAATTGAAGCAGAAAGAAAGGCATAATAAGATAGAATAGTAGAAGCACTTCAAAGAATAGAGGAAGAAGCAAGAAGACAAAACCAAAATCGAAGAACACAAGAAAATGAGCAAGAAGCCAATAATATCAGGAAACTACTTTTGGTTTTCCTATTTTAGATGCAAGAGAAATATTAGGAGAAGAAACAAAAATGAAAAATATTCCACCTTTTGCATTGCCTAGTTTCTATGGAATGTCAACGGAAGATCCTAATGCATTCATGTTTGAGTTTGACATCTTGTGTAGAACATATGGATATACTAATGATACACATAAACTTTGAATTTTTCCTGCTACTTTAAAAGTTGCAGCCTTAAAATGGTTTATGGGATTAGGAGAACACACGATAGCTTCTTCAGAAGACATGACGAAAATATTTCTTAAAAAGTATCAATCTTATTGCAGGGCTAGAGACTCGAAATAAGACATTTTTGGAATGTCCCAACATGAAGATGAAAGTTTGGAAGAATATTTGGAGAGATTCCTTTACAATGTACAAAAATCCAAACATCATTCTCTTAGTTATGATACCATCCACACTATTTTTATAAATGGGATTAGAGATGAGTATTTAGACATTATTAATGTAATGGGAAAAGGAGATATTTTTAATTTACCATTTGAAGAAATTTTTGAATTATGTCAAAAATACTCTAGGGGAAGAGCTAAGAGTGGGAAAATAGATATTTCATCGAAAGCTTCCAAATCTGCAGCAAGTGCAATAACAAGAGCATAGATAGGAAGCCTGCTAGAAAAATTTAAGGTAGATCTCTTGGGAACTTTGGGTACACAAGTAGATGTTTTGAAAGCTAAGAAGAGAAAAGAAGAGCAAGATATAGTCTTAGAAATTTTCTATCCAAAGTGTAGACAAAAACATCCACTCAGGGAATGTCCTTTGCAAAATATACAAGTATGTGGACTATGCACAGAAAATCATGCAATAGAAAAATTTCCAAAGTTAAGATAATTGCAAGGTGAAGAAGTACAAGGAGTAGATTATCTCTACTATATGGCACCAAGGAGACCTTGGCGGTCGAGAATGTCTCGACAGTTCGCTCAACAAAATCCCCAAAATTTTCAATATCCTCAAAACACATGTAATACGCCGATGCCATGGCAGGCTTGGCCACCACAACAATATCAAAACCAACCTTCACAAGGCTGGAGGGGATATGGTTATGGAAACCAACCACCACAACAAATGTATACCCAGCAGTATCGATATCAACAACCATACCCTTCACAATCATTTCCTCAATATCAACAATTTCAGCAGCAACAACCAATGCCATATCCAACTTAAAACCCACCAATGCTAACTCAATCGCAGCAAATTCAACTACCAGCTAACCAACAACATCCTAGACGAACACAATTACCAGCTCAGCCAGTATCTAATCCAAGAAAGAAGTTGGATAGACCAACATATCATGTGGAAGAGGAAACATATTATCCTACTTATTCAATTCTCCCTGTACAAGATGTCCACCTAAGGTCTGGGAAGGTGTTACAAAAATATTCTCCTCCAATAACTGAAGAACAAATAGAACAAGGAGAACAAAGTGAACAATCTCAACTAGAAAAACAAATGCGGAAGAGTAAAGCTATCATGACACAAACTCCACCATATCCAGAGAGATTAATACAACAAAATATTCCAATATCTCTCCCTAAATTTAGTATTCTGGATAAATTGAAAAAAACATATGTTAAAATTCCTTTATTGCAGGAAATTAAAGACATTCCTATATATGCAAAAACAATAAAGGAATTATGCATTAAGAAAGCTGGCCAAAGAAAGAAAGATCCACCAACCATCCAGGTAATTGGAAGTCTTTCAAGTCTCATGTCTACAAACATACCCATTGAAAAATATGTTGATCCAGGAATTCCTATGGTTACTATTTCGATTAAAAAAATTTCAGTGCCAAACATTTTAATAGACTTGGGAGTAGCTATTAATGTTATGACAATAGAGACTATGAAACATTTGAATCTGAACAACATTAGACCTACTTCTATAGTCTTAGAACTTGCAGATAGATCTAAAGTTTTTCCAGAAGGTATACTAGAAGATATCATTGTCTCACTGGATTCATGGGAGTATCCTGCAGACTTCTTGATTTTGCAGCCAAAAATAAACTTTGGAGGGCATCCCTTAATTTTAGGCCGACCATGGTTAGCTACTGCAGATGCTTACATTGGATGTAGGTCAGGAATCATGATTATTGCACATGGAGGTGAAAGAAAGCATATTACATTATATCCTCCTGCTTAATATCCCTCTCTATTATCATTTCTTGATGAAAAAGAAGAACAAGAACTTCAACCTATTCTTAGCCTTAATCAAGTTTACAATTTTCGAGAGGAGGAAGAAAATGAGGACTCATTAGATCTATTCATCTCATAATCCAATATTTTAGAGTAGCTTAGGATAACTTGATATGAGGCTGCTAGTTATCTTTTAAATGAAATTTTTTAGGAAAATTGCACAATAAAATCATTGAAAAATACATTTGAAATATTTTTTCCTGTAAATTCAATTACCAATTCAAATAGAAAAATAATTGAAATCAATCCTGAAATACATTTGAATATTGGTAACAACTTACAATCCTCATAAGAGGAAAAGCTAATGACATTATTGCAAAAATATTCAAAAGCTTTTGCATGGGATTATAAAGACATGCCAGGAATTCATCCAAAAATATGCATCCATCACATTTACACTGATAATGAAATAAAACCTATTAGGCAACCACAGAGACAGATGAATCCCATGATGAAGGAAATAGTGAAAGAAGAATTACAGAAACTGCTACAAGTTGGATTTATCTATCCTATTTCAGATAGTCAATGGGTTTCACCCTTAGTTGTGGTGCCTAAGAAAAATGGGAAATGGAGAATTTGTGTGGATTGCAGAGAAATTAACAAAGCTACATTAAAAGATCATTTTCCTTTACCATTTATTGATCAAGTGTTAGATTCATTGGCTGAAAAGAATTTTTTCTCATTTCTGGATGGATTTAGCAGATATAATTAGATAAAAATAGCATTAGAAGATCAATATAAGAAAACATTCACATTCCCTTGGGGAACATATGCATACAATGTATTACCCTTCGGTTTGTGTAATGCACCTGCTACTTTTCAAAGAGAAGTTCCTACTATTTTTGCTGATTTGATTCATGAGTGTGTGGAAGTTTACATGGATGATTTCACCATGTATGGTACAACATATGATGATTGTTTACAAAATCTTGAAAAAGTGTAAAAAATATACATTGAGACAAACCTATCACTCAGTAATGAAAAATGTTTTATGATGTTAACTAAGGGGATAGCATTGGGACATCATATCTCTTCTTCACAGATTAAAGTGGATCCAACAAAAATTCAGGTCATTGTGAATTTAACACCACCTACAACACAAAAAGAAGTTTGAAAAGAAGTTTGAAGTTTGAATTTTAGTGGGCTACTATTGGAGATTTATTGAATTTTTTTGTAAAATAGCTTTGGCATTATTCAAGTTACTTGCAAAAGATGTATAATTCCAATGGACTGAAAACTGTCGGTTGCATTTGAAAAATTAAAAGAGAAATTATCAATTGCACCCATTCTTCGAGGACCTAATTTGTCTTTTCCATTTCACATTTAAACTGATGCATCCGATAGAGTTATTGGAGCATCACTTGGACAAAAAGAGAATCAATTCAATTATGCCACATATTTCATCAGTAAAAACTTAACACCAGCAGAATTGAATTACACTATTACGGAAAAAGAAATGTTAGCTGTCATACATGCAGTAAATAAATTTTGACATTACATAATAGGTTATCAAGTTTATATTCACACAGATCATTCTGCTATAAAATATTTAATGAATAAATCAGTTACAGACGGCAGAATAATTCGGTGGCTGTTATTAATGCAAGAATTTAATATTACTGTACAAGATCGACCAGACAAAGATAACCAAGTTCCTAACTTTCTGTCAAGATTAAATACACCTGGTGATCCAAATATAGTATCAGAAAATTTACCAAATGAACTTATATTCACTATAAATGTCAAAAATCCTTGGTTTGCAGATATAGCTAACTATTTATCATCTAATATCCTACCATATCACTACACAAACAAACAAAAATAAAGAATACTTAGAGAAAGTGCTAGGTATAGCCGGGTCAATGGAGATCTATTTTATACTGGTGCTGATTTAATCATTAGAACATGTGTAAGAGAGGATGAAATAATTCAAATTTTGAAATCTTGTCATGATGAACTATGTGGTGGTCATTTTGCGGATAAAAGGAAAACATAAAAAGTGGTAAAGCTTGGCTACTATTGGCCATCCGTCTTCAAGGACTCCAGGAATTATGTCAAAATATGTGACAGTTACCAAGGAATTGGTAGACCAGTGGCATCAGATGAAATGCCATTAAATCCACAAGTACTTATTGAACCATTTGAACAGTGGGCTTTAGATTTCGTGGGACCAATCAACCCTCCATCCAATGGAATGAAATACATCATTATATGTACAAATTATGTGACTAAATGGGTGGAGGCCAAGGCAGTAGCACGAGCAACAAAAAAAACTGTTGTGTATTTTTTGTTTGAAAAGATATTTGTGAGATACGGAGTTC
Source organism: Pinus albicaulis (assembly GCA_034641835.2). Classification (NCBI taxonomy): domain Eukaryota; kingdom Viridiplantae; phylum Streptophyta; class Pinopsida; order Pinales; family Pinaceae; genus Pinus; species Pinus albicaulis. Next base: position 415,321,658 of record CM076584.1, read on the forward strand.
CAAGATAGATAGTAACTGACCAAGGTGCACAATTCACATAAAAAATTGTTCGAGATATTATGGAAAAAATCAAAATAAAACATATAAAATCAACTACGTATCATCCTCAAGCAAATGGACAAGTGGAATAAACAAACAAAGTCCTAGAAAATATTATGACAAAGACTGTAAAAATGAACAGAAAGGACTGTTCAGAAAAGTTGAAATATGAATTATGGGCATATAGAATAACTTGGAAGAACACTACTAGTTTCAGCCCATATCATTTAGTGTATGGAAAAGAAGTTCTATTACCCATTGAGTTTCAAATACATACATACAAGCTAGCATAAGAATTATGGATGGAATTGTCGCAAGCACAATAAGAAAGGATTATGCAGTTAAACAATCTGGATGAGATTCGACAACAAGTAGTTGAACATACTTATCTTGTCCAAGAACAACGGATCAAATGGCATGATCGATTTATAAATAATAAAGTGTTCTAGAAAGGATATTGGGCACTCTTGTTCGACTCCAAATTCAAAGATTTCAAAGAAAAATTTACGACTCATTGGCTTGGGCCATATGAGATTGAAGTTCTCTTTGATAATGGAGCTGTCAAGATAAAAACAATTGATGAAGCATTTGTTTCATTTGTCATCAATGGACATAGGCTTAAAATATAAAATAAGCTTATAAATAAAGAGGATTTTCTGAGAAAAAATTCAATGGATTCAGATCTGGAAATACTGGGACAGCATAGCATTATGACTTCCAAAATTTCAGTAGAAGAGGAATAAAGAAATTAAAAAAAAAAAAAAAATATAACAAAAAGAGTTTGGTTGTGAAAATCCAGGAAACTAGCACAATACAAACTTGAATTCCTATTGGAAAACCAATTTGTTTGGCCAATATGAATTGTATTTTTGTTTTCATCTTGCTTTACTTTAGATTTTTGCAGATATACCCTCCAAGATTTTGTAGACTTGAGGAAAAGTTAGAAAATCAGTTTGGGGGAAGGTGTGAAATAAAAAAACTATGAAAATAGTTTTCAGTGGCTGAATTGAAGACAGAATATGAACTATAGTCATAAAGGGAATTGGTATATCATTCGACATTTATAGTAGGGACATGAATTATTGTTGAAAAATTATTCAGAATGGGACCTGAATTTGACAGATTTTTTTTTCAAATATGGAACATCATTGTACGCCAAAACGGGACCTGAACAACATTGTGAAATTACGTTAAAAAGGGACCTAAAAATTTAACATGTCAGAAGGGACCTGAGACGATCATAGCAAATGGGACCTGAAAATGTCGAAATTTAACATGAAAATGGGACCTAATTATTCTAAATCAAATCAAATGCAAGAAGAGACAAAGTCTCTCTCAAGTCTACAAGAACCGCCGTAAAAAAAAACAATGCCGATCATCATCAAACGTCAAAAAGGGAGTACATCTGTACAGTGAGTAAAAAAAATCACTCTTAAATTTTCATTTTTTTTCAAAATATTCTAGAATTGGACAAACTAATTTGATACTAGTTATGCATCTTTACCTACATTTCATTTCATCATCAACATTACCTACATTTAATTTTACATCCCCTACACTTTCACCCACATTCTATCGTTTATAACCCTCTCCATACCGCTATTCTAATTAACCCTATTCTATCCACATTTATCTTCATACCGCTATTCGAAACATTTAATATATCTATTCATATCATGCCCCATGTATTTCCTAACAAAGATAATTATGAACAAAACGTCAAAAATTCAACCTATGGAAGACTCTTGGAAGACCTAGAAAACCATAAAACAAAGATTAGCATTATCATAAACAATTAATTTTAAAAATTTGACTATTGTATTAGTCAATTTTTAAAATTAAAAATAAAAAACTGAAAACCAAAGTTCAAACTATACATAGCGCAATTAAAAAAGATATATGGTATTGTGCAAAGGTATATAGTGCAAATATTTTTGAAAATAAAAAAATAGTGATCGCAATCATACAAAGAAATGAACTAAGGTAATGCAATGCAAAAAAATGAATGCAAACCTAAGGAATGATGCGAAGTTCATGGCTATGATGGCATACGGTAAGACATGATGAAAAAGAATGCATGCAGTGGAGAGACAACATATGATAATAGAGGATAATGGTGCATAGAGGCATGGAGAAATGTGAGTTATGGATACAGTTATGATGATGATGCATCAAGCTAATGCGGGTAATGGGAATCCACATAGCCATGAATGCAAAACATGAAGGAGCTGCAGAAGGAAAAACTTACACCAGCATGACACTCAAATAAGAAAAAATTCATGGGTCGGTCAAGAGAGTTGATGAATGGATATATTTTTTCAAATGTATCATTGTGTAAAACAAATAAAGCCATCTCCGCCTCTGTCAAGAGCATTGCCACCATTAACAAACCTCAGAAATGTTCATTGCTAAGAATTTTTCACCATCATTGCCATTAGAAAGGCTTAGTGAGGGAAAGGAGTGTGCAGTCAAAGCACATTCTTGTATCCACAACCCTGTGAAAACGAAAACGCAGAGAGAAAAACCATGAGGAGGCCAAGAAAAAAAATACAAAACACAGAAGAAGAAGCAGGGAATATAGTGGGAAGGAGAAATGGAGTGATAAGAAGTGAGCAGAAGCTTTCAAGGCCACAAATCTGAAAAACCTATTGTCTAGCCAAGCCAGTAGGAAGCAGAACTCTCTGGAAGTGAAGGTAAGAAATCAATGAAGATTTGATTGTTTTACAAAATTTCGGTATTGTGTCAACCAAATCTGAGTTATAAGAGGAAGTAATTTCATTTGATTTGCAAGTATTTCATGCAATGAGTTCTATATTAAAACCATTCAAAAATTTGTTGACACATTTCAAAAACCACTTTTCCATCAGTCAATCATGAAATATTTTGTTGAATAAGCTCATAAATGAAGATTTTAATGGATTTGTTGTGGATTAAAACTTCAGTTCAACTGAAAGAATACCATGAAGATCAGAGAGAATCACAAGAGTAGTTTCATAAGGAAGGTAAGATCGACACGTCCTCATACACAGTGTTACATTTCAAATAGAAAATAGAGAGTGGGAATTTCAATTCAAATTGCATTGTAAGGTTGTTATGAACTCAACTATGTAATAGATTTATTTTTAAAAGAACACTCAGTCTAAAGATTTAGAACATAGTTTATGGAGAAAATGGAAGATAGTTAGACATGTTTTTCTTGACAAAAGATAGAGTATGAGGAACAATGAAGTAAAACAGTGAATCTATCATGAATTTTTATGAAATGATTGAAGTTTTTTTTTACACAGTGAATCAGAATGCAATGTTTTGGAAATGATTTCTATATCAAAATTGATGAATGAAAAGTACTGTTGTATAAAAAAATTTAAATTTGTTTTACACAGTCCAATTATTTTGCAAAACAAATATTGTTTTAAAGGGAAATAGAGATTGTTTTTAAAGGGAAACATAAAATTAAATATAAGGTATAATATTGGAAACATAAATTTATGTTTTCTTGAAACCTTTTCTATCAAATTATTTTGTTTATTTGCAGTAGAATCACATTCTTTAAAAGAGAAAAAAATAGAGGATTGGTTGATTGACAAAGGAAGTGAAGCAAAAAGGTAAGCCTATTACCATGATTACACCTAATGCTTAAATTTTTATTTGAAAAATAAAGTTAATGACGAGAGATGGTCATATAAAATGGTTTTCAGAACAAATGGCCTAAAAATCAGAACCTAAAGACTTTCAAATAGAACACTAGAGTAGAGAAACAGTGGAAAAACTTTATCAGTCGGGGTTAATAGGTTTTCTACAAAAATTCAAAGGTCATAATGAGAAGGTCACAAAATAATTTGTAAATAAATTCAGATAGAATGAAACTATGGAGGGCAACATACATATCCCTTTGACTCCTAATTATATCTCTGAAGCATTATATTTTCCATTTTTAGGAGAATTATATGACAAAGGCTTACATTTTAGAGATAAGGGCTGGACATTTTTCCTAGATAAAAATATGAAAGGTTTCTTTGATAGATTAAAAAGTATTCAAAGGGAATGGTTAAATGAACCATGGGCCAAATTGGTATTCATAATTCAGAAATTCTTCACTTGTGATACTAGATTTAGTGTAGTACACCTTTACCATGTCAGGTTACTACAACACATCAAGGGAGATATAAGGATAAATCTGTCATATTTCTTCTACAAAAACCTGATGAAAATGATTGAAAGCATAAAATCAGAGGCTAAACCAAAATAAGCTCAATTTATTCACCATGGCTCATCCAAATTCCTGAAGATTACCAATTGAAATTCAAAGGGATGGTTTGGGAGGATTTCTTAGTTGAAAATGGGTTTGCAGAACAAGTTGTGGAAAACAAACTTAAACCCATAGAAGAAGCAAGGAAAATTGTGCATACATCTCTCTATCCTAAAATAAGATCAAAGAAACAGTAGGGGGAAATTGTGTTAGAAAAAAAAACATCATTCTTGACTATTTCCAGGAGGCAGAGAAAGAAACATTCAGTAGAACTAGAAATACAAATCATGAAAACTTATCCTATAAAAAAACAGGCCAATGAAATCCTCGAAAGATTGCAACAAAAATATTATGAGGATACTTTAGATAAATATTCCTACTTTTTAAAAAATGAAGTAGAAGTTACTTCAGTTTCTAGATATTCAAAGGGGGAAGATCAAAATCTTTCCAGAGTTAAAGAGTTGACTGATAGCTTAGAAATAACCAAAATCATGGAAAGGCACCTAAAAGAGGAGAATGAAAATTATAAACTAACCGATGAGAAATTTGTTAAGGAGAATGAAAATATTAGTGAGGAGATGAGAAAGATGAAAAAACAAAAACAATCTTCTCTACACACAGGCATTCAGGTCGCTTCAGGAGAAAAACTCCTGGAAAGCTAAGTATGAGAAACAAAAGGTGAAAACTTCCATCTATAAGGGAGAGCAGGGCATAGACATGGATTCTCTTTTGCACACAACACAACATGAGGTTTTAGGATCAGGGACAGGATTAGAATCAGGGCTCTGAAGGTCAAAGAGGAAATAGCAAGCATGAGGACATGCTTGATCATCAGTTTGGGGGAGATGTTGGCCCTTGTTATTTATATCTTTTTGTTTAGGAAATACACTTTATTTTTCAATTATCCATATATATATCATCATATTCACCTTAAATTGACCCAAATATGAATATATATGTATTTAATTTATGTTTTTTAAATTATTAGTTGTTTTTGTAAAAATTGGAATTTAAGTGCATTTTTGGATAGCAGCAGAAATTCCCGTAATAGAATTATGGTTTGCATATGTGCAGGATACTTAGGCTTGAGCTAGATATGTTTCTAGAAAGCTCAGGAACTAAGAGTAAGAGTACACCTATTGGCACAGCTAGATTGAGCTTTAATAGGCCCAGTCAAAGGCGGTCAAACAGGACTAGTGTTTATGAAAGATCCCTAGAAACTAGGTCAAAACTCTTATTTTGTAGGATTTTCCAGATTATGATGGATATGATAGATGAATTTGACCTGATATGATAGGATAAGGATAGTTATGATTAATTGAGTTATTTTAGATGAGTTTTTTAGATGACATTGGAACTTGTATGAGTTATTATTATTATTTCTAAGGCTTGGAGACATAATTGAAGATCTGTTATATCATATTTTGATGTTGTTACATTCTAATTGAGTGATTGAAGTATTAAGTAGTTGAATCTACCTTTAGTGTGCGAGGCAAGAGTGGAGGCCCCCCACACCGAGCTAAGTGCACTTTTTAGTTTATTTCATAGCAGCAATTTTTGAATTAGTTTTCTTATGTTTGATTTATTTATTTTCAATTATTGATGAATCTAATGATCACTCTTAACCTGCATATGAAATGAAAAACAAGTGTTTAAGTTAAGTACTCTTTCTATATAATCAATATTTTAAGTTAGAATTCATCTTTACATGCCTTTACATGCTTTGATTGCTAATGGATCTTAATCTTGTTTCTATTCTACATATGAAGAGACAAACCAGTATTTAAGTTAAATACTTCTTCTATTTGATTAAGAGTTCAAAATTAAGATTCATATTTCCTGCTTTTATGAATTCCTGTTTTCAAAATAGCATTAATGATAAATGAAATAAATGATGAAGGACAAACAGGATCTCTTTTAGTGAAGATCCTCTTCAATTATTACTTCATGAATATTAATCTATTGTTTAGTGAAATTCTTGTTTTCACAATAGTATTGACGATAAATTAAATCAACGATGAAGGCCAACCAGGACCTGTTTTAGTGAAGAGCCTTTTCAATTATTAATTCATGGATCATAGTCTATTTTTTAGAATTTAAAAATTATTTAAGTTAGATTTATATTTGTAATATGCATTTCCTTAAATCATCAATAAAACCATTTTTTGAATTGATCACAACTGAAACCCATATATTTTGGGGATGCTTCTAAGTTCACCAACTCGGATTGATAATAAATACTTGCGTTAGTTTACAATATTAAATTGACCCAACACATTCTTCCATATATACTTTCATATACATAAGTTTCACATATATAAATCATCTTTTGTATATGAAAATATATGTGGATGTGATGAATTTTGTATATGCCCAACTTCTATACATGGACATAGATATGAAATGTGTATATATAGAAAATGGATTATATACAAAAGTTGCACATATATGGAAAACGAGTTCCATATATATGTGTATATATAGAAGTTGCGCATATACAAAAGACACTTCCATATATATCTTCATATAAAATATGGAAATATACATAACCCGTCTTCTGTATATGTGGAAATTATATATATCTATGTATATATATATATGGAAGTGTGCATAAATGGAACAAGATAAAGAGATACAAGTACATATATAGAAGTTGACTTTCATAAATCCACTTGCATTTTTTCACATGTGTGATTTTCGTATATGCACGTATATGTAGGCTTAAATATCTATGTGTGTATACATAAGTTATGCATATACAGAAGCCATATTTTGTATATGCATAAGTTTTTTATATATGGAAACATACATATATGGAAGATGACTTTTCTCTATGTGAAAATTCTATATATGCACATATATATGGAACTCATTTTCCAACTATGCGCAACTTTTGCAAAGATATATATATATATATATATATATATTCCATTTTTCATATTTGCACACTTCCACATATATGTGCATATACAGAAGATGATTTATGTATTTGTGAAACTTCTCTATATGAACGTATATATGGAAGCATGCATGTACGGAATATGGTTTCCGTATATATGTAACTTATTTATATGCACATAAATTATCTTGTGGTCCTAACCTGAACTAGAAATTATCTTGTGCCCCTTGTGAGGAATTTAGCATGTTTAAGTTAAGGTTTTTTTAGAAAGTTATTTATTTACTGAAGAGTGTGCAAAAAAAATGTAAGCTTCACATTTATATTGAATCCATCTTCCGTATATGCACGCTTCCATATCTATGTGCATGTATAGAATCTGTGAATATATAGAAATTTGTTCATGAAACAAAGTTGTGAATATACAAAACCATCTTCCATATTTTGATGTTTCCATATGTACGTGCATATAGAATAGTTATGCATATAAATAAGAGATCTCTTACATGTATATGTGTATATATATAAGGTGCACATATACAAAAGATGAATTTTATATATGCATAGCTTTTGTATATGCATGTATATATGGAAGTGTCCATATATGGAATATGGATTATGTATATGTGTAACCTCTGTATATGCACAATTTCCATATATTCACATAGATATGGAAGTGTACATATACAAAATATGTCTTCCGTATATGGACATCTTCTGTATATTTACAAATATATAGAATCATGCATATATAGAAATCATACTTTACGCCAAGTTTTCCCGGTTGAGGCCTAATTGTTGGAGGAGACCTAAATGACCTAATTTAAATAAAAATAATTTTCTTTCTTCATAGATAAATCCTAAGAAGGGTATTTTACATGATGATAAGGAAAGAGACTCTTGACATAAACCATAGAAGCCGACAATGGAGGCTTTGACCTAAAAGTGATTGACACAATAATGAAACCCATGCATTAATAAGTCAATCTATTTTACAATAAATTTTATTTTTCTTTATTTTGACAAATACATTACATTATGACTCAAATAAAATTATGACAACCGACACTAGTTACAATTTTCAACAATCCCACTTAACTAGGGAGGTATTCATAATTACACATATATAAAGGTACATGGAAGATCTCAAAATGATATTCTCTATGAAGAGTCACAACACACACAATGATATAGATTAGGTACCTGGAGAGGGTACTCTGATAAGGTGGGACTAAGGTATATTGAATGTGTGGACCTTTGTATATGCAAGTACATATATAACAATTGACTTTCATAAATGCACTTGTATTTTTGCATATATGTGATTTATGTATATCCACACTTTCATATATTCGTGCGTATACAGAAGTTAGACATATACGGAAGTCATCTTCCATATACGTATGCTTCCATATTAATGTGCATATATGAAAAATGAGAATGTACAAAAATCATCTTTCGTATATGCACACTTCCACATATACATGCATATAAAAAAGATACACATATACAAAATCCATCCTCTGTATATGTGCACCTTATATATATGCACATATATATGTAAGTGATGGCTTCTTTATATGCACAATTTATGTATATGCCCATACATATGGAAATGTGCATATATGGAATATGGATTCTATCTATTGAAAAAATTTGTATATGAACAACTTCTATACATCCACATAGATACATAAGTGTGCATATACAAAAGCTGACTTCCATATAAATTTTAAGCTTACATTGTTTTCCCACACTTTATGTTATGAAACCAGCTCCAAAAATAGATGAAAAGAGAGATCAATGCCTTAGAAATCAACCACTTCAAGGGGGAAGCCTCCTTTACATTACATAAATGAACAATTATTGGATGATACAAATGAAAAAACCTCCTTCCTATATATAGGAGTCCATGGGGTCACAATATAATCCTAACTGACCTAACAATAATAATGTAAGGCCACAAAATAACAATAGTGGGGTTTTATGGGGCATAATAATAACAATATGCAGACTACATGGGTACAAAAATAACAATAAGGGGGCTACACTAACAACAATAAGGGACTACACTAGTAACATAGGGACCTAACGTGCCCCTCTCCTTCAAACAAGTGTTGTCATCAATGCTTGATTATTTATTGATGCTTCTGTATAAAATTCAAATTCTCCCATGTGGAATATTCAATGGGTAAGTTCTTCCACTTGTTGAAATACTCTGAAATTGATCGATTTTGTAGTTGTTGAGTTCTTGTTTCTGTGCCTACTTCAGAACTTCTTTCGCTGCGATGTTGATCTTCCTGTTGTTTCATTTGATTCTGCACCAAAGTTAGGTTATCCTTTGAGAGTTGGAGAAATTGTTTTTGATGCTTGATGCAATATTCCACTACTTTATCATCCATATTATCTTTCATTTTTTCCTTCAAAACATCCAAATTAGCCTTCATTTATGCTTTTAAACCATCCATGTCAGCTTTTATTTCTCTTTGTAAGATCGAAATTTGTTGCACTTTGTACCGTAATTTTGATATATCATACTGCAATTCGTCCTCTTCATGCGTCATAGTAGAGACTTATAAGGGATTAATGGGTATGGGATTATTTTTTTGAAGAATTATATGACTCAATACTAATATCTATGCTTCAATATGCCCTTGGAATCACTTCAAACTGATTTTTCAAACAAATGTTATGCAAACTTATTTAAAAAATACACACCTTTTTCTTACTTTTTAGGAGGTCTATATTGAACCTGATTTATCTCTATTATTTACGTTGTACAAGATATGAATTTTTATACTCTATTATCCCTATGAGTCCTATTTATAATGCCACAGGTCATACCTGATTTGGATTCTTGAAGTCAAAGTTATATCCAATCTCCCACAACGACATAATTATGGACTGGTTTAGTAGAGCGAAATTGTACGTCGTGCCACGTATCATTGTTTCCTCCTTCGGCTCTAAAATTGATACACAGGAAACTAAAAACTGTTTAATTTTATACATTTTTACAGAATTCCAATCTGGTGCTCAGAGAGAGAGTTATGATGGTTTTCCCAAGGTCACCTCTTTGTGATGAAATTCTGGAGCCTGTGGAAACCCTAAATTCCACAGATCATATCTTTGAAAATAGTGTGAACCAAGATCTACAATTTTTACACGACAATCCTTAGGTTGTTTTCGCAAATGGGATTCTTTTAGCTTCTGAAAACCTCGTAGAAAAGCAATTATCACGAAAATTCCATGATGACCTGTTTGAAGCCGTGAAACCCTATAATCCAAAGCTCTGATACAAAATTTTATGAAACCAGCTTCAAAAATAGAAGAAAATAGAGGTCAGCGCCTTCGAAATTAACCACTTCGAGGGGAAAACCTCCTTTGAATTAAATAAATGAAAAATTCTTGGATGATACAAATTTAAAAACCTCCTTTTTATATATAGGAGTCCATGGGGTCACAAAATAATCCTGGCCGACCTAACAATAATAATGTAAGGGCACAAAAATAGCAATAGCGGGGTTTTATGGGGCACAATAATAACAATATGGGGACTACATATGTACAAAAATAATAATAAGGGGGCTACACTAACAACAATAAGGGAATACACTAGTAATATAGGGACCTAACACTTTAAGTTAAGAAATCACTCTCTAAAAACAACCTTAAATTAAAAAAAATTAAAAAAACTAAATTACTAAGAAGAGCCACATGATAATTTACAATTAAGCTATGTGCATATACAAAATTTATGCATGTACATAAGTTAATCATATAAATAAACCATCTACCAAATATGAATGCTTCCATATATACATTCATATAAAGAAGTTGCACATGTACATAAGCCATATTTTTTATATGCATAACTTCTGCATATGAAAATATATATGGAAGTGATGACTTTTGTATATGCCCAACTTTTTCACATGCACATAGGTATGGAAGCGTGAATATATAGAAAGTGGATTGTGTATATATGTAGATATAAAAAAGTTTCACATATATGGAAAATGAGTTCCATATATATGTGCATATATAGAAGTTTCACATATACGAAATTCTCCTTGCATATACTCATGCTTCCATATATATGAGCATACAAAATATGCACATATATGGAATGCATCTTCTGTATATGCACACATTATATATATATGTACATATATAAGGAAGTCTGTGTTAGGTCCCTATATTACTAGTATAGTCCCTTATTGTTAGTATTGTACCCCTGTAACCCCAATATTGTTATTATTGTGCCCTTAAATTATTATTGTTAGGTCGACTAGGATTATATTGTGATCCCATCGACTCCTATATATAGAAGGAGGTTCTGCCATTTTTATCATCCAAGAATTATTCATTTATGTAATGTATTATAGGTTTCCCCCTCGAAGTGGATGATTTCTAAGGCGTTTATCTATATTTCTTATATTTTTGGAGCTGGTTTCATAACATTTGGTATCAGAGCTTTGGATTCTAGGGTTTTGCTACTCCAAAAAGGTCATCGTGGCATTTTCTCTATAACTTTTTTTCTACGAAGGTTCAGAATCTAAAATTGTTAAATATCGAAGCCGAAACTCTAAGGAACATCTTATAAAAATTTCATATCTTGGTTCAAAATATTTACGGAGATATGATCTATGGAAGATAGGGTTGTTTCGGGCTCAAGAATTTCACCTAAAACAAGTCATCCTGGAAGTTTCGCTATAACGTTTTCCTACTAAGGTTCAGATTCTAAAATTTTTACAAAGTGAAGCCGAAATCCTGAGGAATGTCTTGTAAACATTTCATACCTTTGTTAACAATATTTTCAGAGATATGATCTGTGGAAGTTAGGGTTTGTTCAGGCTCATTAATTTCATCTCAAAGAGGTGACCATGGGAAAATCATCATAACTCTCACTCTGAGCATTAGATTGGAATTCTATAAAAAGTGGCCGCAAGTACACGAACTCTAGTTTCTTGTGTAGAAATCTTAGAGCTGAAGGATGAAACAATGACACGTGGCACGCCATACAAGTTCTCTATACTGAACCAGTCCATAATTAGGTCATTGTGGGATATTGGGCATAACTTTGTCTTGAAGAATCTAAATCAGGTCAGACCCGTGGCATTTGAAAGAAGCTTTAGAGGGATACTACAAGGCCGAATTTAAGATATTGAATATCCACTATTACAGGGATAATTCAGTTTCATCATCAAGCTCCTTAAAAGAAAGAAAAAGGTCTATATTTTTGTTTTCGAATTGCCTACGTCTTGTGTGAAAAATAAGTTTTAATTGGTTCCAAGGGCATATTGTAGAATAGATATTAGTATTGGGTTATAAAAATTCCCCCTAAAAATAATTCAACACCCATTAAACCTTTATAAGGCTCTACTGTGCTCCTGAAGATGAAGAACAGAAACATGACATGTCAAAATTATAAGAGCAAATGCCCCAAATTTCACTCTCGTAAAGAGCAACAAAAAATGAAATGGAAGTTTTGAAGAAGAAGAATAAGAGGATTAGAAGTTATTATGTATGGTATGCAGATGGAAGAAGCGAAGATGATATAGAAATGAACATGGAAAGATGAAGAATGATCTAAAGCAGACATGGAAGGTTTGACAAAGTTTGACAAGAAATGCTTCCTGAAGGTGGAAAGATAAGTAGAGGAAACTCATGATGAGAAAAAAATAAATGTTAATCGTGATTTTATAAACTCTAATTTTGGATGGAAGAACCACCATATTCCAAATATTGATATAAGGAACTTTAATGGCAAGGATCCTGTAACATGGATACTACAGATGGAGCAATATTTTGATCTCAATAATGTGCAAAACGCACAAAAGGTACACATTTCAAATTTACATTTAGAACAAAATACATTTTTATGGTATCAATGGCTTTTCTCCCCTAAAAAAATTGTCACTTAGTCAATTTTTATGGAGGAAATGATAGCACATTATGAGGATACAAAGAGAAACACCTTATTTAGCCAATTGATAAATCTCAAACAAAAGGGTTCAGTGGTGGAGCACATTGAGGACTTCCAAAAATTGAATACAAGAGTAACTAATATTCCATAGGAACACAGGATTGATGTCTTCATAGGGACTTTAAAGGATAACATCCAACATGAAGTTCACATTTGGTAACCTGATTCATCGGAGAAGGCATTCAGATTGGCAAGAAAATTGAATGTAAAATTATGGCGACAAGGAAACCTACCAATCACATCTATAAAGATGGAAGTGTTGCTACTCCTAGACTTCCAAAACCTACAAGGTCGACACCACCACATTTGGAAGAAAAAAGACCAAAAGGGCTTTGCTATAGTTGTGATAGAAAATACACTAAAGGCCATTAGTGTGCTGAGAAGAAATTATTTTACATAGATAGTGAAGAGGAGGAAGAATATGAACAAGAAACTTTGAAAGAAGAGGATATATGCCAGGAACCAATGCTATAAGAAGAAGAAATGAGTCTGACCATATCGTATAATGCATTGGTAGGTATTACCACTCCTCAAACTCTCAAGATAGGACATATCAAGAGGAAAAAGGTAATAGTGTTGATTGATTCGGGTAGTACCCATAATTTTATTCATTATAAAGTAGCCAAGGAATTAAATTGTTTCCTATACTTAGAACCAGAATGTTAAGTGATGGTTGCAAATGGAGGAACTATAGATTGCTCTCGAAAATTTCATAATATCAAGATAACCATGGGGGAATATGTATTGAATAGTCCAATGCTTTCCATTCCAATGGGAGGTGCTGATGTTGTACTAGAAGTATAATGGATACAATCCTTGGGGACGATATCTTTTAATTTTCAAGAACGTTTCTTGAATTTTTTTTCGGAAGGAAAGGGAGTCGAATTATGGGGTATCGCAGGGAATCTAGGAAATATAATAAGCTCTAATGTCATGAAAAATATTTTGAAGAAAGAAAAACGAGGCGTAATTGCACAATTATGCTCACTAGAAGTTTCAACATCAAAATCATCTATTTCTCCAGATCTCCAAAAAGTCTTGGACAGTCATTCCAAGGTGTTTGAAACTCTGAAAGGACTCCCACCTATTTGTGATCATGATCATGCTATTAATTTTATTCCAGGAATTGTTCCTCCAAACATGAGGCCTTGCCTATATCCTTATTTCCAAAAGAGCTAAATTGAATGTATGATTGCATAAATGTTATAGGCTGGTATAATTCAACCTAGTCAAAGTTATTTCTCTGCTCCAGTAGTATTGGTGCACAAGAAGGATGGATCATGGCACATGTGTCCAGATTATAGCGAGCTCAATAATCTCACTGTTAGAGATAAATTTCCCATTCCTATGATTGATGAATTATTGGATGAATTACATGGAGAAAATTATTTTACCAAGTTGGATATTTGTTCAGTATATAATCAAATTAGAATGAAGATGTAAGATATTACGAAAACAACATTTCGAACTCATGAGGGTCATTATGAATTTTTGGTCATGCCTTTTGGATTTACCAATGCACCTTCTACATTTCAAGGGTTGATGAATTGCATTTTTAAACGTTCCTTAGAAAATTCATGCTAGTATTTTTTGATTATATACTAATCTATAACAGGTCTTGAAGGATCATGTTTAACATTTTTACAGGGTGCTCAAACTATTGCAGGAGAAACAATTTTATGAAAAAACATCCAAATGTTTCTTTGGAGTACAACAGGTGGAATATTTGGGTCATATTGTATCTCACGAGGGTGTTAAGGTAGACCCTAACAAAATTAAATCCATTCCTTAATGGAAAGTCCCGAAACCATAACCATTGTAGTGATTTCGGTTAATGGTTGTTATCAAGTTTATAAGAATTAGAGAAGTATTACCTAATGATTGATTATTGAATATTGAAAGATGCATTTTCAGTGAATCCTCAATATGATCCATGTGTTGAAGATCTTAAGAGGCAATCGAAATTAGCATCAATGCTGATGACGATTTCCAAACTTTTTCGGGGAACAAGATGCTCGAAGAAATGGATTTGCGTTTAATGGAGAAGGAAATATTCATTGCTTGAAAGCATTCAATTCAAGAAAGTATTAGTTAAAGTTATTATGAGAATAAAATGTTGGAAATACTACATGCACTAAAGAACAGACCTAAATAATAAAGACATCAATAGGTAAAACTGATCATGATAATTAAAACACTTTTGAACAAAGATGACTAAGAGCAGCAAATAAATGTGAAGATGTTGGGTTATGACTTTGAAATCATCTACAAAAGAGGGAAGCTAAATGTTGTTGCAGATGCACTCTCAAGAAAGGATGAAGAGGTGGAAGCATTGCTTTTTGCCATTTCTATTATCCAACCAGATTGGATAACTGAAGCAAGGGATGAATGGAAGAAGGAAGAAGAAGTGTGGACACTCATTCAAAAATTGCAGCAAGATCCTAGTACATCTGATACATTTAGTTGGAAAAATTGATTCCTTGTGGTACAAAGATTGGTTATATATTTGTAAGAAGTCCCAACTAAAAGAAAATATTATTTTGGAATTGCACACTTCTCCTTTAGGAGGACACTCAGGATTTTCAAAACCTTACCATAGGGTGAAGAAAGAATTTTTTTTGGGATGGCCTTAAATCTAATATTCAAAATTTTTTGGCTGAATGTCTGGTTTGCAAGAAAAATAAAGTTGAGACAATTAAGACCTCTGGTCTTCTAAAACCTTTATCCATTCCAAGACAACGTTTGGAGGAGATTTCAGTGGATTTTATCATAGGTGTACTTAAGTTTGAACGAAAGAGTGTCATCATGATGGTAGTTGATAGAATTACCAAGTATGCAGAATTTTGTGCATTATCTCATCCATTTAAAGAAATTACATTTTCTACTGCATTTATGGAAACAATTAAAAAGCTACATGGAAACCCAAAGATTAGTGTAAGTGACAGAGATCCCATTTTTATTGGAAATTTTTTGACGCAATTATTTTCTTGTTTGGGTACTCAACTAGCTCATAGCTTGTCTTATCATCCTCAATCTAGTGGTCAAACTGAGATAGTGAATAAATGTTTCGAAGGATATCTTCGTTGTTTCGTATCCGATAAAAAAACACAATGGGTCAAGTGGTTACCTCTCGTTGAATGGTGGTATAACACTTCCTTCCATACTGTAGCAAAAATGAACCCATTTATGGCACTTTATGGATATCATCCACCGTCCATCACATCATCTTTCAGAGAATATTCTAAGGTTCAAGCAGTGGAAGATCACATAGAGAATCAACAATAAGTTCTCCAACTCTTAAAGGAAAACCTAACTTTGGCACAAATCGAATGAAACAACAAGCAGATCAACATCGTAACGAGAGAAGTTTTGATGTAGGAGACTGGGCATTTTTACGGCTGCAACCATACAAAAAAATGTCCCTCAAGCAAGCTAAGAAGGATAATAAATTATCCCTAAAGTACTATGGTCCTATTGACAGGTAAAAGTTCCCAGCCAACCATAAGGAATCTCCCTGGTAAAAATTCCCAACTAGACTCTAGACTGTTTGTGATAGGGATCCCATCCGGGGTGTGGGTCCGGCTACTGCTGAATATGCCTTTTCTCGACCGTAAGATGCATCTTGCAGACTTGATGATACATGGTTACTCGAATGATATGGAAAAAATGGTCGATGAGTTCTCCTGTAAGTGAAACATTATAAATAGAAAAGAGAGTTTCAAAGCATGAAGCCAAAGGAAATGTTGTTAGCAACACATCATTAGGGTCATGCTCATAAAAGTTGCTTAACCACAAAAGAAACAATTCTCTATGGTCGAAACACCATTCAATTCCTTAATTGTTTTCAGAAAGATGGAGCGACATTAATAACAAATTCATTAAACATCTCTTAATGAGATATTCATATACCATTAACACATCTAGAAAGCTTAAACGTACAAATGACATATCAACAAAAAACACAGACTAGTCAGTTACGAAAGATAGAAAATACATGAGACATAATATTCATAATTCTAGCACACATAAGTCCTCATCCAATCCAGTGGTTGAACCAAAAAATTCATTTGTATTCATTTTCGGAAATATGCATCCAATGCAATACAATTATCTTTTTTCCATTTGGAGTCCCGAAAAAAGGTCCTTTACAATGTCCCCGAAGGGAGTACTTATAGAAAAAAAATTGACCCTTGGGTGGCCCTGACCTTTCAGCTTCCCAAATGTTGGCATCATCTGCGACCTAGGTAGAATTTATGACTTAGGACTTGGCCCTGACTGCGACCTGCGACCCATTCCCTACTGCGACCTGTGACCTCATAACTATTGCGACCTGTGACCTGTACCATTTCCTTTATCAAGGAATCAGTTTTGTGATGGAGAGGCCCGATACGTCTATATGTTGTTGTTCCTTTAGGTACTTCTTCCAATCCTTATAGTCTGCAGCTATCGAGTGACTTGGGGGGTATCTTCTCCTAACCTGTGAAAATGTTCAAGAGTTTCCAGGACCAAAGTGCACCTCTTTACTGAGATTTGATTGGATAGGGAGGCCACTTTGGTGTAGATCTGGATTGGTGTGATGATGAACTGAACAATGTTTTCCTGTAAGGCCGAGAGGTCGTGGGAAGCATATGCTTGCCTAATGGGTTGCAGGAATTCTTGAATGTCTTGGGTCACCTCTTCCCTTGTTTTCTAGATATCCAATGCTCCAAAGAAAGGGATATGATGTACTTTAGCCATCGAATTGATGCCACTGATCAGGTGTTCATAAGAAGACATCACCTTTTCCACATCCTTTACCAACTTATCCTTGAATTGTATCTTCATTCGTATCTGGACTTTGTCATTCTGAGTATAGATCCAATATTTCCTTGGAAGGGTGTCAGGAGCCTGTGGATATCTGTCCAACCATTCTAGCATATTGTCCAGGGCAGCAGAGGCCTCCTTCAGATGTGGAGTTTTCCTTTTAGTCTCTACTTGTGATCTTAGCAGTGGTGTGACTGTATGCTTTATCATGAACATTTCCTCATATAATTGCTTCATGGTAGCCTCCAAAGTAACCAATTCCCTTTGAATAGTGATTGGTAATTCATTAGCCTGGGCAGTTGTGAAATGAAGCCTTTGGATTTCTACTTCCAGTGCCTTCTTTTCTTGTTCAGACTGAGCGGCCTTCTGCTTAGAAGCCTAGAGCCTATTTTGTAGAGACAAAATCTCTCTGCTCATTCTGCTGACAGTTTCCTCTGTGGATACTGCGAAGGCAGTCCATGTTGATGTGATCATGATCACATTAGTCCTAGTATCTAGGATTATATCCTTTTCTATGTCAACTGCGAGGGGATTAGCCCGATTCCGTGCAAGGGATTTTCTTTTCTCTTGTCTGTTCTTGTACGTGAATTGGCGTATGTTAGCCTCGTCAGGTCTAAAATCTCATCTTCCTATTCCTCCAAGGTGCCAAGGTCTGAGAGAGGGAAGTGCACACTTGTCATGGAGGTCGTTTGAGGTACCTCAATGTGAGGCAGCTTTGTTTGCTCCCCAGTCTTTGGGGGCAGTGTCTTGCTTCCCTCTGCTTCCTTGGAAGAGTCTTCCTGTGATTTCTGGTTTTCTTCCTCCTTTCTTCTCTTCTCAACCTCTTCCTTATCATGTTATTCCTTTATCTTGCACTCAGCCTTTTTCTTCTGCTCTTCTTCTTCCATCTTCTTACATTCCTCTTCCTCTGCTTTCATATGAGCTTCTTTTGCCTTCTTTCTCTTTCGTTCCTCCTTTTGTTGCTTTTTTTGTTGCTCCTCAGCTTGCTTCTTTCGCTTCTCTTCTCCTTGCTGTTGTGCCAAGGAATATTGGGTTGTTTTGAGTTCCTCTTCCTTTGCCTTCCTCTCATCTTCTTTCTGTGCCTTAGCCTCTTTGTCTCTCTTTTCTTGTTGCGCTTTAGAAAGACTAGTGCCGGAAGATGAGGCTCCTCCTATCAGGTTGCTTCGTTTTAGCACATCGGACCTTTCTTCCATAGTTTTATCATATTTCCCCCCTTGATTAGCTGATTATTCTTGCGAGGCTTCCCTGTCTTTGTTGTACAGGTTCCTAACTTTCTCTTTGACATGGAATTCCATGTGTTGGTATTTCCCACTAAATTTGGCCCATTTGCAATGCGCAGGGACGATCCTTTTAGGATCATATGATCTATGGATGAAGGTCACTAAATAAAAACCTCTGGTTTCCTCTGCCTCTGCTTCTATTTCCTTGAAATATTTAACTGTGTACATGCTGATAGTGAGCGGGAGAGTAGGCCATGGTTTCTTCATGCTCTTGCTAAGGACCTTGGAAAACTCGCTCGTCATCTGGTAGCACACTTCTTGTAAGTGTAGTTTATCAGTGACAAACTAGGGTAGTGCGTGAGGTTCCTTGAACAACCTGAAGACCCTGATAAAACTACTTTCTTCAATGGGGAACTAGTTGGCCACTTTGGTTATTGTTTCCATGGCTCGCCTGGATATGCATGGGGCATCTTTGCCAAATATTTTTCTGTAGAGTGCGGGAATGAGATTCTGCTAGATCAATCTATATCTTGTTTGTATTTGGAAGCCCATAACACACTTAAGTCTTTGTGAATTGGTCCACCATGCTTCACATCCCAGTTATGTAGCCATCCTTCAAACTAACATCTTGCACATACTACGTCCAAAAGGAAGGAAGCCATGTAAAATTCATATGCGCACCCTTCTTCGGGCGCCTGTGGTGCTGATATGTTTGACCTTAGGGCCGCTACTATTAGGTTGGCCTAGTTGAACTAGGTGCCATATGTAGCGATAACGTACATGAGGGGGACCCAAGTCCCGCTCAAATTAGTGGCATCCGGTCGGTCATACTTCCTACACATCATTGCTGCCACAAGCTTGTAGACTTTCCTGAGGCCCTGTGTTTTATATTCCTGATCCTTTCTAACCTTAAACTTCTCGGGGTCCTCCCACTATCCCTTCAAGGTCTCTGGTATCAGAACTTCATGAGTGGCTTCCCAATCAACATTGAAATACTGTTCTCTGCTGGGGAGTACATAGTAGACTTCTACATATTTCCCCATCAGGTTATCAAATGTCTTCCCCTAGTGATTAGAAATGACCCAAATCCTAGAGTCAACCTTCTAGAGGATCCATTCAATAACCTCTGTACATGGAAAGATGGTAGGATGAGTGCCTGCATAGTGAATTTTGGACCTCTTGACTTTAATTTACACTTGTTGGTCTGTGAGGTCTTCTGGGAACTCAGGCATTGTGAACTCTTGATATACCTATTACCAAGTCATGTTGTCTCCTTTCTTGAACACACAGGTGGTGTCCCCATAGATAGGGGGTGGGGAAGGATGTGTTCCTTCTTCTGAGATCTCTACCTCTGGACTCTTGTTTCTTTTCAGAACTGCTGGATGCCCCATATCGCTTGAGGCCAAAGAGATGGACACACACTAGAGCTTGGATTCAATATTCCCTGGCATGTCCATAAAACAATCCCACGATAAGACGGAAGGCATAATCAAAATATGTTATGACCGATGAAAATTCCAAATGAACCGACTGCTCAGGTTAAGTCGCTGCGACCCCAGCCAACTATTATCTAAGGAAATGGCGATGCTTGTGACTTAACGAACTTGCGACTAGGTCACAAGGTCACTAGGTCGCACTAGCGTGAACTCTCAGGGAACTGCGACTTTGCGACTTGGCGACTTGCGACTAGGTCGCAAGGTCGCTAGGTCCCAATGTCGCAAATTAGGTGGTTAATTGGTGACTAGTGACCTGGAGACTTAGCAACTTAGTGACCAAGTCATGAGGTTGCAAGGTCACTTAATCACTATGTCTCAGAGTCATGCTAGGGATTTTTTGAGAGAATTTGTGGTGATTGCGAACCGCGGGGAATGAATGGAAAAGAGGGAAAAAAATATAAGGGTGATGGACAAATATGAGCTTCAAGGCCTCCCCAAGTAGCCAAGAAGGATGCTTGAGGAAAACTGAGGCAGGGTAAGGTTCAGAGGGGGAGGGAGAGAGAGGTGAGCCTGAGGGGAGGTGAGAAATTTAACCAAAGGGCTGGTGATGCACTGGAATGAAACCAAAAGGGGGATTAGTAGGCAAGGGCAGGGGCAAGTGAGGCAACAATTAATCAAAAAAGGAACAGAAAGAGGATTAGGCAACTTACATAGAAAAAATGTGATCCAGTTGGCTTGTTAGAGGCGTTACTTACTCCATCCCGCAGGTCAAATGCTACCTACATGACCCTTTTATTTATAAAGGGGTCACATGTGTGATCATTTAATGCACGTCGCTAGGTCGCAAATCATGGCTAGTTGAGGGGAGATGCGACCTTGCGACCCTGTGACCTGGAGGTCGTTAGGTCGCACATTCGCATAGTCGCAAATGTGATGCATTAGGCCAGGATGCGACCTTGCGACCTAGGGGTTGCTAGGTCGCTAGGTCGCATGGTCGCAAAATGTTTGATCTTATGAGTTTTTCGACTTTGCGACTATGCGACTATTTTTTAGAGAACAATTCATGGACAAAAATTTGTAGGGATAATGCATGAACAGGGACCTTTTAAAGTCTCCAGGCTAAGGGTGCATCAGACTTACCTTTACCAAAGAGTTCAGGGGCTCTAAGATTTTAATATGGGAATAAATTTTGGAGGGTATTATATCAGCTACAATAAATGACGATTCACCAATAGAACCCATGATTTCTGTCGACACTTCATTTTGAGGGGGGCGGGGGGGGGCTTAGCAGGATGTTCCTTTCACCCTCGTGGGTCCCACTACTTTCATCTTTGGCCCTTGTGCGTTTGATCCACCTATTTGCATTGCTCGAGGTGCTATTTCACCGTGTTTTCATTTCCAAAGATTGGATGGAAAGGGTCAGAGTAACCTCAAGGGTTTCAAGGATTCAGTATAGTTATTTTGTCCCCTTGTGTTGATCCACTGCCAGCAAACCTAGTGGTCCCGGTGGAGTCACCACCAAGGTGTCACAGACGTTACTCCACTGCCAGCGAGCCTGGTTAGTACCCCAATGGAGTCATCCCATCGCCTCTCTGCACAAGAAACCTTTCTAAATCCTTTACCCTTTATTTCATGTGCTAATAGCACTTATTTGAATGTGCTCGAGGAACTTATTTTGAATGTGCTCAAGGATATTATTTGAATGCAGCAAGTATTTCCTGGGTAGATGAGGGATCCTGACTTATGTTACTTGCAAGAGAGGTTTCTTCTGGTCTGCATACAAGGACCTTTGAGTTTTCCCGAATATCCTTTTGCTGCCAGAGGTTGGCCATATTCCCTTTTCGTCTAGTGACCTATTTCACCGAAACTTCCTCTCCATTAGAAATCCTTCAAGTTGGATTACTGGGTGAGCTACTTGTGTTTGGGTTCTAGGACTCGGTCGCATTTTCCCCATGGGAGCCTATCATAGGCAAGCTTAGGCCATATTTTGTTTCAGGGTCAATTCTTCACCAGCAGAGATTTTGGTACAACCTACCAATTGAGCAACTGCTACGACTACCCTTCAACCTGAAGTGTTAGGGGAGTGGATTTGCGAGAGCTTGCTAGAAGCAAGCTGCTTATTGAGACGCACAAAAAAACAAAAAAAAACAAGAGCATCTAAGTGAAAGAAAGACACTATGGTATAGAGCATGGTGACGGCCGCTAGGGCTGTCAGGTGAAATAGTTCTTGAGGTCATGCCCATTTACCAGGAGGACCTCGAATCTCCCTTCTAAGGTTTGGAGTCTATATGTGTGGGAACCAAACTTTTCTTTGATCTGGAAGGGGCCTGTCCACAATGCTTGGAATTTGGTGTGTTTTCCCTTATCCTCATGAGCTTTGTCCCATTTGATGATGAGGTTGCCCACCTCGAAAACCTTGTTTCCAGTGGACTTCTTGTCGAACCATCATTTTATTTACCTCTGATGGATGGCGAATTTTTCTTGGGCCTTTAGCCTTTCCTCCTATAGTTTCAACAACGTGTCTATACGGGCTTATAAGGAAGGGCATGGGGTAGCGTGCATTTCTTGTGACAACTGAAGGGTCGAGAGAGACAAGTTGGGAGGAAGGATTGCTTCTTTGCCGTAAACTAGAAAAAATGGGGAGGTGCCCAAGGATGGTTTGGGTGTGACCCGATCAGCCCATAGGGCATTTGGGAGGGTGTTGTGCCAGTTTCACTGTTGGGATAGTAAAGTTTTTTTGATGATGCGGATGAGGTTTTCATTGGTTGACTCAGCTAACCCATTTCCTTAGGGATAGTAGTTGGTGGAGTGTTTGAACACTATACCGTTTTCTAGAGCAAATATATATAACCTGAATGACGAAAAATAATTTGTGCTATCAAAAACAAGGGAGGTTGGAACACCAAATTTGGTCATGCTGTGCTAAGTGATGAAAGCTATTACCTCATGATCGTTGATTTGACGCAACGGTATCACTTCAACCCACCTTGTGATGTAGTCTGTAGCCATAAGGATATATCGATGTTGCTTAGAGGAATGCGGCAAAATCTCCTCGATCACGTCTAGTACCCACTATTGAAATGGCTCTTCCACCGCGATGGACTGGAACGGGGCAGATGATCATGTCTCCCTGTTGGAAAAATTTTGACACAGCAGGCATCTATGAACATAGGCGTGTGCATATTTGAACAAAGTGGGCCAATAAAAACTAGCACGCATAATTTTGTGAGCTTGGGCATCCCCTGCGTAGTGCCCACCAGTTGGACCATCATGTAGTTCCTTTCGGACCTCTTGAGCCTCATTATGTTCCAAGCAGTGTAGCAAGACTCCACTGTGGTGCTTGCGGAACAACTTACCCTGCACTAGCTGGTAGGATGCAGCCTTCAGTCTTATTGCACATTTCTGTTGGGCGGTTAAAGTGGGGTCCATGATACCGTAACCAAGATATTGCTGAAGATCAATGTACAATGCAGAGGTGCTTTGCTGAGGTGTACTTTCGACTTGGTACATGTCGATTTCATGATCCCAACATTCCCCTTCACTACCCCGCAATTATGCAGCTTCAATATCCATCTGGCATAGCCCTTGGCCCTTGAAAGTATGTGGAGGCGTGAATTCCAAGTCATACTCTTGAAGGCATGTCATCGAGTTGCCTCGTCTCTCACCCAGCTCCTGCTGCATGAACAGTGAGTGAACCGTCGGGTTAGGTACAAACACTGTGATGTGATTCTTCAAAACATAAGGCCTGAAATGTTTGACTACCTTATATACCATGTAAGCCTGCTTGTCAATGTCCAAATAATTTAGCTCGACACCTTGCAACCCTGCGCTCATGAACAATATGGGCCGCTCTTCACTGCTATCTTCTTTCTGAGTAAGGACGGCCGCAAGAGATGAGTTTGAGGCGAAGGTATACAAAATCAAGCCTTTGCTAAAATATGAGCTATGAAGCGTTGGTGATTCTATGATGGCCTGTTTGATATTATCAAACTCTTCTTTCTCGGGGGAATTCCATTTAAAATTTGCGTTCTTCTTGATCATACCTTGCAGAGGTTTCATAATTTGGGTGAAGTCCGATATGAATTTTCAGAGGAAGTTGATTTTTCTAAGAAACAACTGCATGGCCTTTCTGCTACTCAGGGGAGGAATCTGGGTGATGGATTTTGCACATTCCAGATCCTCCACTATGTCATCTCAAGTTATGATGTGCCCCAATATATTTCCTTCAGAGACTATGAAATTCTCTTTTCGGGGTTAAGTGAGATCCAGTATTTTTGGCACCTTTAGAAAATATGTTTGAGGTGGTGTAATTGGTCACACCCACCTTTGGAAAATACGGTGATGTAGTTGAGGTATACCACCACGATTTTCCCCATTAGACCCTGGAAGGTGATGTTCGTGGATCTCTAGAAGGTTGCCCCAACATTGATCAGGCCAAAGGGCATGCGTCTGAACATGAACATTCCCCATTTAGTCCTCAATGTGGTTTTCAGATGATTGGGTTCAACCACTATTACTTGGTTGTAACTTGAGAAACCATTCAGTAATGTTCTGACTTGAGTACTGCTTGAAGGATCTGCTCCATGGGGGGTAACGGGTAGTTGTATTTGTTTTAATAATGGTTTAAATTTGGGAAGTCTACGCATAAGCGAATTTCGCCAGACTTTATATGAACTGGGACCATGTTTGACGCCCAGGTTGAATGTCAAAATTTGAATATGATGCGTGTGTTTAGGAGTTTCTCCAGTTCCTTTTGGATCATTGGCTCCAAAGTAAGGTGTACCTTTCTTAGCTTCTGATGGAACGGTTTAGCTCCTTCCTTCGTGGGTATTACATGCTGGATGATTTGCGTGTCATAGGTTCACAACTCATCATACGTCTAGGAGAAAACATCTCAATATTTCTTGAATAATTCAATGAAGGATTGCCTCTCCTGAAGGGTTCATTTTGTACCAAGGTTGACGAATTGGGGTTCCTTTTCCGTCCCAAGATTTATTTGCTAGTGCGGTAAAGTGGAACTCTACACCTTTGTGTTGGGGGTTCCCCAAAAACAGTTCTGCAGGTCAAATAAATTTTCAAGCAACACAACCCCTTTGGGTATGGGATTCCCCTTATGCTCCACTCATTCCATTTGCAAGACCAGGTCATGATCCTGTTCTTCAATAATGACGTCTTGAACACGTCCGCATTAAGCATAAAATCCAGTACCTGCTAATTATCATTAAAAACATGCAGATTAGTTACATTATCCGGCATGACAGGCTTATAAACAATTTAAATAGAAAACCTATCTCTTAGCGGGGTAAATCTAGTGGCAGCATTGGCGAGTGTATCGGTCGCGGCATTATGCATTCTAAGTACAGAATTAATACCAAAACTATCAAAGGAAAAAATCTAACACCATACCTCTTGCTGCTAACCTTTCAAATGTGGAGATGGGCAGTGAATGGTATTACATACCTTTTGGGTGATGATCTCAGAGTCTCCAATTACATTTAAAAAACTGACTTTGAGATCAATTTCTTTGTTGAGCCCGAGGATTAGTACTTCATACTCGGTTTTATTATTGGAACACTGGAACTCCTGCTGAAAAGAAATTATGAACTTATTCTTTTGGGGTTCTAACAAAATACAACCCACGCCAACCCCGTCATGGGTCTTGGAACTGTCATAGTACAAGGTCAAAACCTCATCTTCTGATTTTGTAAGATCACATGAGTGCATAGGAGGTGTAATCAAGGTGGTGGCATCTGGAAGCCTTTCTGGTGTGGCAGGGTGGACAGTAGTAGCTAGTAGCAGCTCTGACTTGACATCTTGGGCAACTGGAGATTGAGGGGTTTGATAGCAACTGAATACGGTCTTTAGGAATCACATGCCCAGATCTTCTTGTGCGAAGATGACAGGTTGATTGGTTGCCTCCAGGTTGGTCACTGTGTGTTTCATGTAAGGTACACTTTTGACCCGGATTGGATTGTTCCTACCCTTGTATGGAAGCCACAGGTGGGACGATCTGGTGGTAAAGTATCCCTGTAGTTTTCTTGACCAATCTCAGCTCAAAAGAAAAACATAGGCTTCGGGGATATCCACGATCACTATATCGATGCACAGGTGCACCCTGGAGTCCGAAGAGAGGCTGATGAGGACATTATTCAATTCACCCACGGTAGGGACTTGGGATATATCAAGCTGAATGATCCTGGCATTGATTTTTTTAGGATAGATGTTTAATTTCATGTTTACGGACAGGGGCATAACATTTCTGGACGGACCAAAATCGATGAGGCAATTATGAACATTGAAGTTGAAGATCTAGAAAGAGAGGAGGAAAGGGGGCATGGATCCTCGGGATTTCGATTTGACGGCATTCACGATGGACTGGGGACTTGCATCAGCTTGGGAGGATGTGGAGCTCACGGGTTTGGATGTTGGAAGGTTGGAAAAATATTTGAGAATAAGATCTCACTGGTTAGCGATCCAGGCGAGCTCGTAGAGGGAAATGTTGGCTCACGTTTTGTTCATATATTTGATGATGTTATATCCAGATTCTGGGTGTGGGAGAGGTTCAGCAGAGGCATTTGGTGAAACTGATGATAATCTAGCCTTTGGTTTGACTCGGGCAGAGGTGGGGCTATATTTTTTAGGAGTTGTAGTTTGGTTCTCCTTGTTTGGTGGCAGAATATTTCTTAGGAGATATTTTCTCTTTTCTTCGAAGGAGAGGTTAGGGACCAGGCCTTTGCTCCTTAAACCATAACTCCAGGGGGGTTTGGATTGAGGATCGTTGGCCAGGTTTATTTTGGTCGTAGGAGAGGGTATTTCTCCTCATACCATCTTGAAGGCGAGGAAAATGGATCCCATATCCTCATTCGAGGGAGAGGCTTCTTCTCTATTTGAACTAGCCTCCTCTTCTAAATCTCTCGTGGTTTGATCTTCTAGGAGTTGATTCATCACAGCAGTCATGATGTTGATCCAGTGAGGGTGGGTTTTCTCCGAGTGGGAGGCTTGATAGAAAGAGCAGAAATTATCCTTGTCGATTTCTTCTACGTTGAGGCTAGTGTTTGGGTTCGGCGGAGGACGATTGGCTGTGAGGTTGTTCTTTCTAAAGAAAGGTTTCTACATTTTGGTGCCTAAGGTGGAGTCATTGTTTTTCCTCTTTAGATTAGAGACTTCATTTGTTAACATCTTGAGAGATTTCGCGATTCTCTCGAAGTTTAAGGGGTCTTTATCCTTGTCTCCGGACTTATCAGTTGAGGGTTGTGCTCTTTTTGAAGCCGGTTTTGGGTCATATCAGCCATCATGATCAATGACTCCTATGGAAAGCATGGCCTTTCCGACAACAAGGGCGGTGGTGTAATTTTCTGCCAGGGTAGCTTTAGCTTCACGTTTCACAAACACGACGATATCCCAGGGGAGGGCCCCTAGGTAATAATCAATGCTGATGGAATCATCTAGAGCCATGTTCGGAGGGAATTTGTTCGATATGGTGGTGAAGCGTTGATTGAAGTCCTTGAATTTCTCCTTCTTCTGGCATTTCAAAGTACTCAACTCTGTGAGGAGCATAGAAGCAGTCCTGTCTTCCGAAAAATTTTGGAGGAAGGTATGGTGAAATTTCTCCGAAGATGAAATGGAAGCCACAGGCAGGGAACGGTACCATGTAGCAGCCTTATTTTCTAAGGTGTGGGGAAAGAGCCAGCATACTACATCGTTGGATTGCACTCTCATCATTTGTAAGGCCTAGTAGAAATTGATGATGTGATCTTCAGCCAACGCACCTTTTTCAGGGTCGAACTTAAGGAGGTGATTCTCTAGGTGTCGGGGCATGTTGTGACGGGGACCGCGGAGGCCTAGAGGAGATTGTACCCTCTAAGCCAAGGGCTGTACTTGTCTAGCCCGATGGTGGGGCAGGATGTAGATATGCCCCATTTCATTCTCAGATTTTATTCCAATGTCAGATCCAAAGGTTTCACCCTCATGTTGTGAGTGCATGTCTTGATTTCCTCCAAGTTTTCCCATGTACATAATATTTCCCTAGTTATAAAGGAAAGGAAATTTGTTTTCGTTTCGGTTGTGGTGGTGGTGACTGTTTCGACCATTTCCACGGCTGCTATCTCCCTGACCCCTATTTCCCCAGACACTTCTGGTCCCTCCTCCAGGTGTGTTATTTGCTTGAGTGTTATCATTCAAAGGTTGGTTGGGTTGCAGGCCGATGTTAGGTTAGGGTTTGGTAATTTCAGGGTCGTCCCCTTTGATGTCTTGGGGGCTGTCACGGGGTTCATTTGAATTGCACTCAACTTCATATGCATTATCTTAGAGCATAGGACATATGATCTGAGGCATGGAATTGACTAAGACACCCTAGAAATTTTGTTGCATTCCAGGGAGTCTACGGGTTGGCCAAGGAACTACTGGCTGGGAGGTTTTTTAGACCTCTAATGAGATTGTTGGCAAGCGGGTGCAAGGCCCTAAGATGGTCCGAGGTTACCTCATAATAGGGCAGGTCCTGCTCTGGGGAATTTTCAAGGGGTGGAGGACCAGTATTTTCATATATGATCTCCCCGTATGGGGTTTGCAATGGGATATTACTTGCGTGGTTGGAGCCTGCCATTCAGGCCCTCCTTCTAGCGCCAAATCTATTGATGCGTAAAATTTCCCAGCCAATATTAAGGGATCTCCCCAATAAAAAGTCCCAACTAGACTCTAGACTGTTTGTG
This sequence comes from Pinus albicaulis, assembly GCA_034641835.2. Lineage (NCBI taxonomy): Eukaryota > Viridiplantae > Streptophyta > Pinopsida > Pinales > Pinaceae > Pinus > Pinus albicaulis. The sequence goes on from CM076584.1 coordinate 415,350,995, forward strand.
ATAGGGATCTCATCTAGGGTGTGGGTCAGGCTACCGCTGAATCTGCCTTTTCTCAACCGTAAGATGCGTCTTACAGACTTGATGATACACGATTACTGAAATGATATGGAACAAATGGTCGATGAGTTCTCTTGTAAGTGAAACATTATAAATAGAAAAGCAAGTTTTGAAGCATGCAACCAAAGGAAATGTTGTTACCAACACATCATTAGGGTCATGCTCATAAAAGCTGCTTGACCACAAAAGAAACAGTTATCTATGGTTGAAACACCCTTCAATTCCTCAAGCATTTTTTGAAATATGGAGCAAAATTAACAACGAAGTTATTAAACATCTATTAATGAAATATTCATATAGGATTAATACATGTAGAAATCTTAAATGTACAAATGACATATGAACAGAAAATGTAGACTAGTCAGTTATGAAACATAGAAAATACATGAGACATAATATTCGTAATGTTAGCACACATAAGCCCTCATCCAATCCAATAGTGGAATCAAAACATTCATTTGTATTCATTCTTATAAATATGCATCCAATGCGATAAAATTACCTCTTCTTCATTTGGAGTCCCGAAAAAAGGTCCTTTACAATGTCCCCAGAGGGAGTACTTATAGAAATAAATTGACCCTTGGGTGGCCCTCACCTTTTAGCTTCTCGACTGTTGGCATGGTTTGAAACCTAGGTGGCATTTGTGACTTGGGACTTGGACCTGACTGTGACTTGCGACCCATTCCCTGCTGCAACCTGCGACCTCATACCTATTGTGACCTGTGACCTGTACCATTTCCTTTTTCAAGGGATCAATTATGTGACAGAGAGGCCAGGTATGTCTATCTGTTGTTGTTCCTTCAGGTACTTCTGTGAAGCCTGATATTCTGCAGCTACTTGAGTGACCTGGGGGGTATCTTCTCCTAACCCGTGAAAACATTCAAGAGCATCCGAGACCAAAGGGCACCTCTTTACTGAGATTTGATTGGATAGGGAAGCCAGTTTGGTGTAGATCTAGACTGGTGTGATGATGAACTGAACAATATTTTCCTGTGAGACCGGGAGGCCCTAGGAAGCAAATTATTGCCTAATGGGTTGCAGGAATGCTTAAATGTCTTGGGTCACCTCTTCCCTTGTTTTCTAGATATCCAATGCTCCCAAGGAAGGGATATTATGTACTTCAACCATCAAATCGATGCCACTAATTAGGTGTTCATAAGTAGACATAACCTTTTCCACATCCTTTACCATCTTCTCCTTGGATTATATCTTCATTCGTATCTAGAATTTGTCATTCTGAGTACAGATCCAATCTTTCCTTAGTAGGGTGTTAGGAGCTTGCAAATATCTATCCGACTATTCCAGCATGTTGTCCAGGGTAGCAGAGGCATCCTTTAGTTTTTTAGTTTTCCTTTAGTCTTTTCCTGTGCTCTTAGCAGTGGTGTGGCTGTCTGTTTTATCATGAACATTTCCTCATATACTTGCTTCATGGTAGGCCGTTGTGAAATGAAGACTTTGGATTTCTGCTTCCAACGCCTTCTTTTCTTGTTCAAACTGAGCTGACTTTTGCTCAGAAACCTGAAGCCTGTTTTGTAGAGACAGAATCTCTCTGCTCATTCTACTGAAATTTTTCTCTATGGGTATTGTGAAGGCAGTCCTTGCTGATGAAATCATGATCGAATTAGTCCTGGTATCTAGGACTATATCCTTTTCCTTGGTAAATGCAAGGGGCTTGGCCAGATTCCGTGCAAGGAATTTCCTTTTCTCTTGTCTGATCTTATGCGTGAATTGGGCGTATGTCAGCCTTTTCAATTCTAAAATATCATCTTCCTGTTCCTCTGAGATGCCAAGGTTTGAGAGAGGGAAGTGCACACTCGTCATGGGGGTCCTTTAAGGTACCTCAATGTGAGGCAACTCTTTTTTCTCCCTAGTCTTTGGGGGCGGTGTCTTGCTTCCCTCTACTTCCTTGGAAGACTCTTCTTGTGATTTCTAGTTTTCTTCCTCCTTTCTTCGCTTCTCAGCCTCTTCCTTATCTTGTTATTCCTTTTTCCTCCACTCAGCCTCTTTTTTCTGTTATTATTATTCCTTCTTCTTACGTTCCACTTCCTCTGCTTTCCTGTGGGCTTCTTCTTCCTGCTTTCTCTTCCGTTCCTCCTTTTGTTTTTTCTTCTGTTGCTCCTCGGCTTGCTTCTTTTTCTTGTCTTCTCCTTGTTGTCATGTCAGGGCATCCTCTATTCTTTTTAGTTCCTCTTCCTTTTTCTTCTTCTCAGCTTCTTGTTGTGCCTTAACATCTTTTTCTCTCTTATCTTGTTGCTCTTTAGAAAGAATATTGTCCATATCAGCCCTTGGCTTCTTGGCTTTGGAAGATTAGTCTCCTCCTATCGGGTCGGTTCGTTTTAGCACGTCGACCCTTTCTTCCATAGTTGTATCATCTTTCCCCCTTGATAAGTTGATTTTTTTGGTGAGGCTTCCTTGTATTTGTTGTACTAGTTCCTGACTTTCTCTTCGGCGAGGCATTCTATGTGTTCATATTTCCAACTTAATTTGGCTTGTTTGAAATGCACAGGGACACTCCCTTCAGGATCATATGATCTGTGGGTGAAGGTCATGAAATGAAAAATTTTGGTTTCCTCCGCCTCTGCTTCTACTTCCTTGAAATATTTAACTGTGTAGGTGTTGATAGTGAGCGGGAGAGTAGGCCATGGTTTCTTCTTGCCCTTGCCGAGGACCTTGGAAAACCTGCTCATCATCTGGTAGCACAGTTCTTGTAAGATTAGTTTATTAGTGAAAAAATGGGGCTGTGCGTGAGGTGCCTTGAATGACCTGAAGACCCTGATAAAAGTACTTTTTGCAATGGGGAAACATTTGGCCACTTGGGTTATTGTTTCCATGGCTCCCCTGGACGTGAACGAGGCGTCTTTGCCAAAAAAAATTCTGTAAAGAGCAGGAATGAAATTTTGCGAGATTGATTCTATATCTTATTTGTATTTAAAAGCCCAGAACACACTTAAGTCTTTGTGAATTGGTCTGCAATGCTTCACATCCCAGTTATGTGGTCATCCTTCAAACTGACATCTTGTGCATACTGCATCCAAATGGCAGGAAGCCATGTAAAATTCATATTCTCACCCTTCTTTGGGCGCCTGTGTTGTTGATATGTTTGACCCGAGGGCCGCTACTATTAGGTTGACCTAGTTGAACAAGATGCCATATGTAGTGATAGCGTACATTAGGGGAACCTAAGTCCCATTGAAAGTAGTGGCATCTGGTTGCCCGTACATCTTACACATCATTGCTGCTACAAGCTTGTAGACTTTCTTGAGGCCCTATGTTTTATATTCCTGATCCTTTATAATATTAAACTTCTAGGGGTCCTCCCACCATCCCTTCAAGGTCTGTGGTATCGATACTTCATGAGTGGCTTCCCAATTGGCATTAAAATATTTTTCACTAGTGGGGAGTACATAGTATACTTCTGCATCTTTCCCCATTAGGTTAGCAAACGTTTTCCCTGAGTGATTTCCCTCTAGGAAGATCCATTCAATAACCTCGACACATGGAAATATCAGTGGATGAGCACCTTCATAGTAAATTTTGGACCTCTTGACCTGAATGTACACTTTCTGGTCTACGAGGTCTTCTGGGGACTCAGACTTTGTGAACTTCTGATATACCTGGTACCAAGTCATCTTGTCTCCTTTCCTAAGCACACAGGCGGTGTCCCCATAGATAAAGGGTGGGGAAGGAGGTGTGCCTTCTTCTGAGACGTCTAAATTTAGACTCTTTTTCTTTTTCAAACTGCTGGAGGCCCAATATCACTTGAGGCCGAAGATATGGAGACGCAATCGAACTCGGCTTCAATATTCCCTAGCATCTCCATACAATAATCCCATGATAAGGCAGACGACATAATCACAAATATGTTAAGACCAATGAAACTTCCAAATGAACTGATTGCTCAGGTTAGGTCGCTATGACCCCTTCCAACTATTATCTGAGGAAATAGCAAGGCTTGTGACTTAGAAAACTTGTGACTAGGTCTCAAGGTCGCTAGGTCGCACTGGCGTGAACTCTTAGGAAACTACAACTTTGTGACTTTGTGACTTGTGACTAGGTTGCAAGGTCACAAATTAGGTGGTTAATTCGCAAATAGCGACCTGACAACTTCACGACGTAGCAAACAAGTTGCGAGGTCGCAGGGTCGCTTAGTCATTAAGTCGCGGAGTCGTGCTAGGGATTTTTTGAGAGGATTTGTGACGATTGCAAATTGTAGAAAATGAATGGGAAAGAGGATAGAAAATCCAAGGGTGATGGAAAAATCTGAGCTTCAAGACCTCCCCAGGCAGACAAGAAGGGTGCTTGAGGAAAACTGAGGTAGGGTAACGTTCAGAGGGGGAGGCAGAGGGAGGTGAGCCTGAGAGGAGGTGAAAATTTTAACCAAATGGTTGGTGAGGAGCTGGAATGAAAACAGAAGGGGGATTAATAGGCAAGGGAAGGGGAAAGTGAGGAAAAAAATAATCAAAAAAGGAAATAGCAGGAGGATTATGAAACTTACCTAGAAAAGACGTGATCTGGCTGGCTTGTTAGAGGCATTACTTACTCTGTCACGTAGGTCGAATATGACCTACACAACCCTTTTATTGATAAAGGGGTCGCACGTGTGATCATTTAATGCAAGTCGCTAGGTCACAAATCATGGCTAGTTGAGGGGAGATGTGACCTTGCAACCTTGTAACCCCGCGACCTGGAGGTCGCTAGGTCGCTAGGTCGCACAATCGCAAATGTGATGCATTAGGCCAGGATGGAACCATGCAAGCTTGCGACCTAGGGGTCGCTAGGTTGCTAGGTCGCATGGTCACAATTTTTTTTATCTTATGAGTTTTGTGACTTTGCGACTATGCAACTAGTTTTTAGAAAACAAGTCATGGACCAAACTTTGTAGGGATAATGCATAAATAGGGACCTTCTCAAGTCTCAAGGCTGAGGACGCATCAGACTTACCTTTACCAAAGAGATCAGGGGCTCTAAAATTTTAAGATGGGACTAAATTCTGGAGGGTGTTGTAGCAGCTACAACAGGCCCTTACAAGGTGTTGCTAAATATTGGTGCTATGGCATACAAATTGGAGCTTCCTGCTTCTTCATGAGTGCATCCAGTTTTCCATGTTTCATTCTTAAAGAAGGTTATAGGTGAAAAACTTCCAGTTAAAACAATATTTTCAGAACTAAATGAGGAAGGAAAAATCATATTGGAACCTAAGGGAGTCACAGAAACAAGAACTCGACAACTACAAAATCGATCAATTTCAGAGTATCTCATCAAGTGGAAGAACCTACCCACTAAAGATTCTACATGGGAGGATGAGAATTTTATACGAAATCATGCGGAGCTACTGAAGCATTTAGGACAACACTTTTTTGAAGGAGAAGGGCATGTTAGGTCCCTATATTACCAGTATAGTCCCTTATTGTTGTTAGTGTAACCCCCTTATTGTTATTGTTGTACCCGTGTAATCCCAATATTGTTATTATTGTGCCCTTACATTATTATTGTTAGGTCGGCTAGGATTATATTGTGATCCTATGGACTCCTACATATAGAAGGAGGTTTTTTCATTTGTATCATCCAAGAATTATTCATTTAGCTAATGTATTGGAGGTTTCCCCCTCAAAGTGGCTGATTTCTAAGGCATTGATTTCTATTTTCTTCTATTTTTGGAGTTGGTTTCATAACAGTGTGCATATACAAAAGAGAATATAGATATGAAAGTACATATATAGAATTCAAATTTGATAAACACACTTTCATTTCTCCATATGTGTGATTTCCATAGATGCACAATTCCATATCTATGTGCATATGCAGAAGTTGTGCGTAGATGGAAGCCATTTTTCATATATGTACGCTTCCATGATATCTATGTGCATATACATAAGTTGTGCCTATACACAAGCCATCTTTCATATATGCATGTTTCCATATATAAATGCATATACATATGTCATTTTCTATTTATGCAAACATTTTGTATATGAAAATATATATGGAAGTGGGAACTTATATATATGCGCAACTTCTATATATACACACATATGAAAGATGGATTCTATGTTTATATAGAAACCATATTCCATGTGTGGAACTTTTCATATGCATAGAGATATGAAATACCATATATAGAAGTCAAATTTCATAAATTCATTTTCACTTCTTCATATGTGTGAATTATTTATAAGGAGGCTTCCATATCTATGTGCATATATAGAAGTTGCTCATAGATAATAGACATCTTTTGTATATGTACGCTTCCATACCTCTATGCATATATGGAAAATGTGCATATACAAAGGTTACACATATAGCAAATCCATCTTTCATATATGCACACTTCCAGATATACATTTATATACATAACTTGCACATATATAGAATTCATCTTTTGTATATGCACACATATATGGAAGCAATATTTTATGTGTTTTCTAAACTTTTCTATATGCACATATACGAAATATAGAATCCATATATATATAGAAATTGTATTTCATCTGTGGACCTCTATATATGCATATAGATCTGCAAGTACATATATAGAAGTCAATTTTCATAAATTCATTTGCATTTATACATATGTGTGATCTATGTATATGCATGATTTCATATCTATGTATATGCAAGCTTCCTTCCTTTTTAATTATTATTTCAATATAATTTCAAGCCTAATTTTTCATTCCTCCTTTACCTCAGCTCTCATACCATGTTACAAAATCATAAAGGCAGTAAGATTCTCTTACATTGATAATTTTTTGTAATATCCTTGAAGTCTTATGAAATTTTCTTTACATTCTTATTATATTTTCTTTTCATCAAGAAATCATCAAATAAAACACATGAAGATCAACAAAATCATATATAGGCACTCAGTTAGAGCTCAAACCCCTCCCTATGGGAAAACCCAATCAAGCGTCTCCAATAATAAAATTGAGACAAACCAGGACCTTACACTAGACCAAAAAACCTCCCTCCTCCACCAAGTTAGCCTTTCAAGATGATTGTGCAAATTTTAGTAGTCTCTTCTTGTCTCACAACCTTGGCCCAAAAATAGTCGAGAATTGTGGCCCCCAACTTCCAAAATTTTGGCCCTACCTCAGATTTGAAGTGTTTTCCTCTCTGGGAGCTTTAGAATTTCAGATATGTGAGTTAAAAGAGATGGAAAATGGTCTCCAAAATTATTTTTATGGCTTTCTCTTATTCTCTATTGTTTTTCTCCTTCTTCCTTGAATTTCATACCCTCTTTTCTTCTCCAACAATTGTAAATCAAACTTCTTGTGAATGTGCTCCAAATGAGATCAAGTTGTTTACTTTATATAGTGGATTTTGCCTCTCAGTTAGGCCGACCTGTTTAGGTTGAGGCAGACTTGGTGGATGATACCTAAATTACCTAGTTTACGTAAAAATAAATTTCTTTCTTGATAGATAAATTCCAAGAAGGTTCTTTTACATGATCACAAGGACAAGAAATATTGACATAAACCCTAGAAGCCAACAATGGAGGCTTTGAGCTAAAAACGATTGAGCCAAGCATGAAACCAATGCTTTAATAAGTCATTTATTTTACAATAAAATTTATTTTTATTTATTTTTACAAATATATTACATTATGAATCAAATACAATTATGAATACCAAAACTAGCCACATTTTTCAAAACTCCCTCTTAACTAGGGAGGTATTTATGATTAAACATATACAAAGGTACAAGGAAGATCTCAAAATGATATGTTCTTTGCATTGTCACAACACACACAATTTTATAGATTAGATACCTGATGAGGGTACTCTAATCATGTGGGACTAAGGTATACTCAATGTTTGGACCTTTGTATATGCAGATAGATATGTAAGTACATATATAGAAGCTGGATTTCATAAATGTACTTAGAATTTTCCATATCTATGACTTATGTATATGCATGCTTCCATATCTTTATGCATATAAGCTATGCATATACTGAAGCCATGTTCTGTATATATACGCTCCCATATCTATGTTCATATATGTAAAATGTTCATATATAGAAGTTACACATATATGAAAGTCAACTTCCATATATGCACACTTCCATATATACATGCATATACAAAAGCTACACATATAAAAAAAACCATCTTTTGTATATGCGCACCTTATATATATACACACGTATATGTAAGTGATGGCTTCTTTATAAGTAAAACTTTTGTATATGCACACACATATTGAAATATGCATATTCGAAATATGGATTTTGTATATTCACAACTTTTGTATATGCACAACTTCTATACATGCATATAGATATGGAAGCATGCATATATGGAAGATGGCTTCCATATAAATGTGAAGCTTACTTTTTTTTTCACACCCTAAGTGAAGAAATGGCTCTCTAAAAACAACCTTGACTTAAACACACTAAATTCCTCATTAGTGCCATAAGATAATTTATAGTTCAGGTTAGGAACACAAGATAATCTATCTTCATATACAAAAGTTATGCATATATGGAAAACATATTCTGTATATGCATGATTTCATATATACTTTCATATACAAAAGTTTCACATATACATAAATCATCTTCTGTATATGCACATCTATGGATGTGATGAATTTTATATATGCCCAACTTCTATACATGGACAAATATATGCAACGTGTATATAAAATATACGAAGAAATGGGTTATTTATATATATATATATATATATATATATATATATATATATATATATATATATATATATATATATATAAGTTGCATATATATGGAAAATGAGTCCCATATATGCACGATTCGATATATATGTGCATATATAGAAGTTGCGCATATACAAAAGATGCTTCCATATATATATGTGCATATAAAATATGGACATATACGGAACCAATATTATGTATATGTGCAACTTAGATATATGCATATGTATATGGAAGCATCCATAAATGGAAGAAGATAAAGATATGCAAGTACATATATAGAAGTTAACTTCCATAGATACAATTGCATTTTTTCACATGTGTGATTTTTGTATATTCACGTATATGTATGCTTCCATATATGTACTCTTCCATATCTATGTGTATATACGTAAGTTATGCATACACGAAATCTATCTTCTGTATATGCACGCTTCCATATATACGTGCATATACAGAAGCAATATTTTGTATATGCATAAATTTTCTATATATGGAAGCATGCATATATGGAAGTTGACTTTTGTCTATGTTAAAATTCTATATATGCACATATATATGAACTCATTTTCTAACTATGCACAATGTTTTCAAATATATATATATATATATATATATATAATCCATTTTCCTTATATGCACTCTCACGCTTCCATATCTGTGTGCATGTACAAAAGTTGGGCATATACAAATTCATCACTTCCACATATATGTGCATATGCAGAAGATGTTTTATGTATATGTGCAACTTATCTGTATGAACATATATATGGAAGTGTGCATATATGGAAGATGGTTTCCGTCTATGCATAACTTATTTATAAGCACAAATTTTGTATATGCACATAGATTATCTTGTGGTCCTAACGTGAACTATAAATTATCTTATGCCCCTTGTGAGGAATTTAGTGTGTTTAAGTTAAGGTTGTTTTTAGCAAGTCATTTATTTACTTACAGTGTGAAAAAAAAATGTAATCTTCACATTTATATGGAATCCATCTTTTGTATATGCACGCTTCCATATCTATGTGCATGTATAAAATTTGTGCATATATAGAAATTTGTGCATAAACAAAAGTTGTGAATATGTAAAATCCATCTTCCATATATGCATGTTTCCATATGTATGTTCATATACAATAATTGTGTATATACAGAAGACACTACTTACATATATATACATGTGTATATGTATAAGGTGAAAATATACAAATTATGAATTTTGTATATGCATAGCTTTTGTATATGCATAACTTCTATATATGCACATTTTCCCTAAATTCACATAGATATGTGAGCATGCATATACATAATATGGCTTCCATATATCTGTAGCTTCTGTATATGCACAATGGTATGGAATCATTTATATACAGAAATCATACTTTAGGTCAAATTTTCCTGGTTGACGCCTACTTGTTGGAGGATTCCTAAATGACCTAACTTAAATAAAAATAAATTTCTTTCTTCATAGATAAATCCTAAGAAGGTTATTTTACATTATGACTAGGAAAGGGAGCCTTGACATAAACCCTAGAAGCAATGGAGGCTTTGACCTAAAAGTGATTGACCCAATCATGAAACCCATGCTTTAATAAGTCAATTTCTTTTACAATAAAATTTCTTTTTCTTTATTTTGACAAATACATTACATTATGACTCAAATAAAATTATGACGACTGACACTAGTTACAATTTTCAACACTCCCACTTAACTAGGGAGGTATTCAAAACTACACATATACAAAGGTACATGGAAGATATGAAAATGATATTCCCTATGAAGTGTCACAACACACATAATGATATATATTAGATACCTGGCAAGGGTACTCTAATCAGGTGGGACTAAGGTGTACTCAATGTGTGGACCTTTGGATATGAAAGTACATATATAACAATCTACTTTCATAAATGCACTTGTAATTCTACATATATGTGATTTATGTATATCCACAATTCAATATCTTTGTGAATATACATAAGTTGTGCATATATGGAAGTAATCTTCCATATAACTACACTTCCATATCTATGTGCATATATGGAAAATGTGCATATATAAAATTTATGCATATATAAAATTCATCTTCTGTATATGTACACTTCCATATATACATGCATATACAAAAGCTACGCATATACAAAATCCATATTTTGTATATGTGCACCTTATATATATGCACACATATATGTAAGTGATGGCTTCTTTATATGCACAATTTATGTATATTCACATACATATGGAAATGTGCATATACAGAAGATGGATTCTGTAAATTCAAAACTTTTGTATATGCACGACTTCTATACATGCACATAGATACAAAAGAGTGCATATCCATAAGATGAATTTCTTATAAATGTGAAGCTTACAATGTTTTCCCATAGTTTAAGTTAAAAAATCACTCTCTAAAAACAACCTTAACTTAAAAAAACTAAATTACTCACAAGGGCCACATGATAATTTACAATTCTGGTTAGGAACACAAGACAATCTATGTGCATATACAAAAGTTGCGCATATACATAGGTTAATCATATACAGAAACCATATTCCACATATTCACGCTTCCATAGATACGTTCGTCTACAAAAGTTGCACATGTACATAAGCCATCTTTTTCATATGCAAAAATTCTACATATGAAAACATATATGGAAGTGGTGAGTGTGTTATACTGCCCAGATTTTGTACATGCACATAGATATGGAAGCATGCATATACAGAAAGTGGATTATGTATATATGTACATATAAAAAATCTCCATATATATATATGTATGTGCATATTTAGAAGTTTCACATATAAGAAAGTCTCCTTCCATATATGAGCATACAAAATATGCACATATATGGAACCCATCTTCCGTATAATATGCACAAATTATGTATATGCACATATATAAGGAAGTGTGCATATATAGAAGAGGATACAGATATGAAAGCACATATATATAATTCAAATTTGATAAATGCTCTTGCATTTCTTCATATGTGTGATTTACATATATGCACGCTACCATATCTATGTGCATATATAGAAGTTGTGCATAGATGGAATCCATCTTTCATATATGCGCGCTTCCATGATATCTATGTTCATATACAGAATTTGTGCATATACAGAAGCCATCTTCCATATATACATGTTTTCATATATAAATGGATATACATAAGTCATCTTTTATATATGCACATATTTTGCATATTCACATATATATGGAAGCAATAACTTATATATATGCACAACTTTTTTATATACACACATATGAAAGATGGATTCTATATTTATATAGAAACCATATTCCATGTGTGGACCTTTGTATATGCATATAGATATGCAATACCATATATAGAAGTCGAATTTAATAAATGCATTTTCACTTCTCCATATGTGTGATTTCTGTATATGAAGGCTTCCATATCTATGTCCATATACAGAAGTTGCACATATACAATAGACATCTTCTGTATATGTATGCTTCCATATCTCTATTCATATATGGAAAATGTGTATATGCAAAGGTTACACATATAGCGAATCCATCTTTCGTATATGCACACTTCCATATATATGTTCATATACATAATTTGTGCATATATAGAATTCATCTTTTGTATATGCACATATATATGGAATTGACATTTTATGTATATACTCAACTTTTGTATATTCACATATACGAAATAAGTAATCTGTATCTATATATAAAATCTATTCCATGTGTGGACCTCTATATATGCATATAAATATGCAAGTACATATATATAAGTCGACTTTCATAAATGCATTTGGATTTCTACATATGTGTGATATATGTACATGCACGATTTGTTCCTTTTTAACTCGTATTTATATATAATTTCAAGTTTCAGTTTTCATTCCTCCTTCAGCTAGCTCTAATACCATGTTACAAAATCAGAAAGGAAGTAAGATTTTTTTATATTGATAAATTCTTGTAATATTCTTGAAGTCTTATTAGATTTTATTTATGTTATGATTTTATCTTCTTTTGATCAAGAAATCCTCAAATAAAACACATGAAGATAAACAAAAACATATATAAGCAGTAAGTTAGAGCTCAAACCCCTCTCTATGTGAAAACACAATCAACCTTTTCCACTAATCAAATTGAGACAAACCAAGACCTTATACTGGACCAAAATAGCTCCCTCCTCCACCAACTCAGCCTTTCAATATGATTGTGAAAATTTCAATAGTCTCTTCTTCTCTTGCAGCCTTAGCCCAACAACAGTTGATGATTTCGGCCCCAAGCTTTGAAAATTTTGGCCCTATCTGAATTTTTTTTCTCCCCAACAGCTTTAGAATTTCACATATGTGAGTCAAAAGAGATGGAAAATGGTCTCAAAACTTATTTTATAGGGTTTTCTCTTCTTATCTATGGTTTTTCTCCTTCTTCCTTGAATTTCATACCCTCTTTTCTTCTCCAACAATTGTAAATCGGACTTGTTGTGAATTTTCCCATATTAGATCAAGTTGTTTCCTTTATATAGTGGATTCAACCTCTCAATTAGGCCGACTTAGTGGAAGAGACCTAGATTACCTAATTTATGTAAAAATAAATTTCTATCTTGATAGATAAATCCCAAGAAGGTTCTTCTATATGATCGCAAGGACAAGGAATCTTGACATAAAACCTATAAGCCTACAATGGATGCTTTGACCTAAAAACTATTGACCCAAGCATGAAACCAATGCTTTAATAATTCATTTGTTTTACAATAATTTTTTTTTTCTTTATTTTTACAAATACATTACATTATGACTCAAATAAAATTGTGAATACCAACACTAGGTGTATTTTTGAACACTCCCTCTTAACTAGGGAGGTATTTATGATTACACATATACAAAGGTACAAGGAGGATCTAAAAATGATATGCTCTTTGAAGATTCATAACACACAGTGTTATAGATTAGATACCTGACGAGGGTACTCTAATAGGGTGGGACTAAGGTGTACTCAATGTGTGGACCTTTTGTATATGCATATAGATATGTAAGTACATATATAGAAGTTGACTTTCATAAATTCACTTGCAATTTTTCATGTGTGATTTATGTATATGCACACTTCCATATCTTTATGCATATGCATAATCTGTGCATATACTGAAGCCATATTCTGTATATATAAGCTCCCATATCTATTTTAATATATTTAAAATGTGCATATATAGAAGTTACACATATACGGAAGCCATCTTCCATATATGCACACTTCCATATATACATGCATATAAAAAAGCTAAACATATAAAAAAGCCATATTTTGCATATGTGCACCTTATATATCTATACATATATATGTAATTGATGGCTTCTTTATATGAACAACTTCTGTATATGAACATACATATGGAAATATGCATATTTAGAAGATGGATTTTGTATATTCAGAACTTTTGTATATGCACAACTTCTATACATGCACATAGATTTGAAATCGTACATATACAGAAGATGGTTTCCATATAAATGTGAAGCTTACATTTTTTTTTTCAGACCATAAGTGAATAAATGACTCTCTATAAACAACCTTAACTTAAACACACTAAATTCCTCACAAGGGAAATTAGATAATTTATAGTTCAGGTTAGGAACACATGATAATATGTGCATATACAAAATTTATGCATATACATAAATCATCTTCTGTATATGCATGCTTCCATATATACTTTCATATACAGAAGTTTCACATATACATAAATCATCTTTTCTACATTCACATATATGTGGATGTGATGAATTTTGTATATTCCCAACTTCTATACATCGACATAGATGTGGAAGTATGTAAATATAGAAAATGGATTATATATATATATATATAAAAGTTTCACATATATGGAAATTGAGTTCCATATATATGTTCATATATATAAGTTTCACATATACAGAAGACGCTTCCATATGTGTGTGTGTGTGTGTGTGCGTGCATATAAAATATGTACGTATACGGAACCGTACATGTGCAACTTATGTATATATATATATATATATATATATATATATATATATATATATATATATATATATATATATATATATATAGGCATGCATAATTGGAAGAAGATAAAGATATGCAAGTACATATATAGAAGTTGACTTTCATAAATACACTTTCATTTTTGCACATGTGTGATTTTCGTATATGCACGTATATGTATGCTTCTATATATGTACGCTTCCACATTGATGTGTATATACATAAGTTATGCATATAAAAAAGTCATATTCTGTATATGCACACTTCCATATATATGTTCATATACATAAGACATATTTTTTATATGCATGATGTTTGTATATATGGAAGCATGCATATATGGAAGATGACTTTTGTCTATGTGAAAATTCTATATATGCACATATATATTGAACTTATTTTCCAACTATGCACAACTTTTGTGTGTATATATATATATATATATATATAATCCATTTTCCATGTTGGGCATATACAAAATTCATCACTTCCACATATATGTGCATATAAAGAAGATGATTTATGTATATGTGCAATTTCTCTATATGAACATATATATGGAAGTGTACACATACAGAAGATGGTTACCATATATTTGTAACTTCTTTATATGCACAAATTTTGTATATGCACATATATTATCTTGTGGTCCTATCCTGAACTATAAACTATCTTGTGCCCCTTATGAAGAATTTAGTGTGTTTAAGTTAAGGTTGTTTTTAGAGAGCTATTTATTTACTTAGAGTGTGAAAAAAAAATGTAAGATTCACATTTATATGGAATCCATCTTCTGTATATGCACGCTTGCATATCTATGTGCATGTATAGAATTTGTGCATATATAGAAATTTGTGCATAAACAAAAGTTGCGAATATACAAAATCCATCTTCCATATATGCATGTTTCCGTATGTACGTGTATATAAAGTAGTTGTGCATATAAATAAGACATTTATTGCATATATATGTGTATATATATAAGGTGCACGTATACAAAATATGAATTTTGTACATATGTATATGCATTTATATATGGAAGTGTGCATATATGGAATATGGCTTCTGTATATATGCACATTTTCCATATATTCACATAGATATGGAAGGTACATATATAGATGGCTTACATATATGCGCAGCTTCTATATATGCACAAAGATATGGAATCATGCATATATAGAAATCAAACGTATGGAGAAGTGTAAATGCATTTACGAAAATCAATTTCTATATATGGTATTTCATATCTATATGCATATACAAATCTTGACACATGGAATATCGTTTTTATTCAGATATAGAATTCATCTTTCACATATGTGCATATATAGAAGATGACTTTCGTATATGCATTTATATATGGAAGAATGCATATATAGAATTTGGATTCCATTTATACAAAAATTATGTATATGCACATAGATATGGAGGCATACATATATGGAAGATGTATTCCATCTATGGACAACTTCTGTATATGAACATAGATATGAAAGTGTGCATATGTGGAAAAAACACATATGGAGAAATACAAGTGTATTTATGAAATTCAACTTCTATATAAGTATTTTCATATCTTTATCCTTTTCTGTATATGCTTGATTCCTTATATATGTGCATATATAGAAGTTGCGCATATACAAAAGATGGGTTCCATATATATACATATTTTGTATCCACATAGATATGGAAGCGTCCATATATGGTATATGACTTTCATATATGGGATACTTCTATATATGCACGTATATATGGAACTCATTTTCCGTATATGCCCAACTTTTGTATATGTACATATATACGAAATCCATTTTCTATATATGCACACTTCCATATATATGTGCATGTACAGAATTTATATATAAGAAAAATTCATCACTTCCATATATATTTTTATATGCAGAATTTGTGCATATACAAAAGATGACTTGTGTACATGCACAAATTTTGGATATGAACGTATATATGGAAAAGTGCATATGTAGAAGATAATTTCCGTATATTCTTAACTTATGTATAAGTGCATATTTTTTATATGAACATAAATTATCTTGTTGTCCTAACCTAAAATATAAATTATATTGTGGCCCTTCTGAGAAATGTAATGTGTTTAAGTTAAGGTTGTTTTTAGAGAGTCATTTCTTCACTTAAACCGTGGGGAAAAAATGTAAGATTCAGATTTATATGGAAGTAATATTTTTTTTATGCATGCTTTTGTATATATGTGTATGTATAGAATTTTTGCATATATAGAAAATTGTGCATATACGAAATTTGTGAACATATAGAATCCATCTTCCGTATATGCATGTTTCCATATATATGTGCATATATAGAAGTTGTGCATATAAATAATCCATCACTTACATATATATGTGCATATATATCAGGTGCGCATATAAAGAAAATGGCTTTTTGTATATCCATATATTTTTTATATGTGTGTATATATCGAAGCTTTCATATATGGAAGATGGCTTTTGTATGTGCGTAACATCTGTATACGCACATAGATATGGAAGCGTACATATATGGAATATGAATTCCATATATGCACAACTTATGTATATGCACAAAGTTATGGAACCATGGATATACACAAATTACACATATGTATAAATACAAGTGCATTTATGAAATTCGACTTCTATATACTATACTTGCACATACATAGTTCCACGCATTGAGTGCACCTTCGTCCCACTTGATTAGAGTACCCTTGTCAGGAATTTAATCTAGAGCACTGTGTGTGTTGTGACTCTTCATATAGCATATCATTTTTAGATCTTCCATGTACCTTTGTATATGTGTAATTATAAATATCTCCCTAGTTAAGTGGTAGTGTTGAAAAATGTAACTAGTGTTGTTCTTCATAATTTTATTTTAGTCATAATGTAATGTATTTTCCAATGAAAGAAAAAGAAATTTTATTATAAAATAAATTGACTTATTAAAGCATTGATTTTGTGCTTGGGTCAATCATTTTTAGGTCAAAGCCTCCATTGTAGGCTTCTACGGTCTATGTCAAGAGTCCTTGTCCATGTCATCATGTAAAAGACCATTCTTAGTATTTATCTTATAAGAAAGTCTTTTTTTAAAGTAAATTAGTTCATTTAGGTCTCCTCCAACAATTCGGCCTCAACCGAGATACGTCGGCCTAATGGAAAAGAAGAATCCACTATATAAAGGTAACAACTTGATCTCATTTGGACCATATCCATGAAAATTTTGATATGTAATTATTGGAGAAGAAAATAGGGTTCGAAATTCAAGGAAGAAGGAGAAAAAACCTGTCGAAGAATTTTGGAGACCATTTTATCTCTATCTTGACTCACACTTGTGAAATTGTAAAGCTATTGGGGAGGCCCGGAACTTTAGATTTTAAATAGGGTCGAAATTCTAGAAGTCGGGGGCTAAAATACTGGATTGTTTCTCATGTGAAGCTTCTAGAGAAGAAGAGAATACTGAAGTTCTCATAGCCATCCTAGAATACTGATTTGGTGGAGGAAGGAGGTATTTTGTTTTGTTCTAGTGTCTTGGTTTGTCTCAATTTGGTTAATGGAAGATTTTGACTGGGTTTTTCCCTAGAGAGTGGTTTTAGCCCTAGTTGAGTGCATATATCTCGTGTCGTTGATCTTCATGCTTTTTATTTGATTATTTATATGAAAATAAGATAAAAGAATAACATAAAGGAAAGTTAATAAGACTTCAAGAATATCAAAATTAATTATCAATATTAGAGAATCTTTTTTCCTTTCTGATTTTCTAACACAACTTGAACTCAAGATTATGGGTAGCGGTATGCATAGCATAGGATATGTATGATCACAGTACCAGTTCTTTTATTTATACCCACTATGAGGTAAGTATTGTTGGGAAAAATACTCGTGGGGGGGGGGGGGGGGGGTTGGGGTTGGTGGTGGTGAATCAATATCTACAAACTCACATAAACTTTTAATTTTCTTCTTTTTATTTATGTACGTGACTTGACTGAAGAAAAATAGCTTATGTATGCGACAATTATTGAGGAAACTAGTGTATATACACTAAGCTTATATTTTAGATAAATATTCATTTGTTTAACTCAAACTAGTGCATCATTTATTCATCAAAAATTTAGTAAGCGGTAACATGTGCATTAAGAACAAATTAAACCATCACACATAAGAAACAAACATGAACACCATGATTTAAGATGGAAACCAAATGTAGGAGAAAACCATCATTTTTGGCATCTTTGTCTTCAATATTTATTATATATAAAACTCCTTAAAATATTGTAATGGTAGAAACCCATACCAGCACGTAGGGACTCACCTGCAGAAGGCTACAACCTTCACTCGTTCTCCACCTCCTACTGGAAGGGAGCTCCAACCCCGTGATCTTGTTTGCCAGCACCCATTGGAAGGGAGATACTACCCCCTAATCTCGTTTACCAGCACCCACTCGAAGGGAGCTATGATCCCCTTCACTGAAGGCTCCAACCCTCAGACCATCTATGGATCACGTTTCATAAATTTTCACTCCAGATCCACATGCTTCAATAGATCACAACTTGTCGGTCACTTTTCATCAAATTTTCGGACTGGACCCATGTTAGGTCTTTATATTACTAGTGTAGTCCGCTATTTTGTTAGTGTATCCCCCTTATTGTTATTGTTATACCCCTGTAGTCTCGATATTGTTATTATTGTACCCCATAAAACCCCACTATTGTTATTTTTTCCTTTACATTATTATTGTTAGGCCGGCTAGGATTATATTGTGATCCCATGGACTCTTATATATAGAAAGGAGGTCTTTTCATTTGAATCATCCAAGAATTATTCATTTATGTAATGTAAAGGAGGTTTCCCTGTTGAAGTGGCTGATTTATAAGGTGTTGATCTCTCTTTTCTTCTATTTTTGGAGCTGGTTTCATAACATTTGGTATCAGAGCTTTGGATATTAGGGTTTCGCTACTTCAAACAGGTCATCATGGAATTTTCGCTATAACTTTGTTTCTACGAATGTAGAAGCTAAAAAAAAACCCATTTGCAAATAAATCCTAATGAATGTCGTGAAAAAAATTCAGATCTTGGTTCACAATATTTTCGGAGATATGAGCTGTGGAAGTTAGGGTTTTTGCAGGCTCCATAATTTCATCTTAAAGAGGTGACCTCGGGAAAATCGTCATAAATATGTCTCTGAGCATCAAATTGGAATTCTATAAAAAGTGGCCAAAATTACACAGACTGTAGTTTCTTGTGTATCAATTTTATAGCTGAAGGAGGAAAAAATGACACGTGGCATGCCATAAAATTTTTCTCTACTGAACGAGTCCACAATTAGGCCATTGTGGGAGATTGGGCATAACTTTGCCTTGAAGAATCCACATCAGGTCTGACTTGTGGAATTAGAAATAAAACACATAAGGCTACTATAGGAACAAATATCAAATATTGGGGATCCAAAATTACAAGGGTACATCAATTGCAATATAGACCTCCTAAAAAGAAAGATAAAGGTGTGTATTTTTTAAACAAGTTTGCATAAATTTTGTTTGAAAAGTCAGTTTGAAGTGATTACAAGGGCATATTGAAGCATAGATATCAGTATTGAGTTACATAATTCCTCCCAAAAATATTTCGACACCCATTAAGCCCTTAGAAGGCTATACTATGACTCATGAAGATGAAGAATTCCAGTATGATATATCAAAATTACGGTACCAATTGCAACAAATTTTGATCTTACAAAGAGCAATCAAATATGACATAGAAGGTTTAAAAGAAAAAATTAAGGCTAGTTTGGAAGGTTTGAAGGATCAAATGAAATATAATATGGATGATAAAGTAGTGGAAGATCACATCGAGCGTCAACAACAAGTTCTCTAACTCTCAAATGTTAACCTAAATTTGGTCCAGAATCAAATGAAACAACAGGAAAATCAAGATCGCAGCGACAAAAGTTCTGAAATAGTCACAAAAAAAAGAACTCAAAAACTACGAAATCGATCAGTTTCAGAGTACCTCAACAAGTGGAAGAACTTATCCATTGAAGGTTCCACATGGGAGGATTAGAATTTTATACAGAAGCATCAAGAAATAATCAATCATTGAGGAAAAGACTTGTTTGAAGGAGAGGGGCATGTTAAGTCCCTATATTACTAGTGTAGTTCCTTATTGTGTTAGTGTAGCCCCCTTACTTTTATTTTTATACCCCTGTAGTACCCATATTTCTCTTATTGTACCCCATGAAACCCCACTATTGTTATTATTGTGCCCTTACATTATTATTGTTAGATTGGCTAAGATTATAATGTGATCGCATCGACTCCTATATATAGAGAAAGGAGTTTTTTTCATTTGAATCATCCAAGAATTGTTCATTTATGTAATTTAAAGGAGGTTTCCCCCTCGAAGTGGTTGATTTATAAGGTGTTGATATCTCTTTTCTTCTATTTTTGGAGCTGGTTTCATAACAACCCACTACACTCATTTAAGCCCAACATCATATATTAGAACTAAAACATAACATTGTACCAAAATAATCAATGAATCACTGATCAAACAACCAATCACTGATATTCAATCACATACAACTAGCGACGTCATCAATACTCAAACAACCTAGATCTATATGAAGGCTTCATTGAGAAATAACAAAAACACAACAATATTGTATAAACCAATCACACATCTTCTTCAGCATAAACCTTAGTTTTCAAACATGATTTCTATAAAACATTTCCGTGTTTATATGCGTTTATCCAAAACCAAACCAACGTACATATCTCAACATACTTTAGAATACATATGCTACTCGGTAGAACATAACTTGTGTGTGTACGTGCCTTTCTTATGTCACACTCACATACAAATATATAACTAATTCATGACTACACAATACTCAAAACTTCATACATACTCATATCATAACATTCATTGTAACAAATATGCACCAAACCATAAATCTAAACATCCCATAAAACACCTTGAAGGGATTCATTTCCCCTGTGGAAAGTCGCTATGAGTCTATGAAACTTATATCTTTTTACTATGAATATGAAATAAAATTCTCTATTTTAAATTCAATAAATAATTTTTTTCCTATAATGGCTTGATTAATTTTCATAAATTAAACCTATTGGAATAAATATTTTTTAAATTATACTTGCATCTTTTATTTAGTATTAAATTATTCTTGTTTGTTATTAGATATTAAAAAGTAATATTAAAATTTGATTTCCAATATTATTTATTAAAATAATGGTATTTTAATATTTTTACCATTATTTAAAGTTCATTCACATGTATTAATAATTTTAGGTTCAAAAATATTGATGAATACATGATATTATTAAATTGAAATATTTTATCCGTGTATCCGATGATCGATGTTGGAAATGGACAACTTGTATTTATAGGTAGTGGCATTTTATTCTCACCCACCACATGCTAGTAAGTTGATGTCTCATTGCATGTGCATTTGAAAAAGGAAATTCATAGATCTAACAAGGAGCATTGAGCAGAGGGGCCTTTTTTGAAGTATAATTGTTTAAATTATGTAGTTGGAATCCACATTAATTATGCTGTAAGATAGCAACATGAATGCAACAAGAATGTAACATGTCTTGAGGCTTTGAATCCAATGTACCATTTTGGTAATAATCCTATGACAATTCCACCAATCATTATGTACATTTATTTTAATTCTCATTTGGTCCAAATCTTTCTTTTGAGTGCCTTGTTGAAAATGTGTTGCTAACACTAGTTACATTGGATCCTCACTCCACTTAGTATGGAAAAGCCTCTTTCCATCAAAACAAAGCGGATACTATTTTTTTCAATTTTGAAGGAAGCTTCCACGGTTCATTCTCATCTACTATTAATAAGAATATCAAAGCCATGAATGTGTATGCCAAAGTGGCACATGTATATATAGAGGATGTGAATGTCAATCTATTAGTTAACGACTTTGTTTCAGATTTAGGAACCAAGCGCATAAAAGAAACCAAATGTTTCAAGACCACTGAGATTTAGATGCTTACAAATATTTTTTTTTCCTGTTTTCTTATTGTTTAAAAATTGGAAAGCCTTGAGCTTAGGAAATATATGGATAATCTAGGGAAATAGAATCATCTTTTAGTTACCCTCTATTCATGTTTGGAAAAGAAACACGGCGGGGTTCTGATCTCAGGTTTAACATGATGCTCAAAGGAGAGTGCAATAGAGATTTCATCTACTCAAGGTGCAAAGGATACACATGGTTTCCCTTAACTTCATGCTTTTATATATGGGTTCTTCTTAGGCCTATATTTATCTCTAGTTTTACTTACATTATCAGTTGTTAGAATAAGGTTGTTATGGTTTCTTGTATTGAAAACCCATCGAGTTGCATGATAGAATTTAAATTGACCTTCTACTATGCTAATAATTAGTTTGGCCTAGTTTACCAATGGGAAATTCATCATTTATTTTCACAATTTTGTGAACACTATGAGTAGAGAGGTTTCTTTAGAACATCATTTGATATTTATATATTGGTTTGGTTTCATCTAAGAAAACAAGTTATGTATCCTCTATGTTTTTTTTGTAGTTATATATTTTAATGGGTATATGGAAAGAGAATTGAATAACTTACTTAAAACAAAGAAAATTGTAAAATATTGCATTTTATTCAACCACATATATTAGAGAAAACAATTCTCAACTTAATAATAAAAAAAGTTAGAGGAAATATAACCTTGGTTTTTTAATCCTTCTAGTATGTGTTGGTAATTTTTTCCAAAAACCCCTTGTGCGCGTATTTAAAATAAATTTTAATTTATCAAAATTAATCAGAGTATTATAAGAAAATGAAATATTAGAAAAATACTTAAAACATCTTTTTTCATTTAAAATTTGCAATGGAAATTTTCTTCAACTACACATTTAACAAACTTTGTTCCCTCTATATTTTTTCCATATGGTATTTTGGACACTCCAATAAACAAAATGAAATAACAATATTCAAACACTTTTACCACTCATACTTAAAATTTCAACTAAAAATCAAACTTAAATTTTCAACAATATAGAAAATAAACATTCCAATAAAAGAATATGTTATGAAACCAACTCCAAAAATAGAAGAAAAGAGAGATCAACGCCTTAGAAATAAGCCACTTCGAGGGGGAAACCTCCTTTACATTACATAAATCAACAATTTTTGGATGATACAAATGACAAAAATTCCTTCTATATATAGGATTCCTTGGGGTCACAATATAATCCTAGCTGACCTAACAATAATAATGTAAGGGAACAATAATAACAATATGGGGGTTACACGGGTACAACAATAACAATAAGGGGGTTATACTAACAACAGTAAGGGACTACACTAGTAATCTAGGGACCTAACATGCCACTCTCCTTCAAAAAAATGTTTTCCTCAATGCTTGAGTAGCTCTAGATGATTCTATATAAAATTCTCATCCTCCCGTGTAGAATATTCCGTGGGTAATTTCTTCCACTTGATGAGATACTTTGAAAATTGATCGATTTCGTAGCTACAAAGTTCTTGTTTCTGTGACTACTTCAGGTTCCAATATGATTTTTCCTTCCTCATCAAGTTCTGGCAATATTTATTAAACTGGAAGTTTGTCACCTATAACATTCTTTAAGCATGAAACATGGAAAAATTGATGCACTCACGAAGAAGTAGGAAGCTCCAATTTGTATGTCATTGTTCCAATCTTTTGCAACACCTTGTAAGGACCATAGTATGTTGGCGATAATTTATTATCCTTATTATCTTGCTTGAGGGAAATTTGTTTGTATGGTTGTAGCCGTTAAAATACCCAGTCTCCTACATCAAAACCTATCTCATTGTGATGTTGATATGCCATTTGTTTCATTCGATTTTGTGCCAAATTTAGGTTATCCTTTAATATTTGCAGAACTTGTTGTTGATGCTCGATGTGATCTTCCACTGCTTGAACTTTAGAATTTTCTCTTAAAGATGATGTGGTGGAAAGTGGATGATATCCATAAATTTCCATAAATGGGGTCTTTTTTGTTGCAGTATGGAAGGAAGTGTTATACCACCATTGAGCCAGAGGTAACCACTTCACCCATTGTGTTTGTTTATCAGATACAAAACAACAAAGATGTACTTCCAAACATCTATTCAATATCTCAGTTTGACCATCAGATTGAGGATGATAAGATGAGCTATGAGCTAGTTGAGTATCAAAATCAAAAAATAATTCCGTCCAAAAATTTCCAGTAAACATGGGATCTCTGTCGCTTACAAAAATCTTTAGGTTTCCTTGTAGTTTTTGAATTCTTTCCATAAATGTAGTAGGAACTGTACTTGCTTTAAATGGATGAGATAATTCACAAACATTTGCATACATGGTAAGTCTATCAACTACCACCATGATGACACTCTTTCCTTCGGACTTAGGTAAACCTGTGATAAAATCCATTGAAATCTCCTACCAACGTTGACTTGAAATGGATAAAGGTTGTAGAAGACTCGGGGTCTTAATTGTCTCAACTTGATTTTTTTTTCAAACCAAACATTCAGCCACAAACTTTTGAATATCAGATTTAAGGCCATCCCAAAAAAGTTCTTTCTTCACCGTGTGGTAAGTTTTTAAAAATCTTGAGTTTCCTCCTAAAGGAGAAGTGTGCAATTCCCAAAGAATCTTTTGTTTTAGTTGGGAATTCTTACAAGGATATAAGCAATATTTGTAGAATAAGGAATAATTTTTAGAACTAAATGTATCAGATGTACTAGGATCTTGCTGCAAATTTTGAATGAGTGTCCACACTTTATTCATCCTTCTTCCATTCATCCCTTGCTTTGGTTATCCAATATGGTTGGATAATAGAAATGGCACAAAGAAATTCTTCCACCTCTTCATCCTTTCTTGAGAGTGCATCTGGAGCAACATTTAGCTTCCCTTTTTGGTAGATGATTTCAATGTCATAACCCAACATATTTGTGACCCATTTTTGATGCTCTTCTGAAGATAGAATTTGTTCCAAAAAGTTTTTAAGACTATCATTATTAGTTTTTACCTTCAAGTATCTTCCCATTAGGTAAGCTCACCATTTCTTTAGTTCATGTAGCATTGCCAACATTTCCTTCTCATAAATAGCTTTCTGTAAATACTTTCCTTTGATTGGACGACTCACAAAATAAATGGGTCTTCCTTATTTCCTTAAAGCAACACCAATTCCATTTCACGAGGCATCACATTCCACAATAAAGGTTTTTCTGAAGTCTAGCGTCGCTAAGACCGATGCTAGGAAAATTTCCTCTTTAAGATGTTCAGAGGCCTTAGTTGCTTCAGGAGTCCATGAAAATGCATCTTTCTTCAATAATGTTGTTAGAGGTGCTACTATTCTCCTGTAATTCTTAACAAACTTGCGATAATACCCCGTTAACCCAAGAAATCCTTGCAACTGCTTTATGGTTGTGGGGACTTTCCATTGCTTAATGGCTTTAATTTTTTTAGGTTCTACCTTAACACCCTCGTGAGATACAATATGACCTAGATATTCCACATCTTGTACTCCAAAGAAACATTTGGAGGTTTTTGCATATAATTGTTTCTCCTCCAATAGTTTGAGCACCCAGTGAACATGTTGAACATGATCCTTCCAAGAGTTGTTGTAGATTAGTATATCATCAAAAAATACTAACACAATTTTTATAAGGAAGGGTTTGAAAATGGAATTCATCAACCCTTGAAATGTAGAAGGTGCATTGGTAAGGCCAAAAGGCATGACCAAAAATTCATCATGACCCTCATGAGTTCGAAATGTTGTTTTCGAATATCTTCAGTCTTCATTCTAATTTGATGATATCCTGAACGAAGATCCAACTTGGTAAAATAATTTTCTCCATGTAATTCATCCAATAATTATTCAATCACAAGAATGGGAAATTTATCTTTAATAGTGAGATTATTGAGCTCTCTATAATATAGACACATGTGCCATGATCCATCCTTCTTGTGCACCAATACTACTGGAGAAGAGAAAGAACTTTGACTAGGTAAAATTATACCAGCCTCTAACATTTCTGCAATCATACGTTCAATTTCACTCTTTTAGACATAACAATATCTGTAAGGCCTGATGTTTGGAGGAACACTTCCTGGAATCAAATGAATAGCATGATCATGATCACGAATAGGTGGGAGTCCTTTGGGAGTTTCAAACACCTTAGAATGATTGTCCAATACTTTTTGGAGATCTGGAGAAATAGATGATTTTAATGTTGAAACTTATAGCGAGCATAATTGTGCAATTACACCTCGTTGTTCTTGCTTCAGAAGGTTTTTCATGACATTAGAGATTATTCTTTCCCGGCTTCCCTACGATACCCCGTAATTTGACTTCCTATCCTTCCGAAAAAAATTCAAGAAAAGTTCTTGAAAATTAAAAGCTATTGTCCCCAAAGATTGTAATCATTGTACTCCTAGTACAACATCAGAACCTCCCATTGGAATGGAAAGAATTGGAATATTCAATACATATTCCCCCATGGTTAGCTTGATATTATGGAATTTTTCAAAGAAATTTATATTTCCTCCATTTGTAGCCATCACTAGACATTGTGGTGCTGGGTATATGAAGCAATTCAATTCCTTGGCTACCTTACAATGAATAAAATTATGGGTACTACCCGAATCAATCAACATTATTACCTTTTTCTTCTTGATATGTCCTTCTATCTTGAGAGTTTGAGGAGTGGTAATTCCTGCCGATGCATTACAAGATATGGTTTGACTCATTTCTTCTTGCTCTAGGGTTGGTTCATGGTGTATATCCTTTTCTTTTGAATTTTCTTGCTCATTGTCTTCCTCCTCTTCATAATCTATGTAAAATAATTTCTTCTTAGCACACTTATGACCTTTAGTGTATTTTCTATCACAACTATAGAAAAGCCGTTTTTCTCGTTTTTCTTCTAATTTTTGTGGTGCCAACCTTGTAGAATGTGGAAGTCTAGGAGTAGCAACACTTCCATATTTATAGATGTGAGTGGTAGGCTTCCTTGTCACCCTAATTTTAGATTCATTTTTTCTTGCCAACCTGAATTCCTTCTCCAATGAACCAAGTTCCAAAACACGAATCTCATGTTGGATGTTATCCTCTAAATTCCCTATGAAGACATCAATCCTATGTTCCTCTGGAATACAAGTTACCCTTATATTAAATTTTTGGAAGTCCTCAATGTGCTCCACCACTGAACCCTTTTGTTTTAGATTTATCAATTGGCTAAAATTTTTTTTTCTCTTTGTATCCTCATAATGTGTTATCATTTCCTCTGTAAGAATTCACCAAGTGACAATTTTTCTACGGGAGCAAAGCCATCGATACCATAAAAATCTATTTTGTTCTAAATATAAAGTTTCAATGCATACCTTTTGTCTGTTTTGCACATTATTGAGATCAAAATATTTGTCCATCTGTAGTATCCATGTTACGGGATCCTTGCCATCAAACTTCCTCATATAGATCTTTGGAATGTGGTGGGTCTTGCATCCAACATTCGAGTTTATGAAATCACGATTAACATTTATTTTTATCTCATCGGGATTGTCCTCTACTAACGTTTCTCCATTATGAATCATTTCTTGTATCAACTTTGTCAAACCTTCATTCAAACCTTCCATGTCTTCCTTCAAACCTTCCATTTTTTCTTCCGTATGATACATCTTAGCTTCCACGCCTTTCTTCAAACTATCCATATTAGCTTCCACACCTTTCTTCAAACCATCCATGTTAGCTTCCACACCTCTCCTCAAAACATCCATTTCATTTTTTGTTTCTCTTTACGAGAGCGGAATTTGGTGCACTTTCTCTTCTAATTGTGATATATCAAGTTGCGCTTCTTCATATTCGTGAGTCATAGTAGAGTATTCTGAGGGCTTGATGGGTGTTGAAATATTTTTAGGGGGAATTTTAGAACCCAATACTAATATCTATGCTTCAATATGCCCTTTGAATCACTTCAAACTGATTCTTCAAACAAGATTTATGCAATTTGAAAAAGCAATACAAACTTGTTTCTTACTTTTGAGGAGCTCGATATTGAAACTGAAATATCTCTGTGATTTTGGATCTTCAATATCTGAAATTTGGTATTATAGTATCCATATAAAGCTTCCTTCAAATTCCATAGGGCTGACCTAATTTGGCTGCTTCAACACAAATTTATGCCCAATCTCCCACAATGGCCTAATTATGGACTGGTTTAGTAGAGCACACTTGTACGGAGTGCCACATGTCATTGTTTCCTCCTTCGGCTCTGAAATTGGTACACAGAAAACTAAATTCCATGTGATTTCGGCCATTTTTTCTAGTTTCCAATATGTTTCTCAGAGAGATATTTATAATTATTTTCCCACAATCACCTCTTTGAGATGAAATTCAGGAGCCTAAAACAACGTTAACTTCCACAGATCATATCTCTACGACTATTGAGAACCAAGATCTGAAATTTTTACATGAATTTCCTCAGGATTTTGGCTTCACTCTGTACATATTTCAGCTTATGAACCTTCGTAGAAAAAAATTTATAGGTAAAATTCGACGATGACCTGTTTAGGTTAAATTTCGGAGCCTAAAAAAAGCCTAAATTCCATAGATCATATCTCTGAAAATATTGTGAACTAAGATTTGAATTCTTTACAGGATGTTCCTCCAGATTTCGGCTTCACTCTATAGAAATTTTAGCTTCTGAGCCTTCGTAGAAAAAAATTTATAGCGAAAATTCCACAATGACCTGTTTGAAGCAGCAAAACCCTAGAATCCAAAGCTCTGATACCAAATGTTATGAAACCAGCTCCAAAAATAAAATAAAAGAGAGATCAATGCCTTAGAAATAAGCCACTTCGAGTGGGAAACCTCCTTTACATTACATAAATGAAAAATTATTGGATGATACAAATGACAAAACCTCCTTCTATATATAGAAGTCCATGGGGTCACAATATAATCCTAGCCAACCTAACAATAATAATGTAAGGGGAAAATAATAACAATATGGGGGTTAGAGGGGTACAAGAATAACAATAAGGGGGTTACACTAACAACAATAAGGGAGTACACTAGTACTCTAGGAACCTAACAAAATTCCATTTTCACATTAATCAATTGAAATTGTTGTTATGCCAAGAAATTATTGTTATTCCAAGGGGAAAAAACATATCACAATTGATGTGGAATGCTGAAGTCATTTTCAATTTTGATGACTCTTTTAATATATGAAAACATAATCTAATGAATTTCTTAATAAATGAAAATATAAATAGACTAGGTATTATTTAATCCCATGTATGTAATAATGACTAAATACTACTTGAAAGAATATAATAATATTTTTCTAATGCCAATGATGATAGTACATGTTTCAAAACTAAATATTAATTACACTAAAATTTATTTTTGATCCTACAATAACTATACTTCAAATTACTTTCGATTCATGCAGAGCATTAAATTTTTTAACAAAATTGTTTACCATTCATTATAAAAACTCAATTTATACCATTTTCAATTTTATATGTTTTTCATCATTACCTAATTACCAAACCATTGGTTTATGTTTCTTAGTAGAGTAGGCTTACTATTGTTTAAACGAGTAATCAACATGATTTTCAGTGTTATTGAAGTATCTTTATTCAATCTTATCAATGCTAATACAAAAGAAAACTTTAAATAATCTAACATAAATCTTATGTATATGTACGCTCCCATATCTATGTGCATATATGTAAAATGTGCATATATAGAAGTTACGTCTTTACAGAAGCCATATTCCATATATGCACGCTTCCATATATACATGCATATACGAAATCTACACATATGCCAAATTCATCTTTTGTATATGTGCACCTTATATATATACACATATATATGTAAGTGATGGCTTCTTTATGCACATACATATGGAAACATGCACATACAAAATATGGATTTTGTATATTCACAACTTTTGTATATGCAAAACTTTCTATATATGCACAACTTATATACATGCACATAGATATGGAAGTGCACATATGCAGAATATGGCTTCCGTATAAATCTCAAGCTTACATTTTTTTTGCACACCCTAAATGAGCAAATGACTCTCTAAAAACAACCTTAACTTAAACACACTAAATCCTCACAAGGGCCACAAGATAATTTATAATTCAGGTTAGGAACTTAAGATAATCCATGTGCCTATACAAAAGTTACGCATATAGGGAAGCCATCTTCCGTATATGCATGATTCCATATATATGATCATATAAAAAAGTTGCACATATACATAAATCATCTTCTGTATATGCAGAAATATGTGGATGTGATGAATTTTGTATATGCCCAAATTCTATACATTTACATAGATACAGAAGCATGCATATACGGAAAATGGAATATATATATATATATATATATATATATATATATATATATAATTTTCACAGATATGGAAAATGATTTCCATATATATGTAAATAAAAAAAATGCACATATACGAAACTCGTCTTCTGTATATGCGGAACTTCTATATATGCACATATAGAAGTGGCATATATGGAACAATATATAGATATGAAAGTACATATATAGAAGTTGATTTTCATAAATGCACTTGTAGTTTTACACGTGTATGATTTTCATATATGCACACTTCCATATATATGTGCAAATATGGAATCCATATTCCATATATGTACGCTTCCATATCTATCTACATATACATAAGCTATGCATATATGGAAGCCATATTTCGTATATGCACACATGCTTCCATATATACATGCATATATAGAAGTCATATCTTGTATATGCATAACTTTTGTATATATGGAAGCACACATATATGGAAGACGACTTTCATCTATGTGAAAATTCTATATATGCACATATATATGGAACTCATTTTACATATATGTGCAAGTTTTGTATATATATATATATATATATAATCCATTTTCCATATATTCACACTTCCATATCTATGTGTATGTACAAAAGTTGGGCATATGCAAAATTCATCACTTTGACATATATGTGAATATATAAAATATGATTTCTGTATATGAATGTATATATGGAAGCATGCATATATGGAATATGGCTTCCTTATATGCACAATTTAATTATATGCACAAATTTTGTATATGCACATAGATTATCTTGCTAGACTAACCTAAACTATAAATTATCTTGTGCCCCTTACAAGGAATTTAACATGTTTAAGTTAAGGTTTTTTTTAGAGAGTCATTTATTCATTTAGGGTGTGCAAAAAAATGTAAGCTTCACATTTATATGGAATCCATATTATATATATGCATGCTTCCCAATCTACATGCATGTATATAATTTGTGCATATACAAAAGTTGTGAATATACATAATCCATATTCCGTATATACACGTTTCATATGTATGTGCATATACACTAGTTGTGCATATAAAGAAACCATCGCTTACATATATATGTGTATATATAAGGTATGCATATACAAAATATGACTTTTGTATATGCATAGATGTTGTATATGCATGTATATATGGAAGAGTGCATATATGAAATATGGCTTCCGTATATGCATAACTTTTGTATACTCACATTTTGCCATATATACACATAGATATGGAAGTGTACATATATAAAATATGGCTTCCGTATATGGGTAGCATTGCATATGCACAAAGATATGGAAGCATTCATATACATAAATCAGACATATGGAGAAGTGTAAATGCATTTATGAAAGTCAAATTCTATATATGGTATTGCATATATATATATATATATATATATATATATATATATATATATATATATATATATATATATATATATATATATATATATATATATATATATGTATGTATATATATATATATATATATGTATGTATATATATATATATATATGTATGTATATATATATGTGCATATACAAAGCTCCACACATGGAATATAGTTTCTATATAGATATATAATCCATCTTTCATATATGTGCATATACAAAAGATGACTCTTGTATATCCATTTATATATGGAAGTGTGCATATATGGAATATGGCTTCCATATATGTGCAACTTATGTATTTGCACATAGATATGGAAACATACATATATGTAATATGGCTTTCATCTATGCATAACTTCTGTATATGCACATACATATGGAAGCGTGCATATATGGAAATCACACATATGCATAAATTCAAGTGTATTTATCAAAGTCAACTTCTATATATGCATTTGCATATATATATATATAGAGATATATATATATATATATATCCTCTTATGTATATGCATGACTCTTTATATATGTGCATATATAGAAGTTGTGCATATACAAAAGATGGGATACATATATATGCATATTTTTTATGCACATATATATGGAGGCTTGCATATATGGAAGATGACTTTCTTATATGTTTAACTTCTATATATGGACATATATATGGAACCCATTTCCATATCTGCACAACTTTTGTATATGTACATATATACAAAATGCATTTTCCATATATGCACGCTTCCATATCTATGTGCATGTATAGAAGTTGGGCATAAACAAAAGTCATCACTTCTATATATATTTTTATACGCAGAAGTTGTGCATATACAAAAGATGGCTTATGTACATGCACAACTTTCGGATATGGACATATATAAGGAAGAGTACATATGGGGAAGATGGCTTCCGTATATGCTTAAATTATGTATATGCGCATATTTTTCATAACACATAGATTATATTTCTCTCATAACCTAAACTATAAATTAACTTGTGGCTCTTGTGAGGATTTTAGTGTGTTTAAGTTAAGGTTGTTTTTAGAGAGTCATTTATTCACATAAATTGTGGAAAAAAATTGTAAGCTTTACATTCATATGGAATTCATCTTCTATATATGCATATTTATGTATATATGTGCATGTATAGAAGTTGTACATATATAGAAAGTTGTGAATATACCAAAGTTGTGAATATATAGAATCCATCTTCCGTATAAGTGTGTTTCCATATATATGTGCATATACAGAAGTTGTGGATATAAAGAAGCCATCACTTACATATATATGTGCATAAATATAAGGTGCGCATATATAGAATATGGCTTTTTATATGTGTATATTTTTTATATGCATGTATATATGGAAGCGTGCATATACAGAAGATGCATTTTTTATATTCGTAACTTATGTATATTCACATTTTCCATAGATGCACATACATATGAAAGCATACATATACGAAATATGAATTCCGTATATGCGCAACTTATGTATATAGACAAAGATGTAGAAGCGTGGATGTACAAAAATCACACATATGCAGAAATACAAGTGAATTTATGAAAGTTGACTTCTATATACTATACTTTCACATGTATAGATCCATGCATTGAGTACACCTTAGTCCCACCTGATTAGAGTACCCTCGCCAGATATTTAATCTATATCATTGTGTGTGTTGTGACTCTTCATAGAGCATATCATGTTGAGATCTTCCAGGTACCTTTGTATATGTGTAATTATGAATACCTCCCTAGTTATGTTGGAGTAGTGAAAATTGTAACTAGTGCTAGTCTTCATAATTCTATTTGAGTCATAAGGTAATGTATTTTTTAGAAGAAAGAAAAAGAAATTGTATTGTAAAATAAATTGACTTATTAAAGCATGGCTTTCATGGTTGGGTGAATCAGTTTTAGGTCAAAGCCTCCATTGTAGGCTTCTAGGGTTTATGTCAAGAGTCATTGTCCGTGTCATCATGTAAAAGACCCTTCTTAGGATTTATCTTTTAAGAAATATTTTTTTTAATGTAAATTAGTTCATTTAGGTCTCTTCCAACAAGTAAACCTCCACCTAGATAAGTCATCCTAATTGAGAGGAAGATTCCACTATATAAAGTTAACAACTCGATCTCATTTGGACCATATTCATAACAAGTTCGATATGTAATTGTTGGAGAAGAAAATATGGTGTGAAATTCAAGGAAGGATAAAAAACCTAGAAAAGAAGTTTGGAGACCATTTTCTATCTCTTTTGACTCACACTTGTGAAATTGTGAAGTTGTTGGGGAGGCCAAAATTTCAGATTTTCAATAGGGACAAAATTCTAAAAGTTGGGGGCTAAAATTCTGGATTGTTGTTCAGTTGAAGCTACTAGACAAGAAGAGACTACTAAATTTTTCACAATCATCATGTAAGAATGAATTGGTTGAGGAAGGTGGTATTTTGGTTTGTTCTAATTTCTTTTTTTGTCTCAATTTGATTAGTGGAAGAGTTTGATTGGGTTTTCCCGTAGAGAGGGGTTTTAGGCCTTGTTGAGTGCCTATATCTCGTGTTGTTTATCTTCTTGTTTTTTATTTGATGATTGCTATGAAAAGAAGAAAAACTAATAAAATAAAGGAAAGTTAATAAGGATTTAAGAATTTCACAAGTAATTATCAATATAAGAGAATCTTTCTGGCTTTCTGATTTTCTAACAAAATTTGAACTCAAGGTTATGGGTAGCCCTATGTGTAGCATAGGATATGTATGACCACACTACTATTTCTTAAATTTATTCCCATTATGGGGTAAGGATGCCATGTGTGAGGTTGATATGTAGGTATGATGACTATCAAAGGGAATTGATATGGTTCATATACTGATGGAGTGTCAAAGTTGGGTCCAAGACTTGAGAAATTCTAAGACTAGGGAGACACAATACTACATATTAGCATAAATGTACTATAATATGAAATTTATGTTAGGAAAAGTGATATTACATTGTGTAGCTTCAACAACAACTCTCAGTTTTTTAGGGTAAATTTTAGGCCTTTGTTAAAGGGATATTAGTTATCCAAATATTTGTTAAATGTGGAATTAGAGGATGTAGAACATGTAGATGATAATTTAGGCTTGAGGAGGTCGAAGGGATCCAAGGAAAATCCAAAATTTTAGAGGATATGCTCCCACCTTTGTCCATTTTATCTTTTCATCTAAGCTATCTAAATATTGGTCAATACAAGGAGGAGATAATTGCATGACCTCCTCTGGAGTACAATGCTTCCTCTATTGATTTTTAGATTAATTGTGTTTATATTGCATCTATTTTATTACTACTATGTAGGGTAATAGGTCCGGCCTAAATTTATATTGTGGCCTTTACTATCATGTTGTGTACATCATAGACATTACTAAGTATTTTTACTATTACTATCAACTATGTATTTTTGGACCCTTAGAATATGTTGGTTTCCTGTGTGGGAAGTTTTTTTGGAACTATGTGAAGTGCTTCATTTCCCCTGTGGAAAGTCTCGATCACTCTATAAATTTTGTAAATTTTCACTATGAATAAGAAATAAAATTCTCTCTTTTGAATTAAATAAATAAATTATTTTCCTATAATGGTTTGATTAATTTTGATAAATTAAACCTATTTGAAAAAATATTTTTTAAAATATATTTGCATATTTTATTTAGTATTAAATTAATCTTGTTTGTTATTAGATATTAAAAAGTAGTGTTAAAATTTTATTTTCAATATTATTTATTAACATAATGATATTTTAATATTTTTACCATTATTTAAAGTTCATTCACATATATAAATAATTTTAGATTAAAAAATATTGATGAATACATGCTATTATTAAATTTAAAGACTTTATCCTCATATCCAATGATAGAGGGTGCAAATGGACAGGTTGCATCTATAGGAAGTGGTTTTGTCTTGTCACCCGCCACATGCTAGTAAGTTGATGTCTCACTACATGTGAATTTGAAGAAGGAAATTCATAGATCTAACAAGGATCATCAGGTAGAGGGGCATTTTTTGAAGTAGAGTTGTTTAAATTATGTAGTTGGAATCCACATTGATTATGTTGTAAAAAAGCAACATGAATGCAACAAGAATGTAACATGTCCTTAGGCTTTGGATCCCATGTAGAATTATGGTAATAATCCTATGACAATTCCACAAATCATTATGCACATTTATTTTAATGCTCATTTGGTCCAAAGCTTTCTTCTGGGTCCCTTGTTTAAAATGTGTAGTTAACTCTAGTTACATTGGATCCTCACTCCACTTAGTATGGAAAATCCCATTTCCATCAAAACGAAATAGATACTATTTTTTTTAAGTTTCACAATCACCTTCTACGGTTAATTGTCATCTACTATTAAGTAGAAGATTAAAGCCAAGAATGTATATGTCAAAGTGGAACATGTATATAGAGTGGATGAGGATTTCAATCTATTAGTTGACAACTTTGTTCTGGATCTAGGAACCAAGTGCACAAGAGAAACGAAATTTTTGAAGACCATTGAGATTTAGTTGCTTACACATATTTTTTTCCCCGTGTTGTTCTTGTTGAAAAATTGGAAAACCTTGAGTTTAGGAAATAGATGGATAATTTAGGGAAATAGAGTCATATTTTAGTTACCCTCTATTCATGTTTGGAAAATAAACATGGTGGGTTCTGTTCTCATATTCAACATGAAGCTCAAAGGACAAACCAATGGAGATTTTATCTACTCAAGGTGTGAAGGATACCCTTGTTTTCCCTTATCTTCATGGTCTTAGATATGGGTTATTCTTAGATATATATTTATCTCTAGCTTTACCTACATTATCAAATTTTAGAATAAGGTTTTTATGGTTTCTTGTATTGAAAACCCTTCGAGTTGCATGTTCAAATTTTAATTGACCTTCTACTATGCTAATAAATAATTTGGCCTAGTTTACCAATGGGAAATTCATCATTTATTTAAAACAAAAATTGAACACTATGAGTAGAGATGTTTCTTGAGAACGTCACTTTATATTTATATATTGGTTTGGTTTCATCTAGGAAAACAAGTCATGTATCCTCTATGTTTTTTTTTAGTTATAGATTTTAATGGATCTATGGAAATAGAATAGAATAACTTACTTAAGACACAAAAAATTGAAAAAGATTTCATTCTAGTCATCCACATATATTTGAGAAAACAATGCTTAACTTAATAATAATAAAAGTTAAATTAAACATAACTTTGTTTTGTTATAACTTCTAGTATATGTTGGTTATTTTATCCAAACAATCCCTTGTTTGTGTATTGAAAATAAATATTAATTTATCAAAATTAATCAAACTATTATAAGAAAATGAATTATTAGAAAAATATTTAAAACTTTTTTGTCGTTTAAACTTTGCAATGGAAAGATTCTTCAACTACACATTTAACACACATTGTTCCTTCTATTTTTTTTCCATATGGTATTTTGGACACTCCAATAAAAAAAAATGACAATATTCAAACACTTTTACCAATCATACTTGAAGTTTCAACTAAAAATCAAACTTAAATTTTCAACAATATAGAAAAGAAAGCATGCCAATCAATTAAAATTATCACAATTGATGTGAAATTCTAAAGTCATTTTTAATTTTGATGAATTTTTTAATAGATGAAAACATACTCTAATGACTTTCTTAACAAATGAAAATATAATTAGACTTGATATTATTTAATATCTTATATGTAATAATGACTAAATACTACTTGAAATAATATAATCTTATCGTTGGAATGCCAATGATGACAGTGCATGTTTTAAAACCAAATACTACTTACGCAAAGTGATTTTTTATCCTACAATAAGTATACTTAAAATTAATTCCGATTCATGAAAAGCATTAAAAAATTTAACAAAACTGTAAACCACTCATTATAAAAACTCAATTTATACCATTTTCAATTGTATATGTTTTCATAATTACCTAATTACAAAATATTTGGTTTATGTTACTTCGTAGAGTAGGCTTACTATTGTTTAAGAGATTAATTGACATGCTTTTTGGTGTTGTTAAAATATCTTTATTGAAGTTTATCAATGCTAATGTAAAAGAAAATTGAATTAATGTAAAAGAAAAATTTTACCGGTTTTTTGCATGGTATACTGTGTCAATGTATAGTTATTTACATTCTCAATAGAAATGGTGTTGTTAAAGGTAATAGCAACATAACACAATGTTGTTGGGCCTTCCGATAAGCCACAAGGCTACTAGTTGCACAAGAAGGTCAACTTTAAGCTTTAATGGTTTCATTGGCTATACAAAAAGCTTTAAACTTTTGTTGTATCATTTTTTGTGAGAACCAAAAGCAAAAAAGCTTACCTATCACGGTCTAGGGGCATACTTTTCTCATTATCTCTCGCAACGATCATCGAAATAAAATTTGATCGCCATCAAACTTTTCATACTATTCTTGCAATAAAATATAATACATAGGCACACGGTTTTAAAGAGTATTCATTGGCGTTATCTTGCAATAACCAATCCAATACTTGAGCGTATAGAGTTTCCAATAGAAAGTTGGAGGTTCATAGCCAATAATTTCTATGATAGCGAATTTCGTGGAGTATTTCCAGAGGTGTGGAAATAGAATGCGAACAATAGGCCCCTTCTCCTTCCCAAACATATTCCTGAATCATAGGAGTGCTTGGATGGGCTTGACAAGAAGAAGTATGAGTATGTTCTTTACATTTCTTTTGCCAATGATAACTCCATTTCTAGGGCTTGAGTGCCAATAACTTTTTTGGTAGATTAAATAGAACTCCTTTTTTTCTTGTTGGAGTATACCCATACCTTCATTGATTTGAATAACCCAAATATCCAGGCCCTAAAGTTCCACAACATAACCTGTTCGATGTGCCTCATCAAGCTCTATAGATAATTTCCAGTGAACGGATTTGTGGGTGGTGGTAAACACATGATTTTTATGGTCTCGGGAGTAACTCCCTGCGTTTAAACTATCCACTGCACATTTGAAATTGTGAATTTTTGAGCGGTAAAATGCCATTAAAATTTATTAAAATTTGGTGATGTTACCCCCTAAAATATGCATAGAACCAAGCGACGGGCCCAACCCTCATTCCTATTGACTCTGTCTTCATCTGCTATGGTCAGATGTAAAAGAGAGTACACGGGATCAACTGTATCGATTGTAATCAGTTTTTTTTTGTATTTCTCATTTTTCATGTAGCAGAGTCCATCGAAAGTATGCAACATGGGTACTCCTTGGATGAGGAATTAATTTTTTCATCCAACAAGTACTCCCACTCGAAACTTGAGTAAAAAATTTGGGAGATAAGTTGAAAATACGAGTTGAAAAAGTAGTTTTATTATTTTATTATTTTTTAACGTTTTTGCCCTTTTACTTAAAAAATGGTGAATCATCCCCCATGGTTGACATCATCATATTGAATCCTATTGTATTTTATAAAGTTTATTTTTGATGTACATTTTTCTTAAGAGTCCCATTTTAGACCTCAAAATTCCCCT
The DNA here is from genome assembly GCA_034641835.2 of Pinus albicaulis. Taxonomy (NCBI): domain Eukaryota; kingdom Viridiplantae; phylum Streptophyta; class Pinopsida; order Pinales; family Pinaceae; genus Pinus; species Pinus albicaulis. The sequence continues at coordinate 415,391,073 of CM076584.1, forward strand.
AATGAGAACTCGCAGAAAAAGCCACAGCACATACTCCTCACATATTCTTCATTATTAAAATAATGTTATAATACAAATAAATAGATGAGGAAGTTGTCTCAAGATAGTTCATATATCTTGGAAAAATTGGTTGAGAAAATATCTCAACTACACACTAATCTAGGAGCCAAGTTAGGTAGGCTTAAACTAACACCTATTTAAGAGGAACCAATTCAATCTAGAAAAATAGGCATAAATTCCTAATTTTCAAGATTAATTAATTTAATTATATTTTTGGATTTATAATTGTTTTTCTCACATGAGAGTGAGGCTAAAATTCCCCCCCCCCCCCCCACCCCCCCAAAATGATAAATCCAAAATAAGAACGAGGAACCATATTCCAATTTCTCATGTTGATCCTCAAAAACACTGCCTGAAAAACCACCAAAGTTGGATGCCAAAAAAAATTCAATATGAAGAGAACATGAGTCAGTTGCAAGTCTGATTCATCTCTGAATATTTCTTGACAACTCCATCATGTGCCAAGTTTCAAAAGGATCCATCTGTCCTTTGTTTGCAATCAACATCCTTTGTCCACTAACAAAATGTTGAAGATGCCAACTAGCGAATTTGTTTATCAACTGAAATTTTTTTGAAGACGCCCATTGGAGAATTTGTTGATGATGATAGCCCACTAGCTGATGATGTTCATTATGTTAAAAACAACTCACTATTTCTTTTACTGATGTTGTCGAAAAATGCTCACTGCATTTGTCGAAAACTGCTCACTGTTGCTTTTGGTGTCGACCGCCCACTAGAAAATTTGTTGATGCCCACTGGCTGATGAAGATACCCACTGGCTGCTGGATATGACCACTGGATGCTTTTGCTGATGTTTCTGAAACTTTTAATCTGACAACCACCTTCAATTTCATTATCATTTTACCCCTTTGTCAGCTGAAAGGAGAGACAATCATCTGGAAATTATTTCTGAATTCCCCCCTTCAGGTGTAGGAGTGTTGCACTAGTGTACTCCCCCATTCTACTGAATGTGAGTACCATATTTTTTTGATTTTCGACCACACTGTTTTTTATTCAATTAGGTTTTAAAATTTATACAATCTTTTAACTGTTGATGACCAATCCCAAGGATCAACCCATTCATAATTGATCTTCAATTTGGTATGTTGGTTTTGGTTGCAACATTTCTTTGATGAATGATTCAACTTTCCACAATGGCGACAAGGATGGAGATCAAAACAATGATCTTCCATATGACCTATTCTTTGACAATGTGAACATTTTGGTTTGACTACAACTTCGGTTTCCGTGCATGTTGGTTTGTATGCAACTTTCACATGAATTTATTGATGTGATTTGTTCAAGAAAGCCTGCAGTGACGAACTTGATGGGTTTTTAATAATTTGGGATATGCAAGTTGTCGTCATCTTTGACATATCATAATCCTTTTCTATTTCTGTTACTTTGGATTTATTCCCATGGCTTGATAATTAGTTTGGAAGAAAGTTGAGCTTGAACAACTTCGACACTTGAAGCTGTTGGGATGAATGGCTTATCATCTTTATCTGTATGGTTCAAAGACTCGAAAGCATCACTCTTCTCTTAAAACTCATTTATTTTTAGTTTCGACTCCAGTTGAAGGAACTCAATCATTTCATTTTTCTGTTGTATATGCCTTGAAATATCAACAAGATTTTCTTTGTTGATTTTCACCATGTCTGTAGCACTTGATAGGATCAAATTGTGAAGAACTTGTAATAGATGTATGTGTTTCGCCATGTGAACTCGCTTCCTTGAATTCAGGCTCGCTTGTATTTAGCTTCCTCACTTGATTTGAACTTGTTGGGTTGAATTCACTCACTTGATTTGAATGGCGTGCTCGTTTGATTTGTTGCTTGAATGGCATGCTTGATTATAATGGCTGGCTTGCGTTTGCTTTCGAGACTTATTTGATTTTTATAACTTTATTTCTTGAACCCTTGAACACATGCTTACTTCATTACAATCGCTTGATTTTATCACTTTCTTGAACTTGATTGATTTATTTAATGGAATTTTTTACATCCTTGAATGTACTCATTTGATTGTGCTTATTTGAAAATAAAGGGTGTCGAACACTGTCAAAAGTGCACCCAAAAGACAAATGAAAATTTCAAATAATATGACTCAGTTGAAGACTTACTTGACTTAATTGTCATAGGTTGACCACCTTATCAATTCAAACTTGGATTTCGGTTTCAACCGAGAATTCACTCGTACAATTCAGCTCAGTTACAATAATGTTTGTCTCCAAGTGATACAAAAAGTGTTTTTTATGTCGTCTTGTCTTGGAATCCTCAATTTTGTAGCATCTTTAATTTCAAGTTTTTGATTAAATGATGTGGAATGTGGCTTTAGAATACCTTCATTGCACAAATGCATGTGATTTTTTGTGCTTTTGTACTTAAGCTTGATTACATGCGCCTGATTACTTAAGCTTGATGAATTCTCTACTTAAGCTTGCTTATGTGCATGTAGTTGTTTAATTTGTTGTGTACCATATTACAAAGAGAGTGTTAAAAAGCGGGACACAAGTCATGCACACGTATTCACTACAGACAGTGTACCTAAGATCCCCTTGTTCAATTTCAGGCGGATCTTGGACACCATCACCACAAAAAATATGATTTTATTAAGTATTGAGTACATAATAAATATTCACCTTCAAGTAATGGAAATGTGAGGCTGGAAACCCTTTGATGAAACTCATCTTCAAAAAACTGAATTGAACGTAGACTTACTCAACCCCCTATAAGTAAAATCTTTACTTCAAAAATACACCTTATCACAACATGAATTACAATATTCACCCTTGTAAATCCCCTTGCAACAAAAATATTTTAGCCACTCTTTATCTCTCCCAAAAATCACTCATTAAAAAAACACCCTTTATTCCACCTTATCCCTCGTTTAAAATTCACTTTATTATAAAAATATCACACCTCGTCTCTCCACGAGCTCCATAAAAATCATTATGATCATACTTTCCATTAAAATAATTATCAAAACTCTATGAAGTTACTTAAAGTTTCTTTTTAAACTTTACAAGCTACGTATGTAATGGTATATTAACCATTCACTTTTACATACTCCCCTTTTTTAAATTTCACTAAAAAAAATTATGAATTTACTTTCAAAAAAGAGATTTTTCGTTTCAAATTTAAAGCACACCTTAAAAAAAATTATTTGGAGAAGTTACGTACGACAGCATAAAAATTGTCAACGATCTTGGAAATCTGGACTCTGCAGGATCTGGAAATGTTGATGATAGTTTAATGCTGTTGGAAATGAGAGCTATCGTGATCACTGAGGATTTTCCCCAAGCAGAATTGAAGCTATCAATAAAGCCCACCGTTGGTATGCATTCCTCATGCCACTATAAATTACCTCCTCGAAATGCATAAATGAAATATTTTGTGTGTGTCGGAGAATTACTAGATGAGTTATTAATTCTACCACATCCTCTCATGGCTACAACTTATGTATGTGGTTGAGGATGTGAACAAAAAAATTGTTGGTTATGTTATCGGAAAAATGGAAGAGGATTCCATAGAATTCGATAGCCACAGAACCACTCTGGCCATGTTGCGTACACACCACAATTTTTCCTGCCCTTATCACGCTTTTCACATTGAAATCTTCAACCAAGCACAAACCCAACAACCTGCAGAGAATTTCGGTGTTCCATCACCACTGCACCAATATCAACATCCTCTAACACATTGCTCTTCACAATTTACAAGAAATGAATCTCAATGAGGCTCTGACTGGTTTCATATATGATTCACATAGTCAATTAAATTGTAGCAATTTTGATGACTCAGCATTACAAACTTGGAAAAATTCTACACATAACTCCTCAAGTACTATCTTCAATGCAGGTTCCAACGTGATTGATCAACTCTTACAAAATAAAAATAAAAACGCATAGCAGGATGGACAGGTTGTGTAGATTTGCAATAGATCGGCTCTTGAAAATTTCGTTTTACTTATGCTGAAGAGAAATCAACATGAAATTCAGCTGGCATGTCTTCATTTGGTCATGTTTTGGCACCAACCACTAGTGTGGATTTCTTCTTTGATTTCAATACTTCAGGGAGTCGAAAATAAAGAAATTCCAACAGTTGTAGACGTCAGATTGAAGAAAATAGTGCGGCACAATGGAAGTTTTCAGGCACAAAATCCATAGAATCTACCCAATTATTTGATCAAGATAAGAAGGCTATTGAATGATATTCCAAACAGGACTTCTTCCAAGCAAAAATTCTGTTGGTATTAATTAAAATTCGGTTACTTTAGAAAGCCATGGCCCTGGCAAAAACTCTCCTTTTTTTCCAACACTCATGGTGGCTACACCATGTGGTGGAAATGCAACAGAGTTCTTCAACAAAGGCACATGCCAAACATGTAAATGTTGGAAATGTTGTCATTGATGGCAAATGAAATGACAAAGGAGGAGCACTTGAAACAACAACAAGGCAAAGAGAGCATGAGACATGAAGCAGAGGCAGTTTTATAAGGTTCAGTTGATTGGAGATCTGGAGAGGCAGCATAGGAGCTTCAGGAGCAAGGAGCAGCATCAGTCAAGGAGCAGAGGTATTTGATTTGAGAAACTGGTTCTAAGTGTGGGAACATATTATAGAAGTAACATTCGAGGTTTTGTGGCAAAAAGGAAACATGCATTGACAACTGAAATTGTCTATGAAAGTATAAAAAGAGTGTTGAAAAGTTACCTCTTATGCACAGACCATACCAGTAGAGGTCATTAAAGGAGTTATGTAAAATGATTTGTAATTTGTAAGGAGTTTGAATAGCATCCAGACTGGAGGGTAGTGGCCTTTGTATTGAATATCTAGCCAACCATGAAATTGTAAGTGATTACTTTTGAGATGGATCACCTGTATATATATATATCTGTTTATGGAGAATTGTTTATAAGTTCCATGTGTGACTTCATGTCTTCTTGGTCGAATTACATGGGAATAGTTGAATTCTGAGAGTTAGTATGGATTTTGCGTTCTTGGTTGAATTAGTAATTTTGTGCAAGGTCTATATTTCTGTGTTTAATAGCAAGTGCTCGTAGTCTGTGTAGAGGAGGACTGTAAAATATCCCTCTCGCCCTTGAGAAACTGTGTGTGAAGGGTCATGGAAATGCCCTACATACAAGAAGGAATTTGGTGTTGTTGAGTAATTGTAACAAGGATCAATGCCAGTGGTCGAACCAGAAGAAATTGAATATGTTGGAATTAATATCACAATGACTCGACCTTGGAGTGAGCAAGAAAGGTCCGTGTGAGGGCTGTTAAATCCTGTGTGGAAGTGTATTCCCGGAACCCTTGAGCCTACGCTTCCCGTAGACAAATTGACACGCATTTATTTTGTAAGAAGGTGAAGTCGGTGGTTGGAGAATCGTGGTGGAGCCACAGAGTCACTTTAACTCTGTCAAAATGTTGGGAGATGGCGCAGATTAATGGAGTTGTACTAGATGGAACCGGATCACTAAAAGACACGAACGAAATCGTGAACAAAGCATTAAACTTAGCAATGGAACTGTAATGAAAAACAAAACATTGAAGCAAAGTTTAATTATAATAATACATTGAAGAGTGAGCGGAACCTTGAAGGCAGAGCCTGGCGTGTCGAAGAGGAGCGGAACCTTGCGGATGAACAGTGAACGCGGGTTAAGGCTGGAAGTGATTTTTATCGCACCACCTTTGCAGCGAAAGTGGTATTGAAAATTTCGAAGTGATTCCATAGAAGGGCTGACACGTGGCTCCAAAGGTTCGGGGAAAACCACCTCCATTGCGCGCCATCGCGTGTTATTTTTCGCACATCTTCGCTGAGTGATATTCGTCCGATCAAATGAGGCGGCGCGACGCGATAACAACCGTCGGATGGAGACGACCGTTAACGTTGGGGCCCAGTCCATCGCGCAACTATTGAATATTAACCCTCGTGCAAGTTAACCGCGCGATTTTCATTGGATCAGACGTTGAAAAAGCGATGAATTATCCACCGTTGGATCATGAATGAAGCTACAAGGTAACAAACAAGTGCGAAATGATATGGAGCTCGAAGACATTATATAAGCGTTCTCTGGGGATTTAAATACAAAACCAAAGGGTTCAGTATAATGTTGAAAGTGTCATATATGTTAACAATGTGAAAAGTGAGAATTTATTGTTGGGTTGTTATATGTAATATAGACCAACAAATAATATGAAGAGTTATATAGTGAACATTGTATATGCGCTGAATGGATTTTAAAGTCATTGAAAAATTTGGATGAGTGTTTTAAATGTGCAATATAATAGAAGAGTGAGGGTAGCCCAATCATTAAGGAGCTTATGAAATGAAAATGTTCTGCCCAGATGTAAAATTATTTGGGTTACAACAATGACTTTAACCTCTAATGGAGTAGCTTCAACATTGATTCAAATTTCCATTGCAGAATTAAAAAGTATTGAAATTGCACAGCAGTTATATTAAAAGACTTTGGAATATTTACACAACTGCAACGAAAGAGAGAGAGACAGCTGCAGAAAAATGTTCAGTGATCCAAAAAATCTGAAGGGGGTTGATTTGAAAATATATTATATGGGCAGAGAGTGTGTAAGCAGGTAGCTCGAGCACAGAGATTAATAATGAACATACATTGCCTAGATTTATATTGATTTGAGGATAAACTTGGAAAAGCAGTTATATATGCAGCAGGTGCACAAAAGTACAGTAAACAGGTGAATAAACACAGGGATGAAAATTTGGGCCTAACAGAGGTAAACAAAGAATGTAGGAACTGAAAAAGTCACAGGGAATTTTGTAGGCATGATGAACAGAAGTATGCAGATCAGTTACTTAACAGCAGCAGAAAAGACAAATCCAATAAAGCCAAAATCCAGAAAAGGAGCTGAGTGAAATTGAAATGTGTAACTGAAAATGTGAATGTAAATGTTGTAATTAATTTCTTATTGTTTGTGATGCATTGGCAAGTCTCCAGAGGAAAACATAATCCCACTGTAATATTGAAATTAACACATATTGTTATATTTTTTAATGAGCTGGTAAAAGAAATAAGGAGGCAGAAGGCAAAAAGTCAGGACTATTCACTTCAAATTCCATGAGGAATGTAAAGAGTCATGTGATGAACTCTATATATAATATCACATTGATATGCCAAGAAGATTAGAGAGTGAGTGAAGAGAATGCAGAAATGAAGTAGTGAAGCAGAGAAGAAAGAGGAGCTGAGCAGAGAAGAAGGAGGAGCTGAGCAGAGAAGAAGGAGAAGCTGATAGAGAATCTGAAAAGATGCAGAGATGATACAGGGCAGACATGAGAATAGATGAACAGTAGAGTAGATGGAACAGAACATAGCTGATATCCAAGGTAAATCAGCAAGTGTTTCTCTTTTGAAAGAGTAAGGAAGTTGGAGCTTCCCTATAAATTTGTAGCTTGATAGATGTCAGTTGTAGCTGACTGAGGTTGGAGCCTCCTGTAGGTTGGTGCCTGCAGAAAATAGATGGGATTTGGTGCTTCCTTGCAAGTTGTAGCTTGTAGAATTGAGGTTGGAGCCTCCTGTAGGTTGGTGCCTCCAGAAAATCAGTGGTGAGAGGGAGTTGGAGCTTGCCTTTGCATCACAAAAATAATAAGATGTGGTTTTCTCCCTTTATGGGTTTCCACTTATATATGGTGTCTCTGTGCATGATGTTTATGTGTTGATCTGGTGTATATCATCTGCTTAATATTTGCTGCTCTGATAGTAAGTCTATTGTTACATTATATTAATGCTTGTTGCTCACATTCTAAGATTACTCACATGTTAAGTTGAACATGAAATGAAGGTGTAAAGAAGTGTTAATGAAATTTTTTTAAAAAGTCCATGAATGTGTTAAATTGATTCACCCCCCCCCCCCCCTCTTAGTTTAACTAAGGGTTCAACAATTGGTATCAGAACTGGTTCCTTTGGTGTAAGCTTAATAGCTTGAAGGAGATCTGGTTGAGTCATGGACTATCAAAATGCACCTGTGTTAAATACAACAAACTTTCTTGAATGGAGAGATAAGGTTAAAATAGGTTTAATGGCCTATGAACCTGAGGTATGGAAGCTTGTATGTGATGGTTACTGCAAAGACTCACCCACGGTGAAAGAAAAACAGAGGAATGCCAAGGAAAAATGTGTGATATATAACAATCTTCATAACAAGGATCTTGAGTTAATAATGGATTTAACTTCAGCAAAAGAAATCTGGGACAGACTGCATTTCATGCATGGAGTAGACACTAAGGATTGCATTGTCAAGAAGGAGAAGAAAATTAAGAAGAAGAAAAATTCATGTCAAAAGGAAAATGTTCAAACACATGAGGTACCTGCTAGTGTGAATGGTAGTAAGAACCATGAAGAAATTGCAGCTGAAGAAAAGGCCAAACTAGACACTGCCTTGACTGAAATAGAAAGACTAAAGAATGAAAACAAAGACCTTAAGATAGTGGTGCAAATTTGTGATGAGAAAGATTATGAAGATAAGAAAGAGATTGTTGGCTTGAAGAAGCAAGGAAAGTTGAAGACACTCTGTTGCAACAAATGAGAGAGAAAAGTCAGGAATGTGAAATATTGGAAGAAGAAGTAGTGAGCCTGAGAAAGAATTTAGAAAAAGTCCAAAGAGAACTATTAATGAATACACCTCTAATGAAAAGCACTGGACAATTGGACAAGATGCTAAATGCTCAAAGATCTCCTCTCATAAAGGCGGGCTTAGGATATGAAGGAGAAACAAGTAAGTCCAAGGCAGAAGATAACAAGAAAATCATCTTTGTAAAAGTTTTAATGGACAGTGAAGCAGCTCAGCAAATTACTACAAAAATAGAAGCTAGCAAGAACAAGATTTGTGAAGAAACAAATAGAATCAAGCAACAACATGGTAGGAAAGAGAATGAGAAGATGAAACAATCAACTGCTAAAGGCTCATATGCTCCTAAGGATGAATTGAAAAAATTCGAAAGATGTCAAAGGAGGTTTCTCCCTCCTATGAAAAATAGCACATGTTTCTCTTGTCATAAACCAGGACATAATGCAGCATATTGTAATACAAAGCCAATCCAGTCCAACCAGAAAAAGGATGCAGCAAAAGAGAAGAATCCCTCAAGCAAGCAAATGGAAAAGACAATCTTTCACCAGGTACACAAATCATTTCCATGGCTACTGTTATGCATGCAATAATTTTGGACATAAAATTGTTGATTGTAAAATGTATTCAAGAAGGGGAACAAATTATTATACATCAGCTCAAATGTACTTTGACAAAATAAGATGTTATGTATGCCTCAAGCTTGGCCACAAAGCAAAGGACTGTAAAATGCCATATATACTAAAGAACTCTAGACAGATGATGGAAACAAAGAAAATCAAACAAAACTATGAATTTAAGAGAAGTGCAGACATTATGAAGAACCCCAATAAAGTATGGAAGGAAAAGAGAAAGGGGGAGCCTATTATCTCAATAACATAATGAATCCTCCATAGTCTCAGGGGGAGCTGCTCTAGGAAGCAAAGCAAAAATCCATCCAGTGACAAATATGAAGCAACATCCCAGGGGGAGAGCAGTTCATATATAGACCCCATGAAAGTAGTCTAAGAAGAGCACCTTAGAATGAGAACGGCTATAAGATCAGGAAGGGAAAAGAAAAATTCCTCTAACAAAGAACTATAGAGGAAGAAGATTATTTAGCTGACAGATTGATGAAAGAAGAGAAGGCAGCAAGCAACCATGGTAGTAGAGAGAACATCAGCCATGAACCTGCAGAACTAACAGTGAATCACATTAAGAAGGATGAGTAAGAGGAGTGCCTATCATCATTATGTAATTACATCATTCATCTATGAAAAGTCCCCTTGGAGGAGTGCAGTTAAGTAAGTGATAAATCTCTGAGTGATCTGCCCATGAAGATTCCAAGTAGACAAATTAAATATGCCTCCCCAAAGATCTTTATATTATAATAGTTGAATTGATTATAAAGCAGCGATGATTCTCGAACAGTTCTAGAAAGATACATGTAATGGCTTTCCTTTGACCAGAATGACAGAATAAGAAAATAGTTAATAATGATAAGATCAGTTTCAGAATATTGATGACTATTGGTGTGAACAGTGGAAAGCTCAATAGTATAATTTATGAAGGATGTCTTAATTATGGGTAAATGTGCAAGCTAAAGTGAAATCTCTGCATATTTTATCAAGGTAATATCATTTGGTACTTGGTGCAAGCAGCATGCTTATCAACTGAATATCAAGTGTTATCAGGGGAGCAGCAGTATGGTACAGGTCCTCAGGATCAAAGGATTATAGCAAAATAACCTCAAGGTAATATTCCCATTATTATCTGCATTCAGCATGAAAAGGTCAGTAGCAGAGCAAAAATAACATTATCTTGCTTACACTTGAAGTAGTATATTGAGCACTGAAGCAATATATTTTTCTATATATAATTTCATGCCTTCCTGAAGTTGGTACATGTATATCTTCAAGGCCTCTTTCTTAAGATCAGTTACAAAACTGTGTGAAGTATGTTTGCCGAGTTTTCAATTAAACATCTTGAATATGCTTTTGTGGAAGCTCATTCTGATAGAACAGTCAAAGTATCTGAAGAATAAAGGACTAGATGTGATTACCATCTAAAACTCAAAAGTCTTTAAATCCTACTTCAGCACAAAGGATTTGCTGGTAATCCACCTTTAAAGAGAGATTGATTATTGACATACATACCCCATTATGTCATAAATAAAACTGCATGGTTAATGAGTGAAATTGACCAATACATTGAAGGGTTTATTTTGAAAATAAAATGTGCAAGCAGTAAAAGTCATTCGGCCTCTCATATTGTAAGATATTGCCTAATCTCAGAATAAGTTGTAAACTCTGGCTTGATTCATTGTTCACATCAACAAAAAGAACCTCTCAGTCTTTAAAAGTAATATCCTTGTCAGCATCCTAGCTCATATCATCACCAACAGGCAGGAAATGTGTACCACAACAATAAAAGATATATTGGCATCATTATCATAATAGAACAGGTGTGGCACTGTAGATGTGTATTGCAGAAGAAGACATATTCCATCTACAACCTTCCTCAATAGATATTTTTTTATGAAAATAAGACTAGAGATTGAAGTGTATTTGAAGCCTTCTCAGTATTTTAGTTTTGATCCAATCATACATCTCTGATTAGATAAGGTTGGTACAATGTGTTCTATGAAGTGTCATTATCTTCACTTTAAGCTCTATACAAGTGAAAGAAGTCTATGCCTTTGGTTTGTATTAACTTATAGTGTAAAGTCAAGTCAATAATCAAATTTTTCTCTCAACAACTCTTATACACTAGTTTGGAGCAGCAGGGTACAAATTCAGAAGAAGAAGGCCTAAACATATCTCAGAAAGAGGAAATGAAGAGATAGAAAGCACACTAAGAAATGTGCAACCCTTTGCCATTGATGTCAAAGGGGGAGGAAAAGAAAGTAACAGAAGATAGGGTCTTCTAAAAGAAGCCAGACAACGGAAGACTTGGAGGAAGCATTGAATTATTAGTAGATGGGTTGCCATCAATGCCAAAGGGGGAGACTGTTGGAAATGTTGTCATTGATGGCAAAGGAGATGAAAAAGGAGGAGCACTTGAAATAGAAACAAGGAAAAGAGAGCATGAGACATGAAGTAGAGGCAGTTTTAGAAGGGTCAGTTGATTGGAGATCTCGAGAGGCAGCAGATGAGCTTTAGGAGCAAGGAGCAGCATCAGTCAAGGAGCGGAGGTATCTGATTTGAGGAACTAGTTCTGAGTGTGGGAACATATTATAGAAGGAACATTCGAGGTTCTGTGGCAAAAAGGAAACATGTGTTGATAGCTGAAATTGCCTATGAAAGTATAAAAAGAGTGTTGAAAAGTTACCTCTTATGCACAGACCATACCAATAGAAGTCATTAAAGGAGTTATGTAAAATGATTTGTAATTTGTAAGGAGTTTGAATAGCATCCAGACTGGAGGGTAGTGGCCTTTGTATTGAATATCTAGCCAACCATGAAATTGTAAGTGATTACTTTTGAGATGGATCACCTGTATATATATATATATATCTGTTTATGGAGAATTGTTTATAAGTTCCATGTGTGACTTCATGTCTTCTTGGTCGAATTACATGGGAATAGTTGAATTCTGAGAGTTAGTATGGATTCTGCGTTCTTGTTTGAATTAGTAATTCTGTGCAAGGTATATATTTCTGTGTTTAATAGCAAGTGCTCGTAGTCTGTGTAGAGGAGGACTGTAAAATATCCCTCTCGCCCTTGAGAAACTGTGTGTGAAGGGTCGTGGAAATGCCTTGCATACAAGAAGGAATTCGGTTTTTTTGAGTAATTGTAACAAGGATGAATGCCAGTGGTCGAACCAGAAGAAATTGAATATTTTGGAATTAATATCACAATGAATCGACCTTGGAGTGAGCAAGAAAGGTCCGCGTGAGGGCTATTAAATCCTGTGTGGAAGTGTATTCTCGGAACCGTTGAGCCTGCGCTTCCCGTAGACAGATTGACACGCATTTATTTTGTAAGAAGGTGAAGTCGGTGGTTGGAGAATCATGGTGGAGCCACATAGTCACTTTAACTCTATCGAAATGTTGGGAGATGGCGTAGATTAATGGAGTTGTAATAGACGGAACCGGATCACTAAAAGACACGAACGAAATCGTGAAAAAAGCATTAAACTTAGCAATAGAACTGTAATGAAAAACAAAACATTGAAGCAGAGTTTAATTATAATAATACATTGAAGAGTGAGCGGAACCTTGAAGGCGAAACCTGGTGTGGCGAAGAGGAGCGGAACCTTGCAGATGAATAGTGAACACGGGTTAAGGCTGGAAGTGGTTTTTATCGCACCACCTTTGCAGCGAAAGTGGTATTGAAAATTTCAGAGCAATTCCATAGAAGGGCCGACACGTGGCTCCAAAGGTTTGGGGAAAATTGCCTCCATTGCGCGCCATCATGCATTATTATTTGCGCATCTTCACCGAGCGATATTCATTCAATCAAATGAGGCGGCGCGACGCGATAACAACAGTCGGATGGAGACGACCGTTAACGCTGGGGCCCAGTCCATCGCACAACTATTGAATATTAACCCTCGTGCAAGTTAACCGCGCGATTTCCATTTGATCAGAGGTTGAAAAATAGATGAATTATCCACCGTTGGATCATGAATGAAGCTGCAAGGTGAAAAACAAGTGCGAAATGCTATGGAGCTCGAAGACATTATATAAGCGTTCTCTGGGGATTTAAATACAAAACCAAAGGGTTCAATATAATGTTGAAAGTGTCGTATATGTTAACAATGTGAAAAGTGAGAATTTATTGTTGCGCTGTTATATGTAATATATACCAACAAATAATATGAAGAGTTATATAGTGAACACTGTATATGCGCTGAATGGATTTTAAAGTCATTGAAAAATTTGGATGAGTGTTTTAAATGTGCAATATAACAGAAGAGTGAGGGTAGCCCAATCATTAAGGAGCTTCCGAAATGAAAATATTCTGCCCAGATGTACAATTATTTGGGTTACAACAATGAATTTAATCTCTAATGGAGCAGCTTCAACATTGATTCAAATTGCCAGTGCAGAAATTAAAAAGTATTGAAATTGCACAATAGTTATATTAAAAGACTTTGGAATATTTACACAACTGCAACGAAAGAGAGAGAGACAACTGCAGAAAAATGTACAGTGATCCAAAAAATCTGAAGGGGGTTGATTTGAAAACATATTATATGGATAGAGAGTGTGTACGCAGGTAGCCAGAGCACAGAGATTAATAATGAATAGACATTGCCTAGATTTATATTGATTTGAGGATAAACTTGGAAAAGTAGTTATATATGCAGCAGGTGCACAAAAGTACAGTAAACAGGTGAATAAACACAGGGATGAAAATGTGGGCCTAACAGAGGTAAAAAAAGAATGTAGGAACTGAAAAATCACACGGAATTTTGTAGGCATGATGAACAGAAGTATGCAAATCAGTTACTTAACAGTAGCAGAAAAGACAAATCCAGTAAAGCCAAAATCCATAAAAGGAGCTGAGTGAAATTGAAATGTGTAACTGAAAATGTGAATGTAAATGTTGTAATTAATTTCTTATTATTTGTGATGCATTGCCAAGTCTCCGGAGGAAAACATAATCCCACTGTAATATTGAAATTAACACATATTGTTATATCTTTTTAATGAGTTAGTAAAAGAAATAAGGAGGCAGAAGGAAAAAAGTCAGGACTGTTCACTTCAAATTCCCTGAGGAATGTAGAGATTCATGTGATGAACTCTATATATGATATCACATTGATATGCACAAGGAGATTAGAGAGTGAGTGAAGAGAATGCAGAAATGAAGCAGTGAAGTAGAGAAGAAGGAGGACCTGAGCAAAGAAGAAGGAGAAGCTGATAGAGAATCTGAAAAGATGCAGAGATGATATTGGGCAGATATGAGAATATATGAACAGAAGAGCAGATGGAATAGAACAGAGATGATATCCAAGGTAAATCAGCAAGTGTTTCTCTTTTGAAAGAGTAAGGAAGTTGGAGCTTCCTTATCAAGTTGTAGCTTGATAGATGTCAGTTGTAGCTGACTCAGGTTGGAGCCTCTTGTAGGTTGGTGCCTGCAGAAAATAGATGGGAGTTGGTGCTTCCTTGCAAGTTGTAGCTTGCGGAATTGAGGTTAGAGCCCCCTGTAGGTTGGTGCCTACAGAAAATCAGTGGTGAGAGGGAGTTGGAGCTTGCCTTTGCATCACAACAATAATAAGATGTGGTTTTCTCCCTTTATGGGTTTCCACTTATATCTGGTGTCTCTATGCATCATGTTTATGTGTTGATCTGGTGTATATCATCTGCTTAATATTTTCTACTCTGATATTAAGTCTATTGTTACATTATATTAATGCTTGCTACTCACATTCTAAGATTACTCACATGTTAAGTTGAACATGAAATGAAGGTGTAAAGAAGTGTTAATGAAAAAGTTTTAAAAGTCCATGAATGTGTTAAACTGATTCACCCGCCCCCCCTATCAGTTTAACTAAGGGTTCAACGTATTTTATATATTTGTGATATTGTGTCGTACTAATATAGACTTACATGTGCAGATGTGGTAGCCTCCCCTGAGATATATTGAGTTGTGAGTTGATTATTTCGTTTATATAGCATGGTATTTTTAAAGGTTGTTTAAATTTGTGATTAGTTGCATGATATGAGTATGTGTCTATAAGATTGCATGAAGAAATGTTGTTAAAGATGGTTGTACTAACACAATATGTGATGAGATAACTGATATGCACTTAAGTATAAGTGGGTGTTAGCTGTAGTATTATGATTAGTGATTGTGAGTTGATTGTATATTTTGACATGGATATTAGTCTTGCTAAAGGTTGATTTAAATTAATAGATATCATATTTTGATCTTTGGAGTATGTGACTAATGTGTGTGAATAGATGTATGACAACATGCTTGGTATTAGCATGACAAGGTAATAGTTAATTTGTTTATATAACTAACAGTTGGATGATGTGGGAGGAAAAAATAAGACTTGATTGCAACAAGGTAAAAGTTGAAAGAAAAGAATTGGGTGATAATTTCTTGGCTACGTTTGGAAACCCTGATTCCAAATGAATGAGTGCTTTTTGTAATACATCAAGTCTTCTTGTTAGGTCCCTACAATACAGTGTAGGCCCTTATTTTTATTATTATTATACCCCCTTATTGTTATTTTTTTGCTCATGTAGTCCCCATATTGTTATTATTGTGCCCCATAGAAGCCAAATATTGTTATTTTTATTCCCTTACATTATTATTTTTATGTAGTCTCTGATTATATTGTGACCCCTTAGAATCTTACATATAGAAAGGACGTCTTGTCATTAGTATCATCCAACAATTTTTTATTTATGTAATGTAAAGGAGGTTTCCCCCTTGAAGAGACTATTTTTTTAAGTCGGTGATCTATGTTTTCTTCTATTTTGTGAGATTGTTGCATAACATTTGGTATCAGAGCTTTGGATTTTAGGGTTTCGGTGCTTCGAATAGGCCATCCTGGTATGTTCACTATAGATTTTTTTCAACGAATCATCAAAAGCTTAAACTTCGACCATGTGGAGAAAAATTGTGGTGAACGTCGTGTAAAAATTTTAGAGCTTGTTTCGCTATATTTATAGAGATATGATTTGAGGAAGTTAGGGTTTTGCGGACTCTAGAATTCAATCTCAAACATGTGACCTAGGGAAAATCATCATAACTTTGTCTCCAATCATCAAATTTGAATTTCATAAAATTTTACTGAAAGTGAAAACAATATAGTTTCAAGTGTATGTTTTTCAAGGCCAAATGTCAAAACAATGAAACATGGCACTCTGTACACATTCACTCTACTAAACCAATCTATAGTCAGGTAATCGTGGGGGATTGGACATAACACTTTCTTGAAGAATATAATCTCGGTATAACTTATGGGGTTGGAAAGAAGACTCATAGGGTTACCACAAGAAGGAAATTTAGACCTTAGAGATATGAAATTATAGAGCTATAACATATTCAATATAAAGCTCCTACAAAGCAAGAAAAATGTGTGTATTTTGTTTTTAAATTTGCGTAAGTTTTGTTTGAAAAATCATTTTGAAGTGATTCAAGGGGCATAGTGAAGCATAAATATCATTGTTTGATTCAAAAATGACTCGAAGTAATAAAATGGAAACACCTAGTAAGAAACCAGAAAGATATACTATGGCGCATGAATAAGAGGAAGAAATGTATTATGATATATCAAAATTACGTTACCAAGTGCAACAAATTTCACTCTCGTAAAGAGTAAACAAAAATGAAATGGAAGCTAATATGGATGGTTTGAAGAATCGTTTAAAGTTATAAATGGAAGATTTGAAGGATGGATTAAAAGGAGACATGGAAGTTTTGAAGCATGGTTTAAATGCAAACATGGAAGGTTTGAAGGAAGGTTTGACAAAGTTGCTACAAGAAATGCTTCCTAATGGAGAAAATGTATTAGATGAAACTTATGATGTGAACAAAAGAAATGTTAATCATGATTTCATATGCTCTAACATTATATTGAAGACCCACAATATTCCAAAGATTGATATGAGGAAGTTTGATGGCAAGGATCTGGTAACATGGATACGTACAACAATTCTAGTATTAAAAAAATTGTAAAAAATAAAATTGTTGTTGAACTCGTTATGTAAATTCTGGAGATTCTCGGAAGAAATTGAGTTAAATGTAATATATATACACAAAATTTTAGGCATAAGTTTCAATTTAGCTTTGTTAAAATATTCCTACTTTCTCTCACTCATTTCGAGTTTCAAATTTTTTACCAACTTGATATTGAAAGCCTCGTGCTTTAGTTTATGGATATGCTCTTTTACTAAATGCAAATTTTTTGAATATAATATTTGGTTAGTCGAAACCCAACATTCTCTAGTTATTGTCACAACTTTTTCATATTCAACCCTTGGCAGGAGCCTGTGACATTGACAATGGCCTCAACTCGTTAGTGTACTGAAGAATAAACTGAAAGAGTCGAAATCTTTCTCTGACATTTTAAGTAGAAATGGACTACCAAAAACATGTCTTACTTTTTCAAATAATGAATATTCCATTTTGAATAAAAACCAATAAGATTGTTATATTGAATAATCTATTTTGAATAAAAAATAATAAGATTTTTATAGTTTTAATTTAATTGTATAGTTTTATTTTAATCTTGATTCAAGGGTTTCAAGAGTTTGAAAATAATTAAATTTAAAAATAAAAATAAAAAAATCTTAAAATGAAAATTTATTTTTAATGTAAAATTTGAAAAAAAAACTTGTACTTCAAAAAAAATAAGAATAAATATTTTAATGTATATAATAATTTGTATTTTTATAGATATTTCATATTTTTATATATACAATTATAGCTTTTTAATTGTGTTTAGTAATTAAATTTATTAAGTTTTTATAGATTTATTAATTATATAATTTGAAATAATAAGATTACAAATATGAATATTTATTATTTAAATTTATTTAATATGAATATTATTATTAATAAAATTACAATATAAATTAATGAATTATAAGTCATTGATTTTTTTTTTTATTCTTTTTATTATTTTTTAATTGTGCTAACATATTATGTCATATTATTATTATTTTTTAATTTAAATTTTTTATTTTATGTATTTTTGTAATATCTGTATAATACGTGGTCAAGATAAAGGATTGAGATTTGTTATGTCTTTTTTTCTTTTCAATTTAATTGAAAAAATATTATAAATGAAAAATATATGAAATATTTTTATTTTTTAAAATAAAACAAATACTTTATATAAAAACCTAGATTACACAGTTGCATTGGAATTTCCATATGACCATTAGAACCTACCTAAAATATAAACATACTTGCAATACATAAAAAAAGCATTAACCAATATTTAAGGGCTTCACCTCCTATCTGGTGCATTTGTTCCCTCAGCGTGTTCCGTCTTAGTCACCAACGCTCGAATTTCTTTACATCTGGGAAAGGACAAAATCAAGGATCTCGATGATGATTTCATTCACCTGAGTGAACATGATTTTACTAATAAACTTTTAATTGGGAAAAGGAGGTCTATTTTCATCATGGAAATCTTCTGCTCCAGGGACCCCTCTACACTCTCAAACATAGCATTGATGCGGTCTACATTAGTCATGTTATCTTTCTCCAACAACTCCACCCGTCGTGTGTGGAGGTCGAGTCTGCCCAAAGGGTCGTGTTGTCATCTAAGATATACTCTCCTTGTAATGCCATCTTCAATTCAGTCAAAAAAACACAATTACTTAACTTATACTCAACAATTGAACCAAAAGATACCACTCATGACTCATGAAGTAGGATTTTCCTTATATAATATGTCATCGTGAACATCACAGTTACCTTCATCTCTCACTATTAATGCATACATTTTTTAATCTTCATTCCCATTAAATATCTGTCCTTCCTGAAAGGCATATTAAATTAGTCATGCATCCAATTTATTGTCGCACGAGGTGAGTTTTTTCTCTATCTCTTCGCCATTAAAGAGCCCAGATGAATTATATTCCTACCAAGTAGATAAAACAACCACCTATCCATGGAACCCCTGGGCCGAGATTGGTATCTAGTTATGGTTCTTAACGTCTTAAACCGAGATTCCAAAAATCCTAAAGTGGTAATTCCTCGAGTTCCATCACCCACCTGACCCACGTGAAACCCTTTACTCCACTCATCATATAACTATTAGCGCCATTATCGATGGCCATGCACTCCACCCATAAAAAAATTCTTCAATGGTATGGCAATTAGGCCCTTGTCGTGTCCATTTATTTCACATTTGCCTGCACCAATAACGCGCCATGATTCGCCATCTGGTCGGATTCCCAATTGAGTTCGCGAAGGACGTGGAGTAGAGAGCTCATCAAACTTCTTCATGTGGTGATTGATCCTTTTAACTAGGAAGAGTTTGAGAGATCAAAATTTATACTAAGGGATGAAAACAACTTAATTATTTCACTACTTAGAACAAAGTCTAGGTCCCTATATATATGAAATATTTTGACTAAAAATTGTACTATGAATTTATGAATTTTTTGAGCATATAAAAATATTAAATCATGGTATTATAATAAAATATAAAATAAATAGCTTTTATTAAAAATATTGTTTATATATATATATATATATATATATATATATATATATATATATTAATTTAATTAATTTTTATAATAATGTTAATAAATATATCTTATATAAACGTTTTAATGTGTATTATGAACATATGCTTATCAAGCTTTCTAAAACATGCAATTAAAAACCATATAATTGTTACCTACAGCATCAAATTTCTACAATTGTTAGAGAAGACATCCACATGGCAGTCTACAAGAAATTGTTAGGTAAGACATTCACATGGCAGCCTACAAAACAATATTGCTGCTAGATTCGATGCATTACATCTTTTCATGGGATTTTATGGAACGGTAACGCATTTTAATTATAATGAATAAATTAAAATAAATATTTATTCAATTCTCTGAATGTATGAGTAGTGGCATAACTTCAATGCATTAAAGTGCGCTAGTTTAATGTATAAAACACATATGCATTTTAGATTACATCACCTAACTGGGCTAGTTTATATGTATAAAACTCATATGCATTTTAGCTTACATCCCCTATCCCTTGAGGTGAGATACTTCGTACGCCGAACCAATAGATTGAATGTTCATAACTGAAAGTTCAAATCTTCCTAGCTGTCCGAAATAGTTAAGCGTGGATCTCTGTCTTGAGGGCACAGTTATCAAAATTGAATTTGAATTCGAATGTGATATTAAAACAATTGGATTATTTAAAATTTAATTTAGAAAAATTTAGAATACACATTATTTTATATATATATATATATATATATATATTTTTTTTGACAATTTTGATATTAAAAAATTGTTTTTAGTATTTTATATAAGCTGAATTAAAATTCGAAATTGATAAAGTAAAAAGAAACTCCTCATGGGAGTGAGACAAATGCAATGGAAAAAATAAAAATAATGACACATCCAAAATCCTTAGAGCAAGTAATTGGTTAATAAAAAAATAATAGTTAAAGAGGTTTTTAGTGATATATTATGAGATAATTTTCTAATTATTAACAATATAAGATATAAATTCAGGGTTATTCGAGTAGAGCTAATCTTATAATGGTTAGAAAGATCTAAAATTTATATAATATATTTCTCTTACAAAATTCTCGAAAGCAAAAAAATGGGAGTGACACAGATGTAATGGGGAGAACCAACTAATTTAGCATTAAAAAAAAATAATGACACATTCAAAATCCTTACAGCATGTAATTGGTTAATAAAAAATTAATAGTTAAAGAGATTTTTAGTGATACAAATTATAGATAATTTTTTAATTATTAATAAAATAAAATATAAATCCAAGGTTATTCGAGTAGAGCTACTCTTGTTATTCTTATAATGATTAGAAAGATCTAAAATCCATATAATATATTTATCTTACAAACTCAAAAGTAAAAAATAGATTGTAACTAATTTTATTAGGAATAAATAATTAAAATATCATTATTCACTTCTCAATAGTACAATACTATAAGAAAGAGATACTATACTAGATTTAAAAATATAGGAAAAAATTATTTTGAAAGTAAAAATATAGTGTAAAAAATAATAGCAAAGATTTCATATGAAAGAGATGCTATGTTGAGATAATGCCTCATTTATGATGCATACTACATATTAGGGATTGGTTTGGTTTGTTGGAGGATGTTGAGAGATTCTCTCAACTACTCCCTCCAAGAGTGGAATTAGTTGGATCTCAGCAGCACTATAAAATTGTGATATATTCATTTGATTATAATATAGAAATTAATTATTTGTGTGTGAATCTATGTTCAATGAATGCTCTCATGATTTCTAATTTGGTATCAGAGCTTGGCTGGGCTTAATCCCTGACGGGAGTGCCCAGAAAAATGTGCGAGTCTGCGTAATGGATGGTCTGTACATAGGTGTGAAAGTGAATGTCTGTTTTTTTATTTTTGTTCTGGTTTGTGCATAGTTAAGAAACGTGCGGAAGTTTAGAGAAGAAGCTGGCTGTTCTTTGATGTGATACTGCAGCATATGGTGTTTCTCAAAACGCTTGTAGAAGGTTTTGCCTGGTCTGAAGACTCGTAGTGTCTTTTGATTCGCTGAATTATGTTACACATTTTTTTTCACTTGAAAACATTAGATTTGGGGCAAATTTTGTTCAATCTCAGCGCTGGATCAAGCGTTTTTTTTCTGTTCGAAGCCTATGGTCTTTTTTATTGTTTTGTGCAGCGGTTGAGTTGCAGCCGTGGTAAAAACAAAATTTGTAAAGAACATTTACGGGAGCTGTTTTAATCTGGATGTTGCAAACATAATTGCTCTCTCCAATTTTTAATTTGGCCATCACGTTCGATCCATATGGATCTCTCTCCAGTTGGACGACGAACAACTCAGATAGTATGTGCTCGTGGAATGGTATTCTCTCCAGACTACACACCAAAAGAGTGATTGCCATCACGCTTGAAGGGTTAAAATTGCAAGGTACTCAGTCTCCCTATCTTGGCAACCTCTCCCTTTTCTACAATTTTGATCTTTCAGACAATAATTTGATGGGAAGAATTCCATCTGAGATTGGACATCTTAAAGCACTGGTAACGCTTGACATCCATAATAATCTACTATGGGGTTTTATTCCAAACTCTCTGTATAATTGCACACAGCTGCAATGGATTGAACTTGGAGTTAACAGCCTGATAGGGACTATATCAATGGAATTTGGTGCGTATTTTACCCCATCAGGAGCAGGGGCATCTTCGGCGTATTTAAAGGCATCGATTCTAGAGGCGAGGCCTTCAACGCTGGTTGATCTCAAAACCAAATCTGAGGAAAATGGCTGGTAAAGCAATTAGTGGAGCGCTGGAAGCGACGAGAGAAGTGTCAGGAAATTTCGTTTAGTGGAGCTGTATTTTTAAACTTTATCAACACGGTACACTGATGGGTGACCACACATGATTCGTTGAGTACACATCACATGTGCGTTTGCCGGCGAACCTTTGCCTCTTGGAATGAAGATATTATAACAATTGGAATGCTGAGGAGGAAAACGCCGAGCCGAGAGACAATGGAGCTATTCATGAGAATAAAATTGAATTATTTCTTCTCAACTGCGTGTTCAAAGATAGCTGTGACGGATCTTAGGGTTTATTATGTGGAATATAGTGTGGAGTTTAAGCTTATATTTATTGCTATGAAATTTGTGTAGTAGAGAACCAATTATTGAACAAATTAGCATTATTTGAATTAGTCGTTCTCTACGTTCTACAGGGACGAGAAAACAATTGTCTAATTTGATTGTGTGGATTTGTTATATGTTGATATTGTTGTGCTACGGGCCAAGAGCATCAGTTATAGGTTACAATATGAGATCCATTTGTGTGAAACAGGTCAAGTTGTTAGATTAGCTCTTGAACACATTCAATATTCAGACCATTTGCCTAGCCACTGATGGATAGACGAAAGCGAAATATCCGACAGATGGTGATTGGTCCATAGGATGGTTCATCACTTGTCAGCTCTTATCGCGGAAGCCCCGACGAGCCGAGTTTTCAATAATGTTGATCTTGCAAAGTTCATTATTGCTGGTCAGAAACAAATGTATTTTAAATGGGTTGAATGGTAGCTCGAAAATGGTGGAGAAAAGAGCGTTGTCTATGAGATCTCAGAGTGGGTACAAATGTTAATGAAGACCAGGGCAGACAAATGTTTGTATTAATTTAGTGTGTTCTCCATTTCTGTAATGTAGGCATTAAGGGGGGGTGTTGAGATAATGCCTCATTTATGATTTATACTACAGATTAGGGATTGGTTTGGTTTGTTGGAGGATGTTGAGAGATTCTCTCAACTACTCCCTCCAAGAGTGGAATTAGTTGGATCTCAGCAGCACTATAAATATTGTAATGTATTAGTGTGATTTAATATAGAAATTAATTATTTGTGTGTGAATCTCAGGTTCAATGAATGCTCTCATGATTTCTAATTTACATAGATTTAAGAATGTAAGTACATTTTATTTGGAAAGTGAAAGTATAAACCTACACACGTAGTGTAAAAAATAATAACATAGCAGTTAACTTTGACAAAAAATAATAGCATAGCTGGTAACTTTGACTAATGTCATCACAAATTATCTTTCAAACCACATCACAGTTTCCATTTTTTCGAAACTGATGCAAGAAAAATGGAAAACGACTTGGACTTCTCAAAAAGTATAGAAAATTTTAACAAATATTTTGAGAAGCCGTGACGTGTACCTTATCAAATTTTAACATAGTAATGGCCAAATCCGACAGAATTGCCGAATTGTCAAAATCGTCATCGAGTGTCGGCCGGATTTGGTAACTATGCTTCAGGGTAGTCTTCTCTTTTTTTAATGGAAAATCAGGTTTTCACTTCTTTTTGACCATGTAAGTGACGTACATAACTCTCTTTCATATAAATATTCTGAATAATTACAAGAACCTTTGGTTTTTTTGTTTTCCTAATGAGTGGGTGACGTACAAAACTCTTCTTTGCGGATGAATACTCTTTCAATAATGATGGAATCTTTTGAATTTGATTTCTAATAATTTTCGAAGTCCACATCTTCCCTCTTGTTTGGCAGCCTCAGATTTGGTACATCTACTGTTCCATTTACTCCTTTGTGTTGTGTATCCTTCATAGGAGGATTACCTGCATTTATTTAACCCTTGGGTATGTATTCTATTTTGCAGATTTTCAAGTGCTTCGTGCCCTTGTTGTTCGGTTGGTGCTCTGGTTTAACTAATTCAAGAGGTACAACTTTCTCTCAAATTCGAACAGATTACTACCTCTTATTGTTTCAGTGCTGAAGTATATTGATATATATATATATATATAAATAAAAAAGACTACACAAGATTTTAATTTTAATTTTGAAATCAATAAAGAATATAAATAATATTATGTAATTAAAATTAACATATTTTAATGAAATTATAAATGAAAAAAAATATTAAATATACATAAAAATAAAATATCAAAATTATTTTAAAATATAAAATATCAAAAATATGTATTTATATGAAAATCAATTAAATTTATGAAAAAGTGTTATTAAAATTTTATTATTTTATTGAATTTACATTTAAAAAAATTAGTATTTAATAAATATATAAATAATATATTTAAAACTTTATATACATATATAAACAAAAAAATTCCCCCTTATGAAATAAATAATGGGGTTTGTTTTAAATAAAAATTATGAAATTTTAATAACATATAGCTATAAATAATGTAATTAAGAGTATATTGAAAATTAATAATAATGTTTTTGATATGATAATTTTTTAAAAAATACTTGTCATATAATTTAAAATGATATATCTATATATATTAATATTAATGCAAAAAAAATATAAATAGTATTAATAACATAATTGAAATGATTGAGTACAAGAATAAGATTATTAAATATCAAAAAGTATTTTATAAAGTTTTGTTAAAATTATTTTTATTAATATAAAGAAGTTTTATACACAAATTTAATGTGTGGTTTAGTTGTGATTTAAAATTATATTATAATATAGTTTCAATGAACTTAATGGTTAAGAGCATGAGTGTTTTCCACCAAATAAAAAATTCAAATCCAAAAAGATAAAAGTATTTAGATCTCTATAAATATATATTGTGTTTTTGTTTATATCAATATATAATGAATACAATAGGTGGATTTTATTTTTTACCTTCATGTTCAATGTAATGGGATTGTTAATCTTCTAAATTTTTCTTTTCACATACATAACATATATAGGATCTCTAGGTATCATGCAAGAGTGACTAAATCCTCTTATAACCTATTGTTTCCTTCCTTGAGTACATGTCCAATAGAAACTTCCATAGTCATAACTACATTATATTATTACAATACAATCAATACCTTGAACAAGATGCTTTTGGGCAGCTAGAGACTTCCCTCCCATGCCATTGGCCATTGGATATGAGAATATCTCCACTCTGTACTTGATGATATGCCTTACGTCCATAGAGACTTCCCTCCCATGCCATTGGCCATTGGATATGAGAATATCTCCACTCTGTACTTGATGATATGCCTTACGTCCATCTCTCTTTGATATTGCTTTTACTCCATCTTGCTCTCCTCCTACTCCCTAGTACTATTTAGAGGCTAGAAACTTCCATCATCATAATCAAGTAGATTACTATAATACAATTGGTTCCATAAGGAAGATACTATTGAGCATTGAGAGACTCCCCCAAGTTATTGGGTATGAGAATCTCTTCCCCCTATATCATAGCGTTCATTTGTCTTTGATATTTTGG
Organism: Pinus albicaulis; assembly: GCA_034641835.2. Taxonomy (NCBI): domain Eukaryota; kingdom Viridiplantae; phylum Streptophyta; class Pinopsida; order Pinales; family Pinaceae; genus Pinus; species Pinus albicaulis. The sequence continues at coordinate 415,417,113 of CM076584.1, forward strand.
GTGTTCCATCTTCACTGTCTTTAGTGACTTACTAAAATTTATCAAATTTAACTTACACTATTGTCAAGTCACCCCCATTTTTTCATGTATGTTTTGGTTTTTTGTTTAGGAAAATTAAAGATCCAACTTCTATTAAAATTAGCCAAAATCAATCTATAAGGACCTGACAACGTTAAACTTTAAATTTGAACACAATTACATGTGAACTAAACCAAAAATTGACATACCTTGCTGCAAAATCACTCATGATACAAAATCAACCCTGAAACAATTAGTTAATGGTATCCTTCACACCTTAGATGATCAAATGTGTGATAGCTACTAAAACTTGTCAAGCAACATTCAAAATCTAAAATTCTATACCATCAGTGTAGATTAATTTTATGCCTAGATTTATCATATACAAGTGTTGAGAAAGATCTAATCCTTAGAGGTAGAAATGTCTTCTCAAGTTTTGCACTCTAAAACTAGATTCTCTCCTTCGCTAAGGATTTGGCTCCTTGTCCATGATATACCAAGTATTAAAATGAATCTACCATTATTTGCTCAATTAATTTTTTTTCTATATGATATAGAATTATGTTATTTCATTAAAATATTTGATTTATCGGGAGCATTTATTTAATGTTCATGTATAATAGTTGATATTGAAATACACTAGTTTACATGGATATTCAAATATTTAGTAGAAAATCTACATTGAAATGTTTTTAAAAGTTTACTTAATATGAATATATAACCTAAACTTTTTTGTCATATATATATAACAAAAAATAGTTTATATCCATATTAAATGTATCTATATATATTACAGCTCAGATTATTACTTATTAGTTATTTTCAATTTATTTTTCAAATTTCAGACTTCTACAATTTTTATTTTGAAATTATATTTTTTCCAAATCCATAGTATTTTCATTTTTAAAAAGAACATGTGTTAAACTCCAAAATAACCATAAAAAAATTACACATATCCTTCCTACTGTAATGTAGAATACGTCTCTAAATTGTGACGTCAACAGAATATTTGATAAACCAAATAGCGTATCTTATGAGATTCATGTAATTCGATATTTTATTATTTATATTTCAGTCAAAGAATATATTCTTGAGTCGAAATGCCCTTTCTCTAGATTGTAACTATTTCATTTATCAAATGCGTGTGTGAAATTCCCTCGTACGCCTGCCTCTCAAATTGCAGACGTCCCATTTCATAAAACATAGAATGCATTATTCTCGAAGGACAGGGGACCCGCTCATTTACAAATGGATGAAAGGATATATCTCATCATGGAAAGTATGATTTCAATGAGAAATTGTATTCATACACGTTGTTATAGTTTTTCAATTTCATCGTTTTCTAAATCCCATTTCGGTACCACGATTTTCTTAAAAGAGTTCGTGGACTGTATATTAAATTAAAATAATAATATAAAACAATAATAAATTAATAACAATTTGAATCTAATAAATTAAAATAATAATATAAAACAATAATAAATTAATAAAAATGTGATTCAAATAAAACATCTTAAAATTAACCAGCTAGATTCGAAGCGCGCCCTCTTGTCTGATCTTGGTTAGTTCATTTATGCAGTGATTTAAATTTATACAAATTTGTCAATGCCCTGAACAGAAAAATGACAGCGAGATTCCCTGCGAATCAGGCCCGCAAGAAGCTCTCAAAATACATCGGATGAATGGACTAAATTTTACCTTTTGCGTGGGGCCATATTTTACCACGTCCACCCACCATTAAAATCTTGTAGACCGAGCGATCGATCTTGCAGAAGCTTAAGCCTTTGCATAAGACGCTAATACGTCATACGCTACAACGCGACCATAACCACACATCTACCCGTCGGGCTCGCTCACGGATTTTAAAAAAAATTAGAAACCATCTCATATCTCACTCGTTTACTGAAATTTGTCTTCCCAAAGGCTTGGGATTTGACATCTTTGCTGGGAAGCAGACATTTTAGCAACATTCAATTAAGGCCAATATGGTAGACGGGAAGATCAGTCACACCTACCATCCACAAACTTCCACACCATTCTATTTTCTAACTATCCTTCCCATTCCATCTTGTTCCATCTTCCGTTAACTCTCCTATCTACCTCTCTATTTCTAATTGTACACGCCTTCCCTTGTATGTACTAGAGAAAGTCGAGATGTTATATATATATATATATATATTGCTAATTCACCACTCGTGCTTGTAATACCGTTGTATTCCATGTTCCAATCTCTTGGCCATTTTTCAATCATGAAAGAGTTGCAGCTTAGAAAACGTGCTCCCGAGGCTCCGGCAGATTCCATTGACGTGCAGGAGACGAAACGCTTCAACCATGAAGAAGCAGACCGGTTTCTTCATGTACTACAATTCGATCGAACTTTAGCAGATGCCGATGACGAAGAGGAATTTGCTGCCAGTGAGGAGCTCTTAAACGGAGTCATGAGAAGCCTGGAGAAGGAGATTGCTGCGACATGTTCCTCTTCTAATCCTTCTTCCATCATTGGAGATAATGCTGCTGGCCCCGATATTACTAAGGGCCATGAATGGCAAGCCCTACATTCGGACTCAGGGGTGAATCTGTCATATCTCATGGAGGCTTCAGACGAGGAGCTCGGCATCCCACCCAGCCCCGTTCTCGACTTCAAAAAAGAAATCTGTCAATCTTCGAAGGATATATCTGAGAGTTTGGTGGACTCGACACCTAAATCTATTGCTGAAAACTGGCACTTGGAGAACGATTTTGAAAACTATCAACCGTCTACATTGTACGGTAATTCATGGGATGGGATCCAGCTCGACGATTATGAAAACCGAGATTTTACCAGCCAGACGATGTTCTTTGAACGGGATTTTCCAGGTGCTTGGAGACTGGATATTTCTGGTGGCATGTGATTAACGCAACCTTTCTTTATTTCTTTATAGCTGGTGCTTCATCTCGTGCGGACAAGAAAGAACCTTAGGATAAATACAGCAATTCTAGCATTAAAAGTATTGTTAAAAATAAAAAATGTTGTTGAACTCTTTATGTAAATTGTGAAGATTCTCGGAAGAAACTGAGTTAAATGTAATAAATATCCACAAAATTTTAGACGTAAGTTTCAATTTGGCTTTGTTAAAAGTTTCCTACTCTCTCTCACTCATCCCCAGTTTCAATTATTTTACCCAAGTGATGATGGAAAGCCTCATGCTTTAGTTTATTTATATACTCTTTTACTAAATGCAAATTTTCTGAATATAATATTAGGTCAGTCGAAACCCAACTTTCTCTAGTTAACTGATACAATTATGCTAACTCAATTTAAATAAATAACATGAATTTGCATATTTAATTAAATATTTTAAGAATTTCTAACACTTTCAAACAGTCCAACCATTAGTTGTGATCTTTGATCAATTTCACCAATATTATATATAATATATGAGTGTAAGCCTCTAATTAATCAAATAAGTAAGTTTGTTTTTAATAATTTATTTTAAATAAAAACTAATAAAAAATGTATAGTTCTAATTTAATTTTGATTCAATTTTGTGGAGGAATTAATTTTTTAAAATAATTTTGATCATTTTAGCTACTTTTGTGTTTTAGTATATCCAAAAACAAACAAACAAAAGACTTTATTTTTCCTAAGAGTATTGTGCACTATAATATTGCACTAAAATTTGCCATAAGACCAATAGGACAAACCTAAACTATAAACATACTTGCAATACATCAGAAAAAAATTAACCAATATTTGAGGGCTAGACTTCCTCGATGGTGCATTTGTTCTCTCCGCTCTTTCCCTCTCCTTCATCACCAATGCCCGAATTTCTCTGGAGTTGTGAAATGAAAAAATCAAGGAGCCCGACGATGGTTTCTTTCACATGAGCGAACAAACTATTACTATTATTAATCAGCTTTGAATTGGGGAAAGGAGGTCTATTTCCATCTTGACAATCTTCAGCTCTAGGGACCCCTCTAGACTCTCGAACATAGCATTGATGCGGTCTACATTAGTCATGCGATATTTTTCCAAAAACTCCACCCGACATGTGAGGAGGTCAATTTTGCCCAAAGGGTCGTGTCCTCATCTGAAAGATACTCTCCTTGTGATGCCATCCTCAATTCACTCAGAAAAACACAATTACTTAACTTATACTCAACAATTGAGGCAACACATACCACTCAATATCACTCATGGAGACGAAGTTTCCTTATATAAGATGTCATTTTGAACTTCATAGTTACCTTCAGCTCTCACCATTAATACATACATATTTTTTTATCTTCATTCCCATTAAATATATGTCCTGCACGATAGACTTGTTAAACCAACCATGCATCTAATTTATTGTCACGCGAGGTGAGTTTTGTCTCCATCTCTTCGCCATTAAAGTGTCTGTATGAGTTATAGTCCCCCCAAGAAGATAAAATAACCACCTATCCACTGAACCCCTTGGATGAGATATGTGTCTAGTTAGGTTTGTTAACGTCTTGCCTCACATTCCAAGAAGCCTCCAAGTGGTAATTCCTCCAGTTCCATCACACACCTGACCGAGTGCGATCCCTTACTCCACTCATCATATATCTGTTAGTGCCATTATTGATGGCCATGCGCTCCACCCATACAAACATTCTTCTATGGTATGGGAATTAGGCCCTTGTCTTGTCCATTTATTTCACATTTGCTCGCACCCAACAACTTGCCATGATTCGCCTCCTTCTCGACTTCCTAATGGAGTTGGCAGAGGACATGGAATAGAGAGATCTAAGAAAACTTCTTCATATGGTAATTGATCCTTTAACTAAGGAGGTGATGAAGAGATCAAAATTTATATTAAGGATTGAAAAAATATGAATTACCATTAGGGAGTCCCTTGTGCCAGTTAACTTCTTGATTCCAAGATTTGGAACAAAGTATAAACATATGAAATATTTTGAATAAAAATTGTGCTATCAATTTTTTGAACATATAAAAATGATAAATCATAATATTATAATAAAATCTAAAATAAATTTCTATATATAATTTATAATATATTTTAATTTTGAAAAATGTATCTTATAAAGGTTTTGATGTGTATTATGAATCAATGCTTATAACCTTTTCAAAACATTCAATTAAAAATGCTATAATTGTTACCTACCGCATCAAATTTCTACAATGGTTAGATAAGACATCCACATGGCAGTCTACAAAACAATTTCTACAATTGTTAGATAAGACATTCAAAAACAATATTGCTGCTAGATTCAATGCATTACATATTTTAGTATTGCTGCTAGATTCAATGCATTACATCTTTTCATGGCATTTTATGGAACGGTAATGGATTTTAATTTTAATGTCTAAATTAAAATAAAAATATATTCAATTCACTGAATGTATGAGTAGTGGCATAACTCCACTGTATTAAACTGGGCTGGGCTAATTTATATGTATAAAACTCATATGCATTTTAGCTGACATCCCCTATCCCTCTAGGTGAGATACTTGTACGCCGAACCAATAGATCGAATGTTGATAACTGAGCGTTCAAATCTTCCCAGCAGTCCGAATTAGTTAAGGGTTGACTATTCTTGGTTCTGATATCTCATGACTCGGGGGCTTAGTTATCAAGTTTGAATTTGAATTCAAATATGATTTAATTTGATATAAAACAATATGAATTTAATTTGATATAAAAAAATTAAATTATTTAAAATTTGATTTAAAACAAAATTTGGAATATATTTATTTATTGTTATTAAAATTTGTATTTTTTTAATAATTTAAATTAACAGTTTTGATATTTAAAAATGGTTTTTTCATATTATATTAGCTACAGTTCAAATTAGATATTGATATTAGTAAAAAACTTCTCATCAAGGAAAGTGAAATAGATGCAATGGGAAGAACCAACCTTTTTAGCACTAGCACAATCACATTATATTTACTAATGTGGTTGACATACCTCGATAGACATATATAAAATAGATTTACAACCACATTTACTAATGTGGTTGTTATATGCCGATAGACCTATATCCACTACCCATCACATTAATTTATATATCAATAAATAAATATTATATATAATAATTTTTTATATTAACTTGAAATATAAATATTATATATTAATAAGAATATTTATCAATATATTAATTATGATTAAAATCAAAAAAATATTTTTTATATATTAATAATATTGATTGATATATTAATAATATTATAATATTTATTAATATATTAATAATATTAACCATATACATACTATATATTAACTTGAAATATATATATAATATATATTAAAAATATTTATTAATATAATAATAATATTAATAATAAATAATATTTTAATATTTATGTTAGAAGCATAAGTTAAATACATACTTCTAATGTTTTTATACTTAGCGTTTTTTCATTCATTTTCATATTAACTGTTAACTTTATTATTTAATTCACTATATAATTCAACCCGTTCCCGTATTATTTTAACTATATAAAACTCCCAATTATTACATATCCCGCCTCTTTGGTTGAAAAATAACCTTAATATTGTGTTAATTGTGATTAATTAGTTAAAACCGTGAGTAATTAAGAACCTTGATTCCCCGCCGCATTAAAAAAGAATTAATTAACCCTCATGGTTAATTAATAACTTACCCCACCAATCGAATTGCCCCCGATATGATTAAATCGCGTTTAATTGTATTGGGCCCACCCTTGCTATTTCTCTATCATCTCACTTCCCCGACAGCCGTCCGATTAACCCCTTCACATCCAATGGCTGTCGTCGATATCGCATTGCCCCCATGTCTGAACAATAACGCCCAATCGCTAAGCGGTTTTCCAAATAGTGTCTCGCCACGCGTCGCGAAGGGTATGGAATCATTGGCTTTCACTTGAAAACAGTCCGTCCCCAAAAGTGGTGCGATGTATACTGCTTACCACCCTTTGCATTAAAAAAAAAAGTCTTTCCTGCATACGTCATTCGCCCGAAAAATAAAACCCCGCCAACTTTAATAATAAATAATATTTTAATATTTATAAATATATTAATATCATAGATGGTTATATTATTAATAAACCAAAAGAACTAATAATATATTAATAATATATATTATATCATAGTTGGTTTTATTATTAATAATATATATGAATAATATTATTATATTATTAATAAATATTAGAATATTTATTAATAATATATATTAATATATTAATAATATTAAACCCAAAAACATAAGAAAGTAATAAACTTTAAGAAATAATATATTAAACTCAAGAGAGTAATAAAGCATATGAAACAATATTTAAAAACAAAAAACCCGAGAGATTAATAAACCCTAACAATTAATATTTTAAAGTGAAGATATTAATAAACCCAAGGGATAATTAATAATAAAAACCCAATGTCATCATAAACCAAAGGTTTAAATATTATAAACCAAAGGAATTGGTGAACCCAAGGGATAAATATCATAAACATAAGGGATCAATATTAAAAACACAAGAGATTAATAAACCATAAGAATTGATATTTTAAACTAAAAAACCTAATAAATTAATAATCCATAACAATCAATATTTTAAACATAATATATTAATAAACCAACGGGATTATTAACATTATAAACCAAAATAACTAATAGACCCAAGGGTTTAATATTATAAAGCAAAGGAATCAGCGAACCCAAGGGATAAATATTATAAACCTAACGGATGAATATTATAAACAATAGAGATTAATAAACCCTAAGAATTAATATTTTAAACTGAAAAATCCAAGAAATTAACAAACCCTGAGAATTAGTTTTTTAAACTCAAGAGAGTAATAAACCGAATGTGTGATTAACATTATAAACCAAAATAACTAATAAACCCAAGGCTTTAACATTATAAACCAAAGGAATCAGTGAACCCAAGGAATAAATATTAAAAACCTAAGGGATCAATAAGGCCAAGGGCAATATTAAAAATAATAGAGATTAATAAAACCCAAGAGTTTAATACTATAAACCAAAGGAATTGGTGAACCCAAGGGAATTGATTTAAACATTGAGACAATTGTTGTCACAATGCGACGTTGGACCAACTATGACCAGGGTTGGCCATGGGTGATTTTCATATTGAGACAATATTTGTCAGAATGTCACATTTGATCATGGATGACATTGATCGATTATTCATATTATAAACCAAAAGAACTAATAAACCCAAGGGTTTAATATTATAAACCAAAGGAATTGGTGAACCCAAGGGAAATCCATTACCCAACAACTTATAAACCAAAGGAATTGGTGAACCCAAGGGAATTGATTTAAACATTGAGACAATTGTTGTCACAATGCGACGTTGGACCAACTATGACCATGGTTGCCCATGGGTGATTTTCATATAGAGACAATATTTTTCAGAATGTGACATTTGATCATGATGAAATTGATCGATTATTCATATTATAAACCAAAAGAACTAATAAACCAAAGGGTTTAATATTATAAACCAAAGGAATTGGAGAACCCAAGGGAATTGATTTAAACATTGAGACAATTGTTGTCACAATGTGATGTTGGACCAACTATGACCATGGTTGGCCATGGGTGATTTTCATGTTGAGACAATATTTGTCAGAATGTGACATTTGATCATGGATGACATTGATCGATTATTCATATTATAAACCAAAAGAACTAATAAACCCAAGGGTTTAATATTATATACCAAAGGAATTACCAACTCAAGGGAATTGATTTAAACATTGCTAAAAATTGTTGTAACAATGCGACGCTGGACCAACTATGACCATGGTTGGCCATGGATGATTTTCATATTGAGACAAGATTTTTCAGAATCTGACATTTAATCATGGATGACATTGATCAATTATTCATATTAAAAACCAAAAGAACTAATAAACCCAAGGGTTTAATATTATAAAACCAAAGGAATTGGTGAACCCAAGGGACAACCATTACCCAACAAACTATAAACCACAACGAATTGGTTAACCCAAGGCAATTGATTTAAACGTTGAGACAATTGTTGTCACAATGTGACGTTGGACCAACTATGACCATGGTTGGCCATGGGTGATTTTTATATCGAGACAATGTTCGTCAGAATGTGTCATTTAATCATGGATGACATTGATCAATTATTCATAATATAAACCAAAAAAAATAATTAAACCAATAGTTCAATATTATAAACCAAAGGAATTGGTGAACCCCAGGGAAAATCATTGCCCAACAAATTATAAACCAATGGAATTGGCGAACCCAAGGGAATTGATTTAAAAATTGAGACAATTATTGTCACAATGCGACGTTGGACCAACTATGACCATGGTTAGCCATGTGTGATTTTCATATTGAGACAATGTTTCAGAATTTGACATTTGATCATGGATGACATTGATCGATTATTCATATTATAAACTAAAAAAACTAATAAACCCAAGGGTTTAATATTATAAACCAAAATAATTGGTGAACCCAAAGGAAAATCATTACCCAAAAAATTATAAACCAAAGGAATCAGTGAACCTAAGGGGATTGATTTAAACATCGAGACAAATGTTGTCACAATGCGATGTTGGACCAACTATGACCATGGTTGGCCATGTGTGATTTTCATATTGAGAAAATATTTTTCAGAATATGACATTTGATCATCAATGACATTAATCGATTATTCATATTATAAACCAAAAAAACAAATAAACCAAAGGGTTTAATATTATAAACCAAAGGAATTAGTGAACCCGAGGGAAAATCATTACCAAAAATCTAATAAACCCAAGGGTTTAATATTATAGACCAAAGGAATTGGTGAACCCAAGGGAATTGATTTAAACATTGAGAGAATTGTTGTCACAATGCGACGTTGGACCAACTATGAGCAGGGTTGGCCATGGGTGACTTTCATATTGAGACAATATTTGTCAAAATGTCACATTTGATCATGGATGACATTGATCAATTATTCATATTATAAACCAAAAGAACTAATAAACCCAAGGGTTTAATATTATAAACCAAAGGAATTGGTGAACCCAAGGGACAACCATTACCCAACAAATTATAAACCAAAAGGAATTAGTGAACCTAAGGGAATTGATTTAAACGTTGAGACAATTGTTGTCATAATACGACGTTGAACCAACTATGACCATGGTTGGCCATGGGTGATTTTCATATAGAGACAATATTTTTCAGAATGTGACATTTGATCATGGATTAAATTGATCGATTATTCATATAATAAACCAAAATAACTAATAAACCCAAGGGTTTAATATTATAAACCAAAGGAATTGGTGAACCCAAGGGAATTGATTTAAACATTGAGACAAGTGTTGTCACAATGCGATGTTGGACCAACTATGACCATGGATGGCCATGGGTGATTTTCATGTTGAGACAATATTTGTCAGAATGTGACATTTGAACATGGATGACATTGATCGATTATTCATATTATAAATCAAAAGAACTAATAAACCCAAGGGTTTAATATTATAAACCAAAGGAATTGGTGAACCCAAGGGAATTGATTTAAACATTGAGACAATTGCTGTAACAATGCGATGTTGGACCAACTATGACCATGGTTGGCCATGGGTGATTTTCATATTGAGACAAGATTTTTCAAAATGTGAAATTTGATCATTAATGATATTGATCGATTATTCATATTATAAACCAAAAGAATTAATAAACCCAAGAGTTTAATATTATAAATCAAAGGAATTGGTGAACCTAAGGGACAACCATCACCCAACAAACTATAAACCAAAAGGAATTGGTGAACCCAAGGGAATTGATTTAAACATTGAGACAATTGTTGTCACAATGCGACGTTGGACCAACTATGACCATGGTTGGCCATGGGTGATTTTCATATCGAGACAATGTTTGTCAGAATGTGTCATTTGATCATGGATGAAATTGATCGATTATTCATATTATAAACCAAAAAAACTAATAAACCCAAGGGTTTAATATTATAAACCAAAGGAATTGGAACCCTGTGTGGTGGGTCCACGGCAACGAATTATAAACCAATGGAATTTGGGTGAACCCATGGGAATTGATTTAAACATTGAGACAATTATTGTCACAATGCTATGTCGATCAACTATGACCATGGTCGTCATGTGATTTTCATATTGATACAATGTTTCAGAATTTGACATTTGATCATGGATGACATTGATCGATTATTCATATTATAAACCAAAAAAAGTAATAAACCCAAGGGTTTAATATTATAAACCAAAGGAATTGGTGAACCCAAGGGAAAATCATTACCCAAAAATTTATAAACCAAAGGAATTGGTGAACCGAAGGGAATTGATTTAAACATCGAGACAAATGTTGTCAGAGTGTGATGTTGGACCAACTATGACCATGGTTGGCCATGGGTGATTTTCATATTGAGACAATATTTGTCAGAATGTGACATTTGATCATGGATGACATTGGTCGATTATTCATATTATAAACCAAAAAAACTAATAAACCCAAGGGTTTCATATTATAAACCAAAGGAATTGGTGAACCCGAGGGAATTGATTTAAACATCAAGAAAAATGTTATCAGAATGCGATGTTGAACCAACTATGACCATGGTTGGCCATGGGTGATTTTCATATTGAGACAATATTTGTCAGAATGTGACATTTGATCATGGATGACATTGATCGATTATTCATATTATAAACCAAAAAAACTAATAAACCCAAGGGTTTCATATTATAAACCAAAGTAATTGGTGAACCCCAGGGAAAATCATTACCAAAAAACTAATAAACCCAAGGGTTTAATGTTATAAACCAAAGGAATTGGTGAACCCAAGGGAAAATCATTACCCAAAAAATTATAAACCAAAGGAATTGGTGAACCCAAGGGAATTGATTTAAACATTGAGACAATTGTTGTGATAATGTGACGTTGGACCAACTATGACCAGGGCTGGCCATGGGTGATTTTCATATTGAGACAATATTTGTCAGAATGTCACATTTGATCATGGATGACATTGATCGATTATTCATATTATAAACCAAAAGAACTAATAAACCCAAGGGTTTAATATTATAAACCAAAGGAATTGGTGAAGCCAAGGGACAACCATTACCCAACAAATTATAAACCAAAAGGAATTGGTGAACCCAAGGGAATTGATTTAAACATTGGGACAATTGTAATCAAAATGCGACGTTGGACCAACTATGACTATGGTTTGCCATGGGTGATTTTCATATAGAGATAATATTTTTCAGAATGTGACATTTGATCATGGATGAAATTGATCGATTATTCATATTATAAACCAAAATAACTAATAAACCCAAGGGTTTAATATTATAAACCAAAGGAATTGGTGAACCCAAGGGAATTGATGTAAACATTGAGACAATTGTTGTCACAATGCGATGTTGGACCAACTATGACCATGGCTGGCCATGGGTGATTTTCATGTTGAGACAATATTTGTCAGAATGTGACATTTGAACATGGACGACATTGATTGATTATTCATATTATAAATCAAAAGAACTAATCAACCCAAGGGTTTAATATTATAAACCGAAAGAATTGTTGAACCCAAGGGAACTGATTTAAACATTGAGACAAGATTTTTCAGAATGTGACATTTTATCATGGATGACATTGATCGATTATTCATATTATAAACCAAACGAACTAATAAACCCTAGGGTTTAATATTATAAACCAAAGGAATTGGTGAACCCAATAGACAACCATTACCCAACAAACTATAAACCAAAAGGAATTGGTGAACCCAAGGGAATTGATTTAAACATTGAGACAATTGTTGTCACAATGCGACGTTGGACCAACTATGACCATGGTTGGCCATGGGTGATTTTCATATCGAGACAATGTTTGTCAGAATGTGTCATTTGATCATGGATGACAATGATCGATTATTCATATTATAAACCAAAAAAACTAATAAACCCAAGGGTTTAATATTATAAACCAAAGGAATTGGTGAACTCGAGGGAAAATCATTGCCCAACAAATTATAAACCAATGGAATTGGTGAAACCAAGGGAATTGATTTAAACATTGAGACAATTATTGTCACAATGTAACGTTGGACCAACTATGACCATGGTTGGCCATGTGTGATTTTCATATTGAGACAATGTTTCAGAATTTTACATTTGATCATGGATGACATTGATCGATTATTCATATTATAAACCAAAAAAAAGTAATAAACCCAAGGGTTTAATATTATAAACCAAAGGAATTGGTGAACCCAAGGGAAAATCATTACCCAAAAAATTATAAACCAAAGGAATTGGTGAACCCAAGGGAATTGATTTAAACATTGAAACAAATGTTGTCACAACGCGATGTTGGACCAACTATGACCATGGTTGGCCATGGGTGATTTTCATATTGAGAAAATATTTGTCAGAATGTGACATTTGATCATGGATGACATTGATCGATTATTCATATTATAAACCAAAAAAACTAATAAACCCAAGGGTTTAATATTATAAACCAAAGCAAGTGGTGAACCCAAGGGAAAATCATTACCCAAAAAATTATAAACCAAAGGGTTTAATATTATAAACCAAAGGAATTTGTGAACCCAAGGGAAAATCATTACCCAAAAAATTATAAACCAAAGGAATTGGTGAACCCATGGGAATTGATTTAAACATTGAGACAATTGTTGTCACAATGCGATGTTGGACCAACTATGACCATGGTTGGCCATGGGTGGTTTTCATATTGAGGCAATATTTGTTAGAATGTGACATTTGATCATGGATGGCATTGATCGATTATTCATATTATAAACCAAAAAAGCTAATAAACCCAAGGGTTTAATATTATAAACCAAAGGAATTGGTGAACCCCAGGGAAAATCATTACCAAAAAAAACTAATAAACCCAAGGGTTTTATTATAAACAAAGGAATTTCTGAACCCAAAGGGAAAATCATTACCCAAAAAATTATAAACAGAATCGAACCCAAGGGAATTGATTTAAACATGGAACAATTATTGTCACAATGCGAAATTGGACCAACTATGACCATGATTTGGCCATGGGTGATTTTCATGTGAGACAATATTTGTGTCGAGAATGTGACATTTTATCATGGATGACATTGATCGATTATTCATATTATAAACCAAAAAAACTAATAAACCCAAGGGTTTAATAACATAAACCAAAGGAATTGGTGAACCCAGGGGAAAAATCATTACCAAAAAAATAATAAACCCAAGGGTTTAATATTACAAACAAAGGAATTGAGTGAACAATCATTACCCAAAAAATTATAAACCAAAGGGGTGAACGAGGGAGTGATTTAAACATCGAGACAATTGTTCTCACAATGCGATGTTGGACCAACTATGACCATGGTTGTACATGGGTGATTTCATATTGAGACAATGACATCGAGAATGTGACATTTGATCATGGATGACATTGATCGATTATTCATGGTATAAACCAAAAAAACTAATAAACCCGAGGTTTAATATTATAAACAAATGAATTGGTGAAACCCGAGCAAAATCATTGCATAAAACTAATAAACACGGGGTTTAATATTATAAACCAAAGGTGGGAGCAAGGGGAAAATCATTACACAAGAGTATAGTAAAGGAATTGGTGAACCCAAGGGAATTGATTTAAACATTGAGACAATTGTTGTCACAATGCGATCATTAGACCAACTATGACCATGGTTGGCCATGGGTGATTTTTCATATTGAGACAATATTTGTCGAGAATGTGACATTTGATCATGGATGACGATGATCGATTATTCATATTATAAAACAAAAAAACTAATAAACTTAAGGGTTTAATATTATATAATACAAAAATTGGTGAACCCCGGAAAATCATTTACCAAAAAACTAATCCCAAGGGTTTAATATTATAAACCAAAGAGATTAGCGAGCCCAAGGGAAAATCATTGCAAAAATTATAAACAAAATAAATTGGGTAGACAGGGAATTAGTTAAACATTGAGACAATTTTTGTGACAATGCGATGTTGGACCAAAAGCCCCATGACCATGGTTGGCCATGGGTGATTTTCATATGGAGACATTATTTGTCGGAAATGTGACATTTTATCATGGATGACATTGATCATATTATAAACCAAAAGAACTAATAAACCCAAGGGTTTAATATTATAAACCAAAGGAATCGAGTCAACCCCGGGGAAAATCATTACCCAATAAATTATAAACCTAAGGAATTTGACGAACCCGAGGAATTGATTTAAACATCGAGACAATTGTTGTCTGATACGATGTTGGACCAATGACCATGGTTGGCCATGGGTCGATTCTCATATTGAGACAATATTTGTCGAGAATGTGACATTTGATCATGGATTACATTGATCGATTATTCATATTATAAACCAAAAAAACTAATAAACCCAAGGGTTTAGTATTGTTATAAACCAAAGGAATTGGTGAACCCAAGGGAAAATCATTACCCAAAAAATTAGCAGCAAAGGAATTGGTGAACCCGAGGAATTGATTTAAACATTGAGACAATTGTTGTCGAGTGCGACGTTGGACCCGACTATGACCATGGTTGGCCATGTGTGATTTTCATATTGAGACAATGTTTTAAATTTGACATTTGATCATGGATGACATTGATCGATTATTCATATTATAAACCAAAAAAACTAATAAACCCGAGGGTTTAATATTATAAATAATTGGTGAACTTTGAGGGGAATTCATTGCAAAAAATTATAAGCCAAAGGAATTGGTGAACCCAATGGAATTGATTTAAACATTGAGACAATTGTTGTTGTCACAATGCGATGTTGGACCAACTATGACCATGGTTGGCCATAGGCGATTTTCATATTGAGATATTTTCCAGAATGTAGTTTGATCATGGATGACATTGATCGATTATTCATATTATAAACCAAAAAACTAATAAACTTGGGGGTTTTAATATTATAAACCAAAGGAATTGGTGAACCCTAGGGAAAATCATTACCAAAAAACTAATAAATCCAAGGGGTTTAATATTATAAACCAAAGGAATTCTGCTAAGACAAGGGAAAATCATTGCAAAAAATTATAAACCAAAGGAATTGTTGAACCCAAGGAATTGGATTTAAACATGGAGGCAATTGTTGTCACAATCGATGTTGGATAGCCCCATGATACATGGTTGGCCATGGGTGATTTTCATATTGAGACAATATTTTTTCAGAATGTGACGTTTAATCATGGATGAAATTGATCGATTATTCATATTATAAACAAAAAACATTAATAAACCCAAGGGTTTGATATTATAAACCAAAGGAATTGGTGAACCCGAGAAAAATCATTACCAAAAAACTAATAAACCTAAGAGGTTTCATATTATAAACCAAAGGAATTGGTGAACCCAAAGCCCGATTTAAACAACGAGACAATTGTTGTCATAATGCGATGTTGGACCAACTATGACATTGGTTGGCCATGGGTGATTTTCATCTTGGAACAATATTTGTCGAATGCGACATTTGATCATGGATGACATTGATCAATTATTCACATTATAAACCAAAAAAACTAATAAACCCAAGGGTCTAATATTATAAACCAAAGGAATTGGTGAAACCCGAGCAAAAATCATTACCAAAAAACTAATAAACCCGGGGGTTTAATATTATAAACCAAAATTGGTGAACCCAAGGGAAAATCATTACCCCGAAAAATTTAGACGAAGAATTGGTGAACCCAAGGGAATTGATTTAAACATGGAGACAATTGTTGTCACGATGCGATGTTGGACCAACTATGACCATGGTTGGCCATGGGTGATTTTCATATTGAGACAATATTTGTCGAGAATGTGACATTTGATCATGGATGACATTGATCGATTATTCATATTATAAACCAAAAAAACTAATAAACCCAAGGTTTTTTAATATTATAAATCAAAGGAATTGGTGAACCCAAGGGAAAATCATTACCAAAAAACTAATAAACCCAAGGGGTTTAATATTATAAACCAAAGGAATTGGTGAACCCAAAGGAAAATCATTACCCAAAAAATTATAAAGAAAAGGAATTGGTGAACCCGAGGGAATTGATTTAAACATGGAGACAATTGTTGTCACAATGCGATGTTGGACCAACTATGACCATGGTTGGCCATGCGTGATTTTCATATTGAGACAATATTTTCCAGAATACGACATTTGATCATGGATGACATTGATCGATTATTTAGATCCATAAACCAAAAAAAATAATAAACCAAAGGGTTTAATATTATAAACCAAAGGAATTGGTGAAACTCGAGCAAAATCATTACCAAAAAACTAATAAAACCGAGGGTTTAATATTATAAACCAAAAAGGAATTGTAATAGAAACTCATTACCCAAAAAATTATAAACCAAAGGGAATTGGTGAAGCCAAGGGAATTGATTTAAACATTGAGACAATTGTTGTCACGATGTGATGTTGAACCAACTATGACCATGGTTGGCCATGGGTTATTTTCATATTGAGACAATATTTGTTTAAGAATGTGACATTTGATCATGGATGACATTGATCGATTATTCATATTATAAACAAAAAAACTAACAAAACCAAGGGTTTAATATTATAAACCAAAGGAATTGGGTGAACCCCGAGGGAAAATCATTACCAAAAAAATTAATAAACCCAAGGGTTTAATATTATAAACCAAAGGAATTCGCGAACCCAAGGGGAAAATCATTACCCAAAAAGGTATAAACCAAAGGAATTGGTGAACCCAAGGGAATTGATTTAAACATTGAGACAATTGTTGTCACAATGAGATGTTGGAACAACGCTACGACCATGGGTGGCCATAGGTGATTTTCATGTTGAGAGAATATTTGTCGAGAATGTGACTTTTGATCATGGATGACATTACATTCCGATTATTCATATAAACCAAAGGAATTCGTCAACCCCGGAAAATCATTACCAAAAAACAACCCCGAAGTTTAATATTATAAACCAAAGGAATTAGCGAACCCAAGAAAATCGTGCCAAAAATTATAAACCAAACGAATTGGTGAACCGAAATTGATTTAACGAGACTGGTGTTGTCACAATGCGATGTTGGAACAAGCATGACCATGGTTGGCCATGTGTGATTTTCATATTGAGATAATGTTTCGAAATTGACATTTGATCATGGATGGCATTGATCGATTATTCATATTATAAACCAAAGGAATTGGTGAACACGAAAGGGGAAATTCATTACCTAAAAAATTATAAACCAAAGGAATTTGTGAACCCAAGGGAATTTATTTAAACATTGAGACAATTATTGTCACAATGCGAGTAGTCACAACTATGACCATGGTGGGCCATGGAGTGTTTCATATTGAGACAATATTTGTCGGAATGGGACATTTTATCATGGATGACATTGATCGATTATTCATATTATAAACCAAAAAAACTAATAAACCCAAGGGTTTAATATTATAAACCAAAAGGAATTAGCGAACCCAAGGGAATTGATATAAAAATTGAGACAATTGTTGTCACAATGCGACGTTGGACCAACTATGACCATTGGTTGGCCATAGGTGATTTTCATATAGAGACAATGTTTTTCGGAATGTGACATTTGACGATGGATGAAATTGATCGATTATTCATGTATAAACCAAAAGATTGGTGAACCCGAGAAATTGATTTAAACATTGAGACAATTGTTGTCACAATGCGATGTTGGATGTTCAACTATGACCATGGTTGGCCATGGGTGATTTTCATGTTGAGACAATATTTGTCGAGAATGTGACATTTGATCATGGACGACATTAATCGATTATTCATATTTTAAATCGAAAGAACTAATAAACTCGAGGGTTTAATATTATAAACCAAAGGAATTGTTGAACCCAAAGAGAATTGATTTAAACATTACTGTGAGACAATTGTTGTCAAAATCCGACGTTGGACCAGCGGCCATGGTTGGCCATGGGTGATTTTCATATTGAGACAAGATTTGTCGAATGCTGACATTTGATCATGGATGACATTGATCGATTATTCATATTTTAAATCGAAAGAACTAATAAACCCAAGGGTTTAATATTATAAACCAAAGGAATTTTGAACCCAAGGGAATTGATTTAAACATTGAGACAATTGTTGTCACGATGCGACGTTAGACCAACTATGACCATGGTTGGCCATAGGTGATTTTCATATTGAGACAAGATTTGTCGGAATGTGACATTTTATCATGGATGACATTGATTGATTATTCATATTATAAATGAACCAATAAACCCAAGGGTTTAATATTATAAACCAAAGGAATTGTTGGACAAGAGAATTGATTTAAACATTGAGACAAATGTTTGTCACAATCAAACGTTGGACCAACTATGACCATGGTTTGGCGAAGGGTCTTTTTCATGCGGGAGAGACAATATTTTTGAGAATGTGACATTTGATCATGGATGAGATTGAACGATTATTCATATTATAAACCAAAGAACTAATAAATACAAGGGTTTTAATATTATAAACAAAGGAATTGGTGAATCCAAGGAAAATTATTAAAAACATAAATTGCTCAGTAAGGCCAAGGGAGGGACGGACCCTCGGCCCAATAATTAGACTAACTTCTTATAACCATTCATAAGTCATTCATTCACTTCTAAAACATTTTTCCCTAAGTAAAATCCTATTTTACTTATGGAAATTACACAATATGTCATAAAAACGCCCTTTCATTCAAGCATAAGTTAAATACATACTTCGGAATGTTTTTTTACTTAGCGCTTTTTTCATTCATTTTCATATTAAATTAAATTTATTATTTAATTCACTATATAATTCAACTCGTTCCCATATTAATTTAACTATATAAAACTCCCAATTATCACATATCCCACCTTTACAGTTTGAAAAATAACCTCAATATTGTATTGGTGAGTTAATTGGTTAAAACCACGACTAACTAAGAACCACGATTCCCGGCTTAGGATTAAAAAGTTAATTAACCCTCATGGTTAATTAATAACTTACCCACCAATTGAATTGCCCCGGAAATACCATTAAATCGTGTTTAATTGTGTGCTTCCCCATACCTTATTTCTATCATATCACCCTCTCCCGAGCATCACGTGATCATCCCCTTCACATCCAACAGCTATCGTCTATATCACGTCGACCCCATGGGAACAATAACGCGATCGCTAAGCGATTTTCAACCAGAGTGTCTCGCCACGGCGTCACAAAGGTGTATGGAATCGTTGGCTTTTGTGGCTTGACTCGTCCCCAAAATCGATTACGATGTATACG
This sequence comes from Pinus albicaulis, assembly GCA_034641835.2. Lineage (NCBI taxonomy): Eukaryota > Viridiplantae > Streptophyta > Pinopsida > Pinales > Pinaceae > Pinus > Pinus albicaulis. Next base: position 415,437,453 of record CM076584.1, read on the forward strand.
CTTACCACCATTCGCATTAAAAAAGCTTGTCTTTTTATGCATACGTCATCCGCTGAAAAATAAAACAACGACTTTCGACTGCGAATAAAACAAATAAACGCGCATCATTTTCATTATCTTGTGCGGCGACAGTGTTCCCATACAGAAGATTTGGAAAACCATCGTGAAGATTGTCAGCACGCTATGCTAAGAAAGTGGAGACGAACAATCCAGAACACATCGGCGATTGCCTACACTGTTTTCACCACTATCACTTCCGGGAAACGGTATTTACCCGATTCCGTTAAACCTGCCGGAGTCTTGGTTTTTTATTTAATTCCACAAGGAAAAGGCTAAAACAATGCAATTCGATTTTTATTTCACTCCTAAGTTCCGGACCTATAATTGTCATTTTATAAAAAACTAAATTCTTTGAATCTTGAGAATGATGGAAACCTATATTTTGAGCTGTAGCCTCAGCCTATAAGACTAGACTATGCCTCTAAGGAATGGGGTTTCAGACAAGACCTCATTTCTTCAGTGAAAATCCTCTGAACCTTTTTGCCCATGCGGAGGTAGGTTTTCCTGTCTTGCTCGGCCTTTGGAACGTGCGATCAATCTTCCATGTTTTTACACATTTCGATCCATGTTTACCTGAAAATAATTTGTCTTGCCATGTAATTAGGATCTCAATAAACTGAGCATTCAACTAAGTAAAACTATTCTTTCAATAACTTCTCCCAATCCATAAATGAAATGTTAGGTTCCATCCCGGTCGAGCCACGACTCCCATTTTCTCCATGGAAGATTTATAAGAAAAATCCACAAATTTATCCCAAGAAGAGTTGAATCACCTGCGCCAGGACTTTCATGGTGCAGACATCAACCCAAAGGCCCACCTCCTTATGGATATACCTTTTTCAGAGATAGCAAATGAGACTCATATTGAATATGATATCTTCTGTAATGGGTTTCAACACTAGTGAATACGTTGATAACTTAACCCTAGTGTTGTCAATTTTTACTCTGGACCTACATTGTCGAAGATGATTTTGATTCCTTTATTCTTGATAAAATTCATGACCGAGTTCATGAGATTGAAAAATGAATTTTTTTTCAAATATTCCACTTTTATATACCATACGTGCTCTATTATCAATCGGTTTCCCCTTCCATGTCATGCAACTTGATGCCAAAGGAAATCCAGGTCGTAGAATTTTTTTTTGGTCTCGATCTTCCATAATTCCTGCGGTCTCCTTATTCTTACAATGAGTTCATTGATCTATTTTTACACACGAAACTACCTTATTAATAGGAGTTTCCCCTCCTAGGGTCAATAATGATATGAAAGAATGCACAACTCTTAAAGCAATACGAGAATAGGTGATTGGTACCTATACATGAAACATACAAAGATTAAATATATGAGTGTGGAGCAAGTGTCCTTTCAAGCTACCAAAATATGTTCCAATGAGGCTTTTTTCCCTAGAATATTTCGGACAAATGATAATTTCGGACATAGTCCATTTTTGCAATGCAAAGAAAAAGGCTGACTCGGAATTAAGAGTCAATTAGGTCCTTTTGTACGTAATTCTAGGGATGCGGAAAAAATTTGAAAGAATTCTAGAAGACTATCTCAAATTGCAAAAAAATTAAATTGGGTACCTTATGACCCAAACAACTTTATACGTGATAGGAGAATGGAGAAACAAATTGTCACCATACCTTCACAATAGAATTCCATAGATTGAACAATTTGCAAATATGGATGAATGGATGGAAGGAACCTTAGTGAACAAGATAGTGAGCAATTAGGTGTTGAAAATGTTGTGAAGGATCTTCGAAAGAGAATACTTACGACCTAGATTCTTTGGGTAGGTACAAAGACTAGGAATTGGTCCTTCTCTGCGGAACCTCTCGGCAAAATTTGTAGAAATACGTGCTCTATCCACGGTAGCATCCAAGGGAAGGAAAAGGAGGCGATACACAAGTCACGGAGAAATTCATAATGTATGAGCAACCTGAAACTTCAAGGAACGCGAGGCCCAAATACATACTTCTCCTACTCGGATACGATGTGGCAAAAATTTCAATTTTTCAAACTCCTCTCAATGAAGAAAAAGGTAAAAAGAAGTCTGAAATAGCTACCCCTATCAATGGATCTTCGAGAAGAGCACAGTAACAAAGACAAAGATTAAATCCACTCTCGGAAGTAAATTTGTTCGAGAAACCACTAATATTCGGAGGAGAGAGTTATATAGTCACCAAACATTCAAAATCGGTGGGACATCCAAGCTCACGAAAAAAAGAGCCACGAAGATAGAAAAGTGCGGAAGTATATTCCTTCGAACCACCGGTGGAGGATTCACAAGGATATTAAGAAGACATTTATAAATATAAGGAGCCGAAATGATCCATTAAGACTTCAAGTCTATAATCAATATAAAGATGGCTCCCAAAAATCAACGAGAGATTGATGTCGACCTATGACATCCGGCGGGGTAAATTGGTGATGAGTCATTTCAAGCCCCGGAAGTACGGCAACCTCAAGCATTTGCAGGACTATGTCATAACCAATTTTGAGCTCTTGGCAAAGGATATTTCATCATTTTGATTAGATTGAGCTACACAAAAAAGCTGGAGAGATGATATGCTCAACTTTGTTGATAAGTCCAACGATGGCCAAAGATTACATAATTCTTTGGACAATACTAATGCTCAATTGCATCTTGAAAAAGCCTCTTCCCGGAGCTAAGGACAATAGAATAAAGACTGGAAGAAATAATTATTGGATTGGGTCATAATCCCAAATATCTTAAAAAATTTATAAAAGCCTTTATTAAAAAAGAAAGATGATGATATTACGGCCTTAAGGAAACAAACGAGAGTTTCCATCTTGAGGCATCCACGGACCCTGCGGGTTAATAAAGCAAAATAAGAAGGAATAAATAATGGATTTTCTTTTGAAACTTAATGAGAAACTAAATGAGACTGAAAAAGAACTTGAAAAAGGAATTAAGGACAAGCGGCCAAACATTCCAACATCTACCATGATAATTACGGGTACAACAACGATACATCGACCAACGGAAGGACTATCGAGAGAACCTTGCCCAATTTAAACCTTTGAAGAATTAATAAAATAAATGGAGAATTGAAACTCAAGTGTGAGAGCTCTAGAAAACAAAGGCACAATTTACGACCTTAGAACAAAAATACGATCTCTCAAAGATGAGTGTTGCGGAAAAAAACAAGAGAGATCAACATATTAGAAAAAAAATTGGTCAACATTGGAAAAGGATCTCACATTGGAAAACCTTTAAAGAAATCAAAAATTCTTTGGGACAACATCACTTATTCAATGAAGCGATGTTTGCCATCGATTCAAATAATGTATGAGAAAAATGATTTGATTAAAATTGGCTCTGGAAAGAAGTTGAAAATGCAAGAGAAGGAGGTGGGAAATATGCACAGAAGGAAAGCCAATAAGAAAGCATACAAATTTTAAATACCAAGAACGAATGCAAATTCAAGAGCTAGGCATCCAAGACGAAGCAGGGAACAATTTTGGAGGTAAAAGGGTTTTACTAAAAGAACTGCGATGAAGAACCTAAAAAGAAAGATGCTATGATATGCGAGGAAGAAATCAATGCTTTTACAAAGAGATTGGATATTTTGCGAGGTAAAGGATTGCCAGATCCTTTAGTCTCGGATGATAAACTAATGAGCCTTGAAAGCTATGTTGAGAAAGGCGAATAAGTATGCTAAAGCAAGGCCGGTTCATCGACCGGTTCATCGGTGGCAAAAGCATTGCCTACGGGGAAAAAAATCTTCATGACGATACGGAAAATTTGTTTTATCTCGAACATGAGGTGAAACACTTATTCCCAATTCAGCCTACTTTATTCGAATGTCTGACCCTGATGAGACTACGAGGAAAGCACAAAGAACCGAATACCGGAAGCACAATGGTGCAGGAAGACATATTTAGACATTTTTGTAAAAATTATCCTTTTGTGAATTTTGATTATTTACCTAAAAAGTCATGATAGAAAGGATAAACGATCAAACGAGGGTCAAAGTGTATCGGTGCGGGGTAAAGGTATCGTTAAAACGGAAGCCGGCCCGACATAGGTTACTAAAGAGGACGGCAAAAAGCCTAATCTTAGGGCCTACCCCAACACATTCATAAAAGAAAGGGAACATCACAACATTGGCTATCTTTTCTCTTATCTATGAGACCATCTGTCTCTATTTTATTGTAACATATTCATGAGTCATCCTAAATTATATCTCATTTTGTCGAGATATTTTTTATAATTTTCGTATAAATACTCCCTCAATTAGAGTATTGGGATGGTGGATTCTCGGACTTTTCTTTGTAACATTGATTATTTTGGAATAAAGTGCTATTGGACAAATTTTGCATGGCTATTTGGATAAGGAATTGATGCAAGAGTTTTCACGAGGATTCTTGAGCCGGACAAAGGATCGATAATTCATCTATCTCTTATGTTTTAGAGTTCTATACTTGTTTATTATACCATTTGTGTTTCATATCTAAATGATAAACGAAAAGGAATAATCCGAGAGAAATTACTTAAGTGCAATATGTTTTCAATCGTTGTTATTCTTAACGTTTTCTTCGAACTAGTATAAATAGTGAATTCTTAAATGCATACATTTTCTAGTCTATTCATTTTGATTATTTGATTTTTAACGGTAAAGCTCATATAACTAGTTTTACATTTTGTGAATGGTTCATTGTAAGAAAAAATAACAAAAAATGACACTATAAAAACAAGAAAATTGAAAACAACAAAAACGATGTAAACAACATTCCAAAATACTACTATGAATTTGATAAATGTAGACATCTCATTAATATATCAAAAGCATTATTAATATATTAATAGTTGCATATCATAGCGATATGGACTTTAATATCTCCTCTTATTTCTTCAGAAATTGTAACATACGTACTATTATTCATCTTGGCATATGGCGAAAAGAGAAAGGCCATGCAATGCGTAAACCATCTGTGATTTCACTCTTGATATGGCGGTGAAGGTCAAACCTTGTTGTTCTCTATTCTGATATCCGTGATGCTCCTTTGTAAATTCAAACCTTGTGACTTCGAATTGTAAGAGCCCATGCCATCTTTAAGGGATTTGTTTTCGATTTCCTCTTACCGAATTATGATAGGTACAATGTTTGGATTTCTTGCATGAAAATACCAACATGCTTATCAAAAATAATAGTTGTGAACATCGGAAGCTCCGGTGGCTTAGAGTTAGGCATATAAAATATTTCCCTCACATACCCAAGTGGACCATTCACCAAACCCGAGCTTCAACCCACAAATTACATGTCAACTTAACACGGATTTGGTCATGGCACAACAAAACTTCACGGTCTAGTTGATCATCATCGCTGCCGGTTACCGAACCCCTTGAATTCCACGGCCAATACATCGTGCAGGCGGAGAATTTAATGATTCCAACATATGTACGGTATGGAAGGAGACCAAATAATTTGTTGGAAACATGTGAAATGTTGCATTAAACAAATCCCTTTCTCTAGGATACCTTTGATACTGACCGTGACATAAGAAACTCCCCGATCATCAAAACAAGTTAACCGTTTCTTATGTTATTGAGACTCGATGAAAACAAGATTGTTTCTCATTACTCCCTTGTTGGTGAAGAATATTGTGTCAAGAGTGACAACGGTCATCGAATTTTTCCATAATAATTTCCCCTCTTGTCCCTGCATACGAGAAGCTTATCTCTCATAGGAGGTAGCTTCCCGAGGTCACCCACAAGGATCATGGATCTACCACAAAAGGACAATTATTTTTGTAAAATGCTTCTCGTGATCGAGCATCTATTTGCATAGTTAACCTTGATCCTAAAAAGCTCATTTCGTCAATCAATATATATCAAATGTGCCTCATTTACTCTTGGAATAGTTCCAATGATTGAACCTGTAGTGGTTTCATATCTCTAATCGGGATTTTCCAAAAGCGAGAGTGTATTGTTTTTGCATGTATATTGAAAGCGACTATTCTGTTGGGGCGAGAAGAAAAGAAAATGACTTTTTCGATTACACGATAGATTATAAAGAGTCTCGAAATACATTCATAAGGAAAGACTTGCAGGTCCTTGTAGTTCTGCGAATAATCATAAGAAGAGCTTCACGAATCTCATATTTAGAAAAATTCCTTAAAATGATTTCAAAAGCAAGTCGTTGTTTTTCTACCAATGAATCTGGAGAGGCAAATGTTCTGTTGAAAGGTTGCAATATCACCCCTTGATGTTGCATTCCCTTGTAAAATTAATAGCTTCTTTGGCCACATCATCGGAAATATTTGTACCTTGCCGAGTCAAAGGATATATCAAAATTCCTTCGACAATTGTGAAGATCAGAAACATTGACACTATTTGGTGGAACCAAGATTCATTTCCTTCTTAGAAAAATTACCATCTTCTCCATCTTCAATATTTTCATCGATTGATGGATTTGATAAACTTATGCCAAGCTCGATATCGAAATTCCTCCAGGTTTTCCACAATAATTTCGGTTAAGCCAATCTCTCTGAGAAATGTCATGAAATGGCTTGTACAAGAGCAATTATGTCCATCAAAAGGGTTCAAAAATCCTGCGAATCCTCTACCGGGAATAGAATAAAATCGTGGTATGGAACTAGAACAATTGCATGAGCATCTATAGGCTTCCATTGATTTTTTTTTTTGCGCTTGCTATCAAACGTTCAAGATCTTGTTGTTTCTATCAAAGATAGATGTTAAAGGAAAGAGGCCTCTTCGATAATTCGGAATAAATGTATTTTTAGATGAACGAGTGCAGGCCATCCCTTGAAATTTTCCTGAACACCTTTCTTCCAACATTTAACGAAACAAATTGTCGACTACACACAACGAGCGACTTAAGTAACATGTGACATGTTTCTTGTGCTCCGATGTCATGCTCAACGACTAATTCTACAAGAAACCTCTACCAGCAAGCATAAATCATGATCCTTAGAGGCGATAGAATTTGAAATTCTAGTTAACATATCATGATAGCTTTCGAGACCAACTACTCTCTGCCTTTTGATGCATACTTAGCAATATATTTCGGGATAGCATCTTGAAAACCCTTTGGTGGCAATCAACATTTTCATGCCACATTGTTAGAAGGTCAATGTTATGTACACATTCAACCTATCATCTACTTGTCGGGTCATATTTTTCTTCCTTGATCATCTATGAAACAGTATTGATTCCTCACAACCATCCCATGGGAGCATTGTACGAAGCAAGTGAGTATAGTGCCCTTTTTTCATAGACAAGAATCTACACTACAATTTGTGTGTGCCTTTGGACACGGCTGTGAGAGAATTCTTTCATAATAATTATGAGGATTCTAAAGAAAATACGTCGGTATTAGGTAGGCGAGGTCATCATTGAGACTTCTTGTAACCATTATATTGCGACGATGTATTTCACGTGGATTGCATGCGGTTAAATTGTCAAAGAATCTCTTTGCATGTTTATATAAATCACAATCATTTGACCAATCAAGTCTTTCCATGTCGGGAGCTCCTTGCAACCATAGGAAACCATGGATATGTGCGAACCTCTATGTTGCCACTCATATACGGAAAAAATGAACACGAGTTACTACGATAAACATGAATGGAAAATCAATAAGAAATTGACAAAGAATAGAAAATAAATTCAAAGAAAAACGATTTGTACCGAAGTATTTAGCTTTAGATATTTTGGATAACTTCCTCTCGAAATATATTGAATCTATGGTGCATAAATGTACTTGTAATGTAGAGAATGCTTGGATAACATTTTCAACTTTCATACGATGCTCATTTAAGAGCCGAGCAGGGAAATGTGACGGTACGAGGCATGAGGCTATCTTGACTCTCTGGCCACTTTGTGTCGAGTGCCTCGAAAGTAAAAACAAAGATGGACATCCCAGGCGAGTAATCATGTCGATTAAATTCAACTTTGAAATTTAGTCAGGTATGCCCTTGTACCTCTTAAAGAAGGCCCAAACGCATAAAGTGTAGCCAACTTATTATACGGCAAATCGGAAAGTTGTATTTTGACGCAATTCATCAATTGTTGTCGGTGAGTTATCATGTAAATTTTCTTCACAAAGGCGAAGAATTTGCTTGGCTATGATGCCTCATTATCATGTTCAACGAGGTAATATCCGAAGTGAGGATGGCTTCCAAACCTACGATGCGTAGTATCTAAGAATATGCGATGCATACTCATGAAGTTCAACGGTACAAATGCGTGGTTGCAGCCAATCGTAACACCAGGTGGGAAAAATGTGTAGAATTCCATATCTAATAACCCCCTCGGTATTATATTCATTCACGGAACGTTCCAATAGTGGGCCATTTCATCAACATCGAAGAATCGCTTGTGCTCGAAAATGCTCTAATTTCTTCCACCTCTCTTCGTTCATTGCGTGGCGACTGATAAAGACGAGGATGAGAGAGGAAAATGGTTAGGAGGAAACCCTTCATTATTAGCTGCCATGAACTCATATTCTGCAATGTCACAATCAAAAATTTAAGCCTACGAGAGACATATGTTGATATTTCGGGCGGAAGCATTCATGAATCATAGTCAATTACAACATCTCGATAATAATATTGATCACGTTCAATTTTGAAAGCATAATGCATCCATAACATAGGATATTTTTACATAACATTCATAATACTTAGGCCAAAACGACATGTCTCCTCACAATTATAAATTCAAGATCTTCAACATGGCGTGGAAGACTTTGTGCACCTTTGTAGAAATATCTTGGGAAAACTAATTGTGTGTTCGCTGTACTTATATTGGCCACCCTCGAGCATGTGTCACTTGCAAAATCGGATTTACCGTGCTATTAACATTTCTTCTTGAGTAAGAAATCTTAAAATATTAGGTTGCTAGCCGGGATCCATGTTATTATAGCCACCAAAAGCTTGATACTTGAACCTCCTTCATTCTTACATCGTACGCAAACGAGGTCCTTCGGGATCTCTCAAAACGTGGATTCAGGGATATGATTCTTTGCGGAATGTGGCACATTGGACAAATAACAAGCTATCTAGCTTTTCTCGAAATCTTTTATACCTTTATTGATCATATTTTCATCAAAATAAATATGATTTGTATTGGTTGGACCATGTGGAGAATGATGTGGAATAGCACAATTTCTTCTAAAATTTATTTGATTTTCGGCACACGAGACTCCCTCCCCAAATTTGAAACATGTGGAAACCAGATCTATGACATGGGATTTCAAATTTATGGTCTACATTTTACGCAACTTTGAGAATGTGCAAAGATTTTTTTAGCATAATTTTTTAAAAGTGAATGTGCAAATAATTAAATTGAAAAATGAAAAAAAATTCCATTCAATATTTACATTTGTTTGGCGATGTGGATGAAGTACTGGGGATGGTTTCTCTTCACTTCTAACATCGGTAGATTGAACATTTTTGCAAGTTATTTTGACGCCTCTATTCAAATTAGTTGTTTCCTGTTAAAACAAATTAAAATATTTTATAAAACTAAATGCAGAAAAAATATAGATTTCTAATTTTACAATTAACAATAAATGAAAAAAAGGAGGAAAATATCAAACACATTCAACATTTACATTTTGTTGGCGATACGGATGAACACCTGCGATGGTTCCTCATCACTTATAACATCAGTAGACGGAACATCTATGAATTTAATTTGTACACTCTGTGTAACGAGTTGTGTCACATTTTGAAGAAAAACAAATATGCACCAAATTTCAAATAAAGAAGAAAAATCAAATCAAACACATTGAACAATAACATTAGTTTATCGATTTTATTCTCGAGGAGAATGTAGTGGAAGGTTATGACCCACTTCATATTCAAATCTCGGATTATGAGATGGAAGACGTGGGGAAAAAATTTCAGGACTCGATTAAAATGAGGTGTATCCTACTCAAGAGAATAAAATACCTTATCCTTTAAAAATGTAAATAGAGGAATGTAATAAAACAACCACTATTGCATCAACTATAAAGATATCCTTTGGATTACACTCCATTGTTCCATGCAGTGCTATTATTAGGGATGGCTTGTTTTTGTTCGTGCGAAAACATTATTTTGAGAAGGGAGATTGGAAGATACGATGTTTCCACTAGGTTGGATCCAAATTATCAAACAAATGGAAAATCAAACTATCATCCAAGTCATTACATACAATGTCATCATTGCCTCCACCATGGATATTTTTGCAACCTTTGGCCTTTCTCACAAGATGCAACATTTCTTGGAGACAAAAGGTTTTGGGTGAACATTTGCATCCATATTATGAATGATGTTCCTCCCTATTATATGTGTTTCCTCAATATTATGATAATTTTCATGAGAGTGTTGAAAAACAAAATTATGGTGACAATAGGAGCATATTACGGCAACGAACTACCAAGCGAAATGCTCTTTCCATGATATCATCCATAGTACGATACGTACGAGGAACCATAAAATCATTTTCAAGAGTTGTTTCGATCGTTCTTCTATGATATTTAGCTCCCCTATGCTCATTTATTGTGCCCTTATTTTGTTTATACCGTAAGCGATGACTTTGATTGGACTTGTCATGCGATGTCGGTGAGTTATTCCTTGCCTTTTTTCTTGTACGCTTGCTTGTACCCTTCGGATGACATGTCTGCAACAAACAATAACATATTTTTTATAGAAAAATAAACATACAACGAATACAATATAGCCAATATAAATTAACATAAAAAGATGAAAAAGGAACACACATTTTTTTCCACCCACAAAACAAATTAAAATCGTTTACATTATTTTCCAACCAAATGGCTAAGAAAGATTGGATTTTTTTCAAATGGACAAAAAAAAGGGATTAAATTTCATGTATCATATTATAATAGCAATAGAAACCCATATAAGTAGAACAAAATTGTAAAAATTTAATATGGTTAGAAATATATCTAAATATTTGGAACTATATACCATCAAAACCTAAAGATATAACATTTTTTGAGAATCAATGAGAAAAAAATGATGGAAACTACCATGTATAGAATAAGTCACGGTAATTACAATTATAGAAAAAAAAGAGAAATGGATAACATCCAAACACATTCAAATACAATTAAGAGGACTAAACAGGACAAAAAAAAAATAAATATTTTTCGAACAGAATTGCAATGGAATTCGATATCCGACATCACTTTACCTTACATAGATAGAAGACACCCCTCGGAGATAGAACCATATAAATATCCACATGATCTTAGCCTACATACCCAAAAGTATGCAAAGTAAAAAAAAAAGGAAATATTTTCCACGACCACGAAGAAATACAAAATGGCTAATAGCCTAAGACTCCATGTCCACATCCAATGGTGGAATCTCATCTATAGAATCCATATGCGGAGCAATTGCAAAAACATTTCTAGACTCAATCAAATCGTTGCAATCCCATGGTGGAGACAAAATACATTCATTTTTTGATTAGTTGAATTATCAATATGCATTTATGGAGCTGACCATCATGTCATATAATAGAACTTCACTACATTTGAACATAAGAATCACCTTGTTCGAGAAAGGAAGATAACGAGGACATTTCATATTTATATCTATAGAAATTTCTTCCAAAAACTTCCATCTAAAGCCCCAATCATCCTCAAAGTAATCAATTATTCGTTCAATACACGGGTGACCAAATTGAAAATTATCTATTTCCCAATTGACCATACGAGAAGTGGAGCCATCATTGTGAAAAAATCAACTAATTCTTTTACTACCAATGACACAGGAATTTCGGTGATTGAAACAAATGAAAATCCCCGGTGTTTTATTGTCGAACCCCGGTAGATTGTATACCCATATCGAGGATAATATTCATACTGCGTATTTGAGATAGATCTAAAAAAATTTACTTCTATAAAACACTCCATTTTGAGGGGTGAAGTGCCACCAAATGGAAAGTCGGCCCTTCACAAACCCTATCGAAGACTACGCAAACATAAGAAATTTAGGCGAATTCTATCATAGATATTTTTTCGAACAACCCAGTCATATTTTTGCTTCTCGCATTCTCCAATAACGAAAGAATCCCGAGTCTCCAATTTATTATTCGCCCAATGTTTTTAAGGCACAGCAAGGGATTCATCACAAAATAGTTTCGTGAATGGGAGAAGTGTTGGTAACGATAAAACCACCATTGGTCCAATAGTAGACTCACCTTGTATCTTGAATCTATGAATCACAAATGAAAACGAGATATGCGCCCATTTTGATTAAGGTATTCAACAGCAAAATAATTGTCTTCATCATTGACGAACGGAACCATAAATCCAAATTCATTTGTCTGAGATATGGCAGTAATGCAATAAGAAACAGGATTTTGCACCAACAGGTCTTCCATTGGCGACCAAACGGTGCTAAACTTTATCTGACCAATAAGGAGCCAAAGGAAGACAATTTCTAAAAATTTCAAATGGAATACAACTCCAAATAGGCTGGATCCATGATAAAACAAGGAAATCACCTAACATAAAAAGAAAACAAACGTGATATCAACAAAACAACTTTCAATTAATGAGTGAATAGAATAAGCAATATGAAAAGCAATTTTCCATCTACAAATATAGTAACATGCACACATACATAATGTATAAAATGATATGACCCACAAGAACATTATGACGATGGTTAAAAGAACTCACAAATTTACACTATGAATCTTAATAAGTATTTTTCTTATGTACGTATTAATGTCTATATTTCTTAAGCCAAAAATCAAAACATGATTTGTAGCTTGAAATATTAATCATATATTTTAATTAAACAGATATACCACCAATATTTTAAGCTATACGCATTAATTTGATACGGTGGAGTAAGGGACCAATATTCTGAAAGCCAAGGTTTACAATCTATTATACCATATCAAAGTTATCTTCGATATTAATTTTAAAAGGAACGGTGCGTGAATATCCCAATAATGAATCTATGAAATTAAATTATGATGCCAATTAAAATAATATATGAAATTACATATATATTTATGTAAAATAAAATGAATGAGGTTTGACTTTGTTGACATACGTTTATCATATTTGCACATCGCAAATATTAGGTGGGCAGAAGCTCATATCATTTACAATTTAATTATTATATGTTTTGATTTTTTTCCATTTAAATTTATTATTAAATACAACATGACTAGACGATATTATTAATGATGTGTGTCTCAGAATTTCTTTATTATGTCATGCATATCGCAAAATAAAACCATCCACGACCAATTTAAACCATCTACGTTAACCAAATCTAAAGACAAGGTTTACAATCTGCTATACCATATCAAACTTATCTTCGGTATTCATTTTAAAGGAACACATACGTGAATATCAATAATGAATCTATGAAATTAAATTATGATGCCAATTTAAATAATATATGAAAAATTACATATATATTTATGTAAAATAAAATGAATAATTAAATGTCATTCATTGTTTTGAATGAGGAAAGCGACTTTCATATGTTAAAAACAAATGCACTAACGCAATGAAAGTGAGATAAATCACTGCGCAATAGTTAGTTTATTTATGAAGAGGCGGTCCAAAATACATATACGTTAACCAAATCTAAAAGACAAGGTTTACAATCGTACACCATATCAAACTTATATTTGGTATTCATTTTAATGGAACGATTTACGTGAATATCAATAATGAATCTGAGGAATTAAACTATGATGCCAATTTAAATAATATATGAGATTGCATATATATTTATGTAAAATAAAATGAATAATTAAATGTTAGTCCTTGTGACTTTGGACGGAAGCGACTTTCATATGTTAAAAACAAATGCACTAACGCAATGAAAGTGAGATAAATGAGCGCACAATAGTTAGTTTATCTATGAAGGCGAGTAAATACCTGGGTCGAGTGCATCATCAAACAAGCTAGAAATATGGTTACAGAGAGATAACATAAAAAAAATGCTCGCTACATTCGAAATGAAACCAAACGCTAATGAAAACAATGGCGTAAAAACAACACATGTGTATTCGAAATCTTACGCGTTCACGGTGTCGTTTTTATAGCCGTGAAGCTTCTAGAGGATTTACTTCAATCAACCCGTCTTGTCCATTCTCTGCATCAAAATACTAACTGCATTGAAAAGAAACCACTACAATGAATAAACTACGGTCTGTGTGAATAAAAAATAGCGCATGTGTATTCGAAAGCTTACCGTCCGGAGCGTGCGTTCTACGGCCCGTGAAGTTCTCTTAGCGTCAAAGGCTCGCTACATTCTAAATGAAACCAAATGATATTGAAAACAACGACGCAAGAATGAACATAAGGAAACTTTGACTTGAGACTTCGATGTCCAACATTGCAAAAAAGCAACGCATGTATTTCGATACACGGTGAATAAACTACGGTGATCACACACGAATAAAAAATAGCGCATGTGTATTCGAAAGCTTACATCCCGAGCATGCGTTCTATAGCCCGTGAAGCTTCTCGGAAGGATTTCTTACTTCGATCCAACTAGCCAGTCCTGGTTCTGCGTCCAAATACGTCGGTTGCTCTAAACTAGGTGGCCTTATGCTTTAGAAAGAAATTTAGAGTTACGATGCCAACCATCACGGCAGATAGGTGGATCAAATCCATGGAACCACTCTTTGTTGAAACGTTTGGGCGACGCTGCGGTTTCACCTTCCATAACGGTTCCCGCTTCGGCGATAACTCTGCAAATTTTGTTGCGCATGGCAGCAGGTGAAGATAATGGCCATTAAAGAATTCGTTGCGTGTGTACGTTGCTCCTTGGAAGATGGGTGGACATCGATATTTCTTGTTTTGCGAGAGATGGCCGCCTCCATAGAAATCACATGATTAAACCTGAAACGTTAAGCTAAACCACATGCCATGTGGCTTCAACGATACAACTTTCTTGCTCAAATGTGTCCTTATTCCTCTTATCCCTGCGACCTCTCATACGTGTAGATAAATAAAAGGAACGATAAATTTTTAATGATCATTTGGTAAAAAATTAATTTAAGTAGGGTTTAAGCACTTGATTTAGACATGCAAGGAGGGTTATCTCTTTTGATTTCATTCATTGATTAAGTGGCGGCTTGACGAGAATATACGGCATCTTTCAATCTACACCCTTTAGGATGAAAAAGATTAATTAGCATAATCACTAATGAAGCGATTTCCGATAGGGGAGCTACGCCTATCGGTGTAAAAAAATATGTTTACCTTATTTGAGGAAACCTACTTGATGAACTTTTGTCCTTGATGGAAACCTACTTGATATGAGTTTCCTTTTGATAAGAAACCTATGTGTTAAACATGTATAAATGATTTATCTACATGTCGATTCGAAGTGACGGAAGAGAAAGGTATTCTAGTTAGGATCGGAAGGAAATGATAAATATAAAAAATGTCAAAATGTATACGCGGAGTTTGATGAAGGCAACCTATGTACATATGCTACTTGGTATACGAAACCCACGTATACATCCATAATTAGTATATTCACGGAGTTATTATGAAGATAAGTCGTGTATACACACGAGTACAAAGAAACGAAAGTCGCATATGCCTTTTGTGCTCTAAATTATGATACCAACAAGCATTACCATTAGCAGTAACCAAAGTATTGAGTGTTGTGTCATCTATTTGATTCCATCCAAGAATACCATCGACTCTTTGTGGTTTTGGCTCATGGTATTGGTAAAGGCTAAAACTATATAAAGGAGAAGATCATAGTACATGTTGTGCTTGTGGAAGGTATGTTACGGAATACTTCTCTGCGGAATAATATCTACATGGGATGAAATCTATTTTATTGGTAGATCTAAAAGTATGATGCACCCCTTGGATACAATGATGGATTTGGATCTCTAGACCTAAAATGACTATGTATTTGATCTATTGAAGATATGATTAGATGTTTACACAGCACATGTTTTGAAGTAAAGTGAAGAGATCTCGGTAAGTATATAGATCTAAAACATTACGAAAAATTATTATCTACGGATATATAAGAGGCTTTGTCTCGGAAAAAGAGCATATGGATGTTAGGGTTTTTTGAAGTTTTCCCGAACAATTATATGTTTATTGTTGTCGTATTTCTATTGTCTGTCGATGAAGTCTTCATGTAGATACGGGTTTCTTGAATATTGTATATGTGCTACTAAGTTGAATATGTAGAAATTTGATCGGTGAGTGTTATAGGTCAATTTGGACACCATTACCAATGACTTGGTTAACTAGACATCATACCCGAACTAATGAATGAGGTCTATCATCCCCTATCATTTCGGTTGCTATATGCCCTAAGACAAGAAACAAGAAAAAATCATCCATGACTTCCATTGCAAGGTTTCCAAGATTTGAAGTACATGTTATATCACCTATGAGCTCACCAACACGATCTCTCAATAATATAAGTGCGTTGCATATGGAGTAACCCCCACTCAAGGGTGCTTTGCAAAGCACTTCCCGGCCTTGAAGGGTGCATTGGTCGAGTGGGAGCGAAATTGTCATTTGTTCCAGAATATCCACTTGGCTAGTGTCTTCTAGAAAGAAGTGCATATGTGTGAAACTTGAATCCATGTGTCCATTTGACATCTCGGAGCAGGAACATGTCTCTATTATGATAAATTCATTGATTGTAAAACTACCTTCAACTCATCTATAAATTGAGCATAGATCCTAATGCTTGAGAAGGAAAAAATTGAGTAGAGAAATGCGGTGGAATTTCAATTGATTTGATTTGAGTGATATGCTACTAGATATATGTTCATTTGTGATGAGTCTAGGATGATGCGGAGATGGTGACATCAAATCAATCCTTGAGATTTGTAACCTTCCCTTATATCCATTAATAAATATTGATGCTTACTTTCCAACATATATATCTGTATAAGCTTATGTGTTCATATTATGGATTCTTATCCGATGTATATGTTTCATGTTTCATTGATTTAGCTGATTAGCATTATTGAATAGACATATGTATGTGTGCAATCTCTTTGTTGTTTAGTGTTTATTGTACAAGAAATATTTGGGCGATCTAGCTTTGATTTGGAAAGAGCTACAACAAGAGAAACAAAAGAGAATACGAATTGCTTGGACCAGTAGATTTCTGATCTATTTTTGTGTGTTTATTTATTGTTAGGAAAAGTATTTGCAAAGTCTTTAATCTTTTTTTCTAAATGTGCACCACATTTAGGGAATAATATTGTATCATAATCCATAATTACGCATAACAAATTGGTGACTCCATTGGGGATTTTACCTTTCATCCTTGGTGTGTTGCCTCTATTTATGCACCAGGTAGAATTTTCTCTTAAATATTAGGCTTTTGAAATCAAATTTGCATTATAATTGTGTTAAAGAACTTGAGTTTTTGTTCTACTGCTGCGCCCAACGCAACATTGAACGAGGACACGATGCTTTGCAAAGCACTATCTCCCACTCGAAGTTAACTTTGCAGCTTACTTGTCTCCCATAGAACCAAACAAATTCCTATTGAATTTGTCATTGAATTTTCTTTTTAGTTTTTTTTGTTTGTTATGTTTTTAGTGCTGATGCCTCATAGAGACAATAAATTTGCTGAATCTTCCTCCCTTAAAAGATAAATTTGTTCAATGTCTCTTTAAAATGTTTTTATTTATCATTGATGAATTAATTTTCAAAGTATTTTAATTATTGCATGAGATACATTATCTTTTGAAAAGGAAATTGTCGTTAACTTATTCATTTCATGGGATAAATTGTAGTTAAATTCTTAATTTTTCCTAAAGAAGAGAATTGTTGTTTTAATTCCTCATTTCTAAAAGTAAAAGGCATTTGTTTTTGTTGATTTGATGCACTTAGTTTCCTTTTACTGCATTGACATTAAAGGTTACGATTAGAAAAACTTGCATTTTCATGTAGTGGATTGTGTGTTTGCATTGGAACAGGTGAGAAAGTTTCATATTAGTTCGTTCTCTTTGTTTGTTTTCTCTCAAATTGATTTCTCTTTCCCTCTAGTAGCTGGGATTTTCTCATTTAAGAAACTAAAATTGAAAATTTTCTTATCACTTTTAGTTTTCGGTTAAAATTTGCATCTTGTCATTGCGGTGAAACTTAAAGGAAAATTGATAAAAAGATCAACTTAAAATTTACATCAATTTACCTAACAAAGCATTGGAACCTAACAATAACATTGAGAGGTCTAGGCTAGGCGATGTTCCAACTTCATAAAACATAGCAGTTGTTAATTTTTCTCCAATACATTCTAGGTGTGATACCTTATCACATACGTAATTATGTCGTAGCTCGTCCGAATACCTTAGGGTATATCGGTGGTGTTATAGTATGAAAAGTATAAGGGGGTGCTCTCCTTTGTGCGGCTTTGCATCATGCGGTGCTAATACGAGACTTTAGCCTCTACGTACCTTCGGGTATATTTGGGAGGAAAAAATTAGGTTTCTATCCATCCATAGCGAACCCGAGTCGGTCACCTTGTAAATTGTGATACCACGCTGAGCACAACATTCGGGGAGATTTCCACCTTTGTACTTCTTGGTTCGCCAAGAGGTATTACAGGTTCACACGGTTCTTCGTCAACCTTTTGCCTAGAATTACCCTTTTATTTTGTGTATTTGTTTTTGGTTAAAATAAATCATTCATCATGGATAGACAAAATATTTTTCCCCATCGTTCGTGTGTATATTAGCATTGAAACCACCTTTACCATTGGAAATTACTTATGGTCGGTGAAAGTTACATCATTGAAGGGCAGAAACTAGTACTATCAATACCTACAGTGGCTTGTCATCTTCCCATATACCGAGAATCGGCACAATTTTTTCTACAAATCTTGGTTCGTCTACTATTGTTGAGATGGAGTCCTCGCAATACCCATACAGGTCACGATCCATCAATTAGTGAGACCATACCTCCTGAACTGAACGTTGTTCAACTGAAAGTTGATCTAGATCTTGTCTCTTCTTTCTAGAACATATGAATCACGAAGAAGTCGAGGAAACCGACTGGAATTTTCTCTTGCGTTGGTCATCCCATAATTTTACGCAGCCATTGAGTCTCCCATATCACGCGATCGACCTCTGAGAAATATACTTTGGGCGTGATGGAAAAATCCTTCCACCTAGATTTAATTTCGATTGAAGAAATCCCATAATATGAGACACCATTAACTCCAGCCCATTTTGGGGAGGATATTTTCTTATACAAATATTTTCACAGATCACCACCCTCTTCTTTTGTTGATCCTATACCTATTCCAATTCTCGTCATTTTCAAAGGGTACACGATACATCGAAGAGTAACCATGCACGAATGAACATCTTTAGTTGGGACATCTCTTTCTTTTTCCAATTACGTCGGCTTTTGCCTCGCTACTAGCAGTGTTTAAAACTTCACCCGAGTCATATTTACATGGAGTCACCTGGCTTCCATCAAGTTATAATTCTTTATACGGAATTTTCTACGGTGCATCTTCAAACCTATGGACTTCACCAATGTCATCATCTAGTGTTATGTGGTAAAACTATAGTAGGTATTAGATGACTTGATTCTTTACACATCTCATCGCGGGGCAATATCAAAGAGTTTGCTCCTTATGGGTCTATTCCATATAGGTACCATATCAAGCTGGACTCCACATTTGGAGAGAAATATTTTATGTCTTATTATCCTCCTCATGATAGAGGAAACCTTTGGTCACCCACTTTGATAGTACTCATCCTTTTTGGTCAACCTAATGTTGAAATGAATGTTTTTCAATGATAGCCCACTGCGCATATCCAACCACACACGGTTGTACTTTCGTATCAACCGATTTCAAGCTATTACACCATCAATTCCACTTGTTAATACATCTTTATCCTTGTTCTGAGAATCAAAATTTTGTACAACCAATCGTTTCGAATTATGGATCCTTCAACTCAATACCCTCGGTGTGGGCCTGAGACTCCAAAACCTTTGGCTAATATACAACAACTTTGTACCTTAAATCATTTATTCTGATTTGGATTACCATGTGCTGGATTGTCCATGACCACAACCAAGTTATTCCTATCCTCAACTAAATCCATTTTATCCTAGTTTGGGTTATAACATTGGTGGACATACCCCCTTGGCGACCTCATGTAAATGCCTCAACCTTCATTTCAACAAGTATAATATCAAGGTTTTGGTCAATAGAATCCTCAAGAATTTGCTATCAAACAACTCCTATCTAGGTTACCAACAAATTTCTTGGTGCTCAAGGAGCTGTTGCTCAAGAAATTCCATCATACCCTAACTATGCTCAACCACGACCTTAATCGACGGTTACCCTTTGTTTCAACTTTAAATTTACCATATTTAAATCGGCTAACCAATGATCTAATCAAATATGCTCCTTGGTGGCAGGTGGTACCTCACAATTTACCCTCGAGATATTCCTAAGTTCAATGGAAACCACAGGGAAGACCCGTAGACTCATGTTATGACTTACCATTTGTTTTTCAACAAACTCCATGAATGATGACTACGTTCATCTACTTCCTTTCCGACGTATTCTCACTATTTCGATTGGAAAATGGTACATTGAGTTACCTAGAGCTTCTTTGATAATTTCAATGCCCCTATTTCTTTCTTTTGACTCTCGCCCCGATTTACCCATCGTGGAGAAGCTGGAATGGAACTCTTGACTAATTTTAAATATGAATGTTACTCACGTTTATGATCATATTCATGAGTGGCATCATCGTCATAGAATGGTTAAGACATTTGTTACTAATCGGCTCCTTCTTTGAGTGGTTCGTATTAAGTCCTTGTTACCATGTATAACTAAGGATGTGGCTAAGGGTGGCATCGTCTTGAAGAGCGGAGTCATTGCTCGTGCTCAATGTTAGACTTGATTTATACTTGGCTTTGCTTGTTACCTCTATGAAAAAATTCCAAACGCACGAAGTGATCTAATTTTATTATTCCTCCTCAATTAAAGGACTCACATGACGAGAGATGGTATGATTGGTACGCAAGCACACATCATACTACGCCTTGATCATGCCCCTTCTTTTGAGAGTGAATTAAATTGTCATTTTACAAAGGAAAATGTGACAAGCAACCAGTAAGAAAAAGGGAAATCAAAGAAAAGAAAACTTCTAACCCATGAGAAGATCATCGATCAATCGTACGGAAATAGAAACGCATATTGTATCACCGCAATACGCAATGAGGAACACTTTGTTCGAGGATTGTCTCACCACGCTAAAGTCTCAAAAATGTTCAAGGCTTCACATGCGTCGCTCGGTACAGTGATGAGATCCATTTCCCGAATCCAAAAAAAATTTGGTTGCTACGAATCCAACTTCTAGTTTCCCAAGTGCTTATGTTATCTATCACAAAAAAATTCAACGGATATTATGGTGTCAACACGTAATAAATATTATGGTGATCGAGCAACGTACGACCTATTACATCGACCACGAATTTATCTGTAAGATCGATGCACCCTCTTGCTGACTACGAATTGACAATTAAGCCACGAAAGGAGTCGTTGATAAATCGACATATAATCCTCGACGAAAATTTTGCTCAAAATTATAATATAGTTGAAGATTTGGCTCATTCCCTTCATCTATGTCATCTCTTGAGGTATTACAAAATTTTCCCTCCCAGAAACATGCTTTATTGTCGGCTATTGTTGGAATTGATCGAAGCTTATTCTAATCTTGTAGTCTTTAATCATATGACTGTACCACAAGTACTAGTAGAATTGGCATTCCATACCTGAAGTAAATGTTATCAATCACCTTGTTGATCATGCTATTATTGATGAGGGAGCATCTAAGTTACATTATGTCTCTAAATTGTTGGAGATTTAGTTGGTTCACCATGCTTATCTCAATCATCAACGACATTGAAGGCTTTTTGATGGACGTACATAAGCCTTGTGGTATTATCAATAACACTGCATGTTGAACTATGGGGGGAAAATAGTGAATGTTGATGTCGAAGTTGTTCGCTGAACCCTTGACTATAATATTTCTAATTCGAAGGCCTTGAGTATATGCTATGACTGCAATTTTTTTCTACATATTTTAGAATGATAGCCTTTCCCACACAAAGGTACTATCACGGTCATAAATCAACCATCCTATTTGCCTCCTCCTCATAGGTAGCCGGAAGTGTTCCATTTTTTCATACCCCAACTTGCAATTCGAACATTGGTGCTGGGAATTTTTAAAGAGTTCACTCTCATGGGAACATTTTCATTACGCGCTTGTCGACGTCGACATAAATTGCAAGTATAGAGACTTGCTACATGATCTCTTCCACACTCCATGCGGCTTGGAGAGAGTACGAGGTGATTAAAATTGTTACGTTGGATGAGTTTTGCTACCCATTCCTATTGAGCTAGCATAGAAATCAATCTATACGTGACGTAAGATACGGAAATCATCGTCACCGATTTTTGGGTTCGTCGTTCCTTGAATTTTGGTACTCCATACGATCCTTTTTCTTCAACTTTCTTGTGAGATGAGAGTATTTTCGAAACCATGATGTCGAGAAGGAGAACCATGTTACAGAATATTATCATCATCATTCCCATCTTCCACATTAGGGGGAAGATAATCTTAGTAGACTATATCACCCATCATCAAAAATTTCTTTTCGAATTCTTTACTGATAATGCAATCGATTTCGAGCAAAATTTTTCAAATATTGAAGAAACTATTTCTATTGATATTTCGACCAAATGCGGCGTGGTAGAAAATACCCATGTGCATGTCTTGTTCTCCGCAGAACTTGAAGCATATCACTCTCTCTTTCGTAGATTCCATGATATATTTTCTTGGTCTTACAAAGGAAATACCGAGGCATACATACTAGTATGCGTTGAACACAATATTAGTATGTATCACGATGTCAAACCGTGCGTCAACGCCTACGTTTTTGTTCATCCAATGAAAGGTTGTTGCCATCAAAGTAGAAGTTGAGAAAATTTTTCATTCTGGTTTCATTTCCCTATTCTTCTAACTGAGTGGGTTACCAACATAATTCCTCTCATGAAAAAATAGGGAACCATCGGAAGGTATACATCGATTATCGAGTTTCAATCTTGCTTGTCCAAAAGACAACTATCCTACTCCCTTTATCGAAAAAATTATTAACGATTGTGTTGGATGTGAAATTTTTCGTTAATGGATAGTTTTCCGACTACAATAAAATCAATATCCGCTCGGAGGATCCACAGCAAGACAACATTCATTTATCTGCGGGCACGATGCAACATCGGAAACTATTTGTTTGGTTTAAAGAATGTTGGAAAATTAGAGGAAGCAATGGATTATGATTTCAATAAACATCAGAACAATTGTTCAACCCTTTCTAGAAGATTTTAGTGCATTCATGAAATCGGAATGATCACTAGATGCATTTGAGAGCCATCCTTTTATGATTTCGACACTACAGTACCTCGATCACGTAGTGTGTGTTTTGTGTTGAGTGCGGTCATTTCTTGGATTATTGGTCTCAAAAATAAGGAAAACGAATAGACCCATTGAAGGTACAAGCCATTCTTGATTTTCTACCATCAAATTTACTACGGACCAAACATCAAGGAAAGCCTAAATTCCTAAGGATGTTCCTTACCCAACTATGCGAATGGCTTCAAAAAGTTTACTCGATTCTTGAAAAATGGGGTTCCTTCGATTGCGACCAAGTTTACTGAATTCGACACCCAGTCTTGTCAAGGATACTCTTGTCCAAGCGTCATTAATGTATCCCCCAAATTATCGGAATGATTATTTCTTATATATATTTACGAATAATACGACCATTGCTATGGTATTGCTCCAAGTAGAAAATGGGATAGAGCATATAATCTATTATTTGAGTCGTAATCTCAATAATCTGAAGCCAAAGTATTCATACGTAGAAAAATTTCATGGTAACTGTCCGCTGTCCAAATATTTCACCACTATATCTTGTTCGAAAGACTCTTTTCAGCTGGTGCCTTCATATTATGTATTATCGTCGGTGTTTGGGGGAAAATATTAAAAATATGGATTGTCATTTTATAGAATTTGATTTGGAATTGATCAAATCCAAGTCAAGGAGTCTTTAGTTTTAGGTGATCTTCTCGATGACCTTCCCTCTGATCGTCTTGCTACTCGATTAGAACCATCAATTCCTCATGACTCTCTATTTCTGACGGATCATCTGATTCTTGATGTGAATTTCATCATTTATCTCCAAACTCAAACTTTCCAACCTAATGCCTCTCACTTTGATCAACAATGTATTCGATACCAAATAAGATTATCTAATTGTCGATGATACACTTTATCGTCGTGCTATGGATACAATTTTAAGAAGGTGCCTCACTCCTTGGGGAGGCCGAAAAGGTTTAAATGATTTTCATGTTGGGGCTTGTGTTGGACACTTGTACGGATACGCTACTACACGAGAAGATACTTCGCATTTGAGTTACTTTTGGTGTACCATATTTTGTGGCCCCGCATTCTCATGGTCGAGAAGTTGTCATGCGTACTGAATTTATTTGATTGTAAATCCACTGACACTTGTGACACCAATGCACATCACAGTGTCTTTATTGGGACCATTTCCGAAATGAGGTATTGAATTCATAACATAACCATGTTTCTTACGGGGGCATGGTTATGTTAATGTCCTTCGATGAACTACTTTACCAAATGGGCCGAACGTGCCAACATTCAACAACACGGACGAGAAAAGCGCATTTTTGTTCTTCAGTCATGTTATTTCACGATTTTGGGTCCCACGAGGCTATAGTTACGGATCATGGGAAGAATTTTTGCAAACACATGATGGGTGAATTATGTTGCCAAGTTAGGATTGTCACGTGATAATTCTACTCCTTATTATTCATAATAAAATGGAAAAGTTGAGGCTATCAAAAATATTCTTAAACATATTCTTCAACGAATGATATAAGTTTGTAAAAGAAATTGAATTTGATCCTATACTTGGCCTTGTGGGCGTCAAGACCTCGGTGAGAAACGAAATTGGATTTACTCCTTTCAATTGGTGTATGGTACGAGTTATCTTACCAATCCAATGTGAAATATCATTGTTAAAAATCACAATTGACTTGTTACCTAACACCTCGGAGAAGAAGAAGTGTGTCTTTCAACGTCATCCATCTTTATGAAACGCATCGTGAAGCCCAATTGGCCAAAAGCACATAAGGCATATAAAGGCACAATATGACAAAAATGTCCGAGACTCGCATTTTCTCACGGGCGACTTGGTCCTTCTTTATGATCAATATGTTGATGTATTAGGTATAGTTAAATTTGAGCCATTATAGCATGGCCCCTATATTTTCAAAGAGTTCTTGCTAAAGGTGCCTACCTAGGGATTGGTGGACTCTGATGAAGTTCCACTAGCACAATCTCAAAATTGGTTGTATTTGAAACGTT
Source organism: Pinus albicaulis (assembly GCA_034641835.2). Lineage (NCBI taxonomy): Eukaryota > Viridiplantae > Streptophyta > Pinopsida > Pinales > Pinaceae > Pinus > Pinus albicaulis. The sequence goes on from CM076584.1 coordinate 415,462,979, forward strand.
ACTATGTAATAATGAGCGTAGTGATTTTTTGTATTATATTGTGTATATATATATATATATATATATATATATATATATATATGGTGTTGATTTGCTTTCTATCTTCGTTTTTTTTTTTAGAGTTTCTTAACGTTATTGTCAAGCACACATTTCTGGATGCTACCGAATCTTGGAGCCATTTTTTGGATATGTTGATGGTGCTGTTGTAGTACAGGGAAGATATGTCCTGCGTGTTGGCCATTTTTGCTCCAAGGTGAGTTAGTGAGTTTTAAATGGTTGTATTGGTAGATCGACAAACAATATCTGGCAGTTATAGCGCGTTGATTTAACTACTCTCTAATGCCATTTCATTTTGATAATCACATTATCATAGGTTAGATTCTGGCAGCAGGTGGCCACAACTTACTAGTGTTTATACTATTATAAATCCAACAGATTTGCATGGTTTGTTCCTAAGAGTTTGACTTTTGGAAAGACACTTTGATTTTATTCAATATCAACACATTTTAGAAATATACAAATGACTAATTCTTTGCCTAATCGGAAGTCTTAGAAAACATTTTGAAACACATGTAAAGATAAAATTCACATAAATGAGTAGGATTGTCTGATAAACATGAAAGCAAAATCATGCGATAGATAGTTATAAGTTTTTACGAGAAAATTGTGCCCAAGACACATTGGTCATCTAACCTCTCAAAATGTGTAGCATGTCAAAAGTAAACTAGTGATGCTCATGGTAGCATTCTATAGATCTAGCTATCCTATGCAATGCTTGCATCCCGGCGGTTAGGAATGACTATAGTGTGGAGCTACGATCGCATGAGTATCTTCCATCTAAAAATTTGGAATCCTAAGGTCAACCCCTCTATGTGCTACAGCTTAGACGAGTCTTAGGCATGTCTAGATCCTAAAAGAATTTTCTCCCAACAACCCTCTCTGCGATAGCTCTGTCTACTGCTCCATGCTACTGGTTCCTCCACCCGGTTGAGCTACGACCAACATCATCAGTACATCAAAAATTTAGTTTAGTCTTGGGAAAACATAAAAAAATACAAAAAAGCATTGTATAGACCTTAGGAAAATAAAAAACATGGTCAAAACATTCTTACCTATTACACCCCAGGTGCCTTGGTAGGCTAATTAAGATCTCCTAAGAGATCTATGCTGCGTATGCATACTCATTAATGGCACAAGCGATAACCCGTCGCCAAAACCAGAAGTGAAAAAGTGCGGTCGAGGAACACAACGGTTGGTAGCTGCGTGCCTACCCATTAGTTCTACCCATCTACGCATCCTCGGATCTCTAGGGTTAGACACATGACATGCGAGGCGCATCGGTGGAATACACTCTAAGGAAAATGGAAATGAGGATCGAACCATAACTGAATTTTTTTCTTCCCTCCTTTATCCCTTTACCTTGTTCGGTTGTTTATTTATTTGGGAAAGAGTACAACTTCAAACTTGATCGAATATTGTTGGCTCCATGCACTCCTAGCATGGCCATATATGATCTATTCACTACATGTAGTGTAACGATTACTAGCTAAGTTTTGTGATCATGAAAATAATGATTCTCAAAGGAAAATCTTGAACATCACGGATGTTTATTTTCCATCCTTTCTTAGTTCTACTGTGGATAGCAATATTGCAAAACATAATACGTACGGAGTCTCTCAGGAAGCCGGACACGAGAGAATAGACGAGCCTCTCCTCGACGGAAGCCTATAATAGTATACATCCTCCTTGTAATAGGAACCACTTTGTTACTAATATGAAATGCCTTGATATTTGGATCCCATGCTCGAGCCCAGGAACTCCAAGGTTGTATTTCTTGCCTCAGCACGACAAGCGGAAGTACTTTGTAACCCACAAACTCTTAGAGGCTCTTACGTACCCGGATCACTTGGGAAACCATATTATATTCTTCATGTTCTCTTTCTCTCCATGTAATCGTCATTATAGTTCGATGAAATCCTGAGAAACATAACCATAAGACTCTTTAGACTCCTTTCAATGCAAAAGTAAACCAAATTTTGACCATGAGTACGAGAATAAAAAATGGAGATTGTAGTGTGGCAAGGGATAGTGCATTGCAGGCTACGTGACTAGACTTCAATTTAGGTGCTCTACAATGCATTTTTCGATGGTCGAGGTGCGTTTCCCTCTCAAAGAAAAATTTACCCCAAGGGCCAAAACCCTAAATTTGCAATGAAAGGAAATAAATTGACTACGAGAAAAGAGAGGTTCCTTGGCACTAAATTCAACCAAACGGTGATGAAAACCATCCACATAAATGATCACAATCAACGGCTAAAGTTAAGGGCAAAAACGAGTTCAAAGCTCCAAAATGCAAATGGTAACTTTTAAATGGTAAAAATGAATAGTAAACTGTTTTTATTAGTCATTTGATTATTTGCAAATCATATTACTTGCTATGACTATGGTTTTATTCTCTTTTTATCATGAAACGAGGATTTTAATTCATTTGATGTTGTTCTAAGTTTTACAATGGAAATGTGATTAGTAGTAAATATTTATTTCAAGAATGGTTGACCACAAAACATACTTTTATCTATTGTTTTTTGATCTTTGTTAAAAACGAAAAAGGACTTGAAGCACAATTTTATCTCTTTTTCAGCTTCGATAACGGTGAAAAAGGAACCATATTCAGGTATTCTTTTAGCTCTTTTTAGACTTCGATAATGTTAAAATATTGTCGAGCACTTGTCCTTTCGGCACGTAAAAGTAATGAATTGATATACACTCGGTAGAAGGAGTGAGATAGATTATTTATGGAAAAGGAATGACTTATTCAAACATAGCTAAGATGTTCTCTCGGATATTATTTTAAACTTTTTCGGATCACGGCGACGACTTTGCAAAAATCACTTATGGAGATTTTGGAATGGGGCTCCTAAGCTACAATTTTTGTATATTTTGTATTAATTAGTCTAACGCATGGGTTTGGGGGCGAGGTCAAATCCTAAACACATTCTAATGGGTCAAAGGGTAGACCTAGAGTCCAAAAACCACGGTTTGCGGACCACGAAGATAGCGTAGGCTACATTGATATAAATAGATGAATAGTTTGAGTCTAGAAGTAGGCATGAATTAAGATTGATGCTACGTGTGAAATATTAGATCTTTTTTTGGGTTGTTTAGGGTAAGGAATCGTGCTAGGCGTGTGCACGAGATCCTCGGTCCTTCGTATTATTGTGGACCTAGCGCTAGGCTATGTGCGGGAAATTTTGGTTTTGGTTGTAAGTGAATGCGAATGTTAATGCATACGAAGAGTATCGTTAAAATATCTATGTGCTATCGAAATTGGTTATGATTATTTTATCAGCGTATCTATGATGATTATTTAGTACATGAAATGTGTATCTTTATTTTGGCATAAGTGTATATGTGATGTTATTAGGCGCGATTATAGTGCTTTGTGATGGTATGTGATAACACGCACGTGGATGTGAATGTGGTGATTGAATCTGACGAGGCTACGGCTCTAGTTATATGATAATTACATTTAGAAGGGTTGTGAATAGACTCGTTACACGTATTGAACCTATTAATTTATAACACGGATACACTCACATTACCTACACTCTCCCGGAGTTAGCAGAAACCTAGTTCCATCACCCTCCCATACTACTTCATGTGATACCTTATTGCGCAAGTAGGTCATTCAAGAAAGGGCCAATAGTATAGGGTTTTTTGGAAAATTTTATACGAAACTAGGTCATGACCCCTCAGCGGCAAAAAATGGTTGTTCTGCGGACTAGGAGCATTTTGAGAGAAGATCGGGTAATGCCACGGGGTCCTCGGAGACACAGGAGGTGGAAATTGAAGATTGGTTTGAAACTGATTTAGAGTTTGTTGTAAGGAGAATCGCATGACACAAGTTGACGGTAGAAGTGGAAGAGAAAAAGTACATCTTCGATGAAGTATATGAACTTTAATATGTAACCTTTGCGCAGGCTTGAGTGGTTATCGAGGCTCATATAATTCCATACATACTCAAAGGTCAATCGGGTAACACAATGGACACTAGAATTGATTCAACGATTTGCAGAAGGAGTGACAATATGATCACTTGTACTATAGATGACTCGGTAGATAATATGCTAGGAAAATTTGTGATAGAATTTGCGGTCGATCGGTTAAATGTTACTGCGGAAGTGAAGGAGAGATTCTTGAAGGATTTACGGGGTAAGTTCTTGAAAACATTTCCTTTGTTAATCAAAATATTCTTTTGTGTGAAAAGGCGGTTAAATGCGGCCACACGCGAGTGAATGACCCTCTAATCTAATCGAGAGCACAAGGCAGAGTGTGGTACTATCGAACTAATCGAGAAAGGAGATAGATATGTCACAATCCATTAAGAGAATCCGGCGGCACGCAGCCCTCACATACACCACCTTCAAGTCAACATAAGGGTAATAACTCATGCATACCTCCACGCCACCGAGAAGACGATATGGCCACGCACATGGAAAGCTACCTACCTTCAAGGGTGTAGGGGATGAAGATATGGACCAATTTTGGTTTTTAATCTCATAATCGATGTGGGCTTTGCATAATGTGTCTCTGTGTAAAAGAAGACGCAGAAATATCACTTGCCTTTGAAGGAAGGGCCTTGGATTGGTATATGGGGTACGAAGGACAACACGCAGATCCATCTATTTGATTAAGACAACTTTAAAACAATAGTTTGAGAAGCCTAAGTGCTACTCTTAGATGGTCGAATTGAAAGGCTTTAGACATGGAGCCATTGAATCGATATGGAAGGCGATCGACGACTAAAGGTTATTAGAGATGGGGAATTTCGGTATGATGATGGCGGCACAATGGAATGGTTTATAAGCTATCTTTCTTTGCCTCACACACGTGGACCTATGGGTCGTGATCGGTGCAACGCAAGAGAAGGCTTTGGATATTTCTATGAAACTAGAGGTTTATGATGAGGGACAATGCTCAATTCGGGGTACGGCGAGATCCGCAGGCAATTGGAGGCAATGCACCTTCAAATACAAAACTTGTCGAAAGGAATTGGGGAAAGAGGCTAGTCCGAAATATGGTGCATAAGATGCGGGTGTCGGCCATACCGAGGATCAATGTCCTCTATTGGAAGATTACATGCGGTACAGGGGACCTAGCCCATTGCGTCCCTAAGGAGGTACACGGCACCAAGTGGTCCAACATTATGGTGTGTTGATTGTCATGTTTCGGGCTACATGATATAGCCGCTCTCCCCATCTTGGTGCTTAAGTTCAGGAACTGAAGCGACAATGGTGTCCCGGTCTGCTCCTCTATAGGGCATGAGAAGCATAATTTCCAGACCTATGACTTGATGATAGATCGGAAAACCTATCCCGAGAATTATAGGATGACCCTTCTTCACCACTATCTCCCTTAAGAAGAGGGCTCCCCCGGCCATGGGGGGGAGGGGAAGGGGTGGAGGCGTAGGTCGAGGAAGAGGAAAATTGATCTATTACAAGCGTAGGGAGATAGGTCACTGGGGCTTGTACGAACCTGTGCAAAAATATTTCTATTATTGTAGACAAGCTGGACCATGTGATTGAAGACTTTCCAATTACGATAGTAAAAATGCGGGGAAAAACAACATACATCTACGCGAGAATGTACAAGGTTTAAGGCGGAGAGCGCATGACGAAGGACCAAGTATTAATGTCATAACGCAGCATGGCTGGGAGGGCGAGGGAGAAATACGAAGCTAAACCTATTATCTAGAAAACGGTAAAACGGGGAAATCTTGGACCTACAAAAAGGAAAAAGAAAACACATGTTGCATCTCGCAAAGTTTACTAAGGATGACCTACATCAAAAGGTTGAACAAACTTGGGAATAGACGATAAAGTTAAAGCCATTTTTACGATCATGTATGAAGGTAACTACGCAACCGGAAAGGTAGTAGAAAATACGCAAGCACTAATAGAGATCTACGAAAAGAGAAATAACCCACCCCGAAGTTAAGTATGTGCACAAAATTTACAAGCACCAAACACATTGGTTGGGAAGTGCGAGGTAATAGCACGATTGGTGAATACGAAATGGATCAAGTTCTTTTGGACTGTAGGATCAAATCTTGTGAATGTAATGCCCAATAAAACTTGAGAGAATGGAACCTAAGTCGGAATAGTCCCCTTATCCATTTGCACATGTCCAACGAGAAAAATATCATACCATTGGGAAGAGTATCAAAAACTACGGTAGATATCGTAGGAGTTAAGGTTCGCATCGACTTTGAGGTCATTCAGATTGTGGAAGATGTGGACCCCTATCTTGTACTCCTAGGATTGGATTGGGTAATATACATGGGAGGTATTATCAAACTAAATAAAAGAAGCATGGTGTTTGAGGAAATCGGGGGTACGGGGTGATAGTCCCCTAGACCTGAGAAGGGAAAGTGGTATACGGGGTGGAGTGCGTGAAGAAGAGGATGTGGATCTCATATATAAGTTAACTGCTCGGGATGAAGATTGGATCAATCCTATGGCTCATGGTGTGCTTTAAGGAAAAGGAAAATAAGTGCTATTTGACTCCAACGGGGAGATAGAAAATTAGCGGAGTCAGTTACATTATGTATGCAACATTTGTGATGTCTTAGAATCACAAAGAACTTCCAATGCATCTCCTTAGAGGTAGTATTTTTTACGAGCATTTGAAAGTGAAGATCCCATGAGATCAAAGGCTATGGGCCCTTAATCTAGCCAAGAAAGCAACCCTAGCAAGGTAGTGGGACATGCATAAAGGGGGACGTTCCCGAGTTGGGAAGAGTGTCGAGACATGATGGTCCTACGGTTTGAACCTCTAGTTCACCTGTAGCATAAAGACTTTCCTTGGCCCAGGGGACCCACGCGAGAACTTGTCCACATGGATGGAGGAATGGTGCAAATGAACTACGAAGGAATGGGTTCACTGTTCATTCATGCTGTAGGGTCAATCTCCTTGCATGATATTTAGATGCGAGAACTACACTGATGCCTGCACACCTTGGCAGGAAACATTAAAGGATGATTTTGTGAGGACATTTGGGTTGGTAGGTGGAACGAGGCACTCGATGAGCTCTGAGGATATAGATGCCTTAGTATTTGATGAATCACTGCAACCCTGCTCGCGACACAACGGGCACCATATGGGAAAAAAGATGCAAGGTATTGTCAAATAACTCAATTTAGGAAATAAAGAGTGTGATGAAGACCACGAAATGTCTCTATCTGATTCGGAGGTAGAGCACGCGAGTTCTTGGACCCCAACGCGATTTTGTTGATGTCACTAAGCCTGCGAAGTTGCGAGGAATTCAACATTGGAGCACGGAGGAGCAACCTAAAAATTTGGATAAAATTTGGGACTATTGGGATGATGATACTATAGTAAAGTTGCGAACTCCTCATGGAATATCAAGACTTATTCTTGAAAAAATTCTCGAACTCAAAAGGATTACGGGGGACCCGGGGGTCATTCCCATCACTTTAAAACCATATGTGCACCCTATGAAGCGAGCGCCCATATTGGTTGACCCCTAACTACAAATGTAAAAGGTCAAGGAATAAATTGAGAAAATGATAGCCACGGGTATCATCGAACCGATCGAACGATCGAGATTAGATAAGTCCTATGGTGGTTCGAGAAAAGTATTAAGGGAGAGATATGGATCTCTGTTGACTTACGCAAATTGAATGATGCCTACATACATGATCCACTTCCCTACACCATTCCTGGATGAAATCCTTGATAGTGTGGGTGGGTAGGAAGCATATTTGTTCACGGTGGATCGTGATCACACCGAAAGATACATGACAAAACAACGTTCACCACTAAATGGGGATCTTTTCGGTACGGTGTCATGTCATTCCAGAATAAGAATGCCTGGCATATTTTTCGCGAGGTGGTGGTTGTAGTGTTCAAAGAGTTCATCCACAATTTTTTGGAGTTATATTGTGATGACTTGATTATCTTTGGGTTGGTAAATAAGCATGTCTCGGACTTGCGTGATGTTCGGACACTGTCGAAAGAACCAAATTTTACACAGACATGTAAAAAGTGCATATTTTTCATACCTTTCGGGGATCTTTCTCGGTCACATAGTTTGTAATGAGGATTGATGGTTGATCTCCCCAAAGTAGCGGTTATCATAAACTTGGCGGTACCTACAGGCGAAAATAATTTCGCTCTGTCCTTGGACACAAAGGCTGCACAAGTGCATTCAAGGGTACATGCGATCCTGGCAGCCTGTATGGAAAATTTACAAAGAAGGATGTTTCATTTTTGGGATGAGGGAGTGTCGAAGAGCCGAGCTATTCGAGGAGAAGATGGTCTTTGCACCTATTCTCATCTTTCGCTACCAGGTAAAGGTTTTCCATTTTCACGTAGATGCGTCGAGGATCACCCTAGGAGCTATCCTTACATAGCACGGAGATAGAGACATTGACCATCCAATTGCATTTTTTCTAGCGAGGGAAACTTTCTAGTGCGGAGCAAAAATATTCCACTACGGAGCGTGAGGGGTTGGAATGGTATATGCCTTTGTGAAATAGCGACACTGCCTATTAGGAGGGCACTTCAAAATGTTCTGAGATCACTCAACTTTGAAGTACCTAGTGAATAAACTTGTGTTGGGTGGGAAAATCTGCCGGTGGCTACGCTGTTCAAGAATATGACTTTGCGATCATCTTCAAGCCGGGAAGTTGAATGTTGGGCCAGACCACTTATCCCTAAAATCAATAGTGGTGAAGAAGCGGCAACCTATAAGAACGATTACCTAATGCACGATTGTTTGCTATTAAGTTATTTGATGCACACTTCGTCGACATCATTCACTTCTTTATTGTGAGGATGGCACTGTGAGTATTCGGCTGCTTGAAGAAAAGAGTTGTCAAGCCACGAAACATATTTTATCATCATGTTAGGCCATGTTGTATAAGGCTGGGAGGCTGACGTGGTGATGCAAAGATACATTTTGGAGCATGAAAGGCACACTATCTTAAATGCATCATGGGGGCATAGGAGGAGGTCACTACGTAGAGAAGAAATAGGCGCAAAAGATCTTGAGAGCTAGGCTATGGTGGCCTACACTACATAGTGATTCTCATGACTATTACAAAGCACTGCGATACATGCCAGCTTGATAGGGAGAATACCATCGTGCGAGAAAAAATTCCTATGACTTCTAAATGACCTGAGAATTTGAAAAATGGGCCATTGACTTTGTTGGGCCCATCAACCTGAGAAAGAAGGCGAGGTGCGCTACATCATCTTGCAACTCATCATGTAGCAGGATGGGCCGAAGCATGAGTACAACCTTGAAGGATTGTAGTGTAGATACGGTTTAACGCACATAAATTATGACGATTATGACCCAGTGTAGCTATGCGAAGATCTTAATAAGTGATAGAGGTACGCATTTTTTTAATGAAACAAATACGAGGCCTTGACTAAAAATTTGGATCTACTGAAAGCATCACCCCGTATCCTCCACAAAAAAAAATGGAGATGTAGGCGCACTTTTAATAAGATCTTGGAGCGAGGCACTAACCAAGGTCTATAATGCGGTGCGATTGGTAGGACGTGTGCATCTCGTTAGTTCTTTGGGCCTATCGAACCACTGCGAAGTTGTGTGAGAAGGGCCGTTTAGGATGGTCTATGGCATGGAGGCCATTATTCCCTTGGAGTATATTGTTCCTATCATGTGCATCATAGCCTTTGCAGGTATGGCGAACGATATCACATGTGGAGGAACGGTTGGCACAACTTCGGCCTTGGAGGAAGATCGTTTCATTGTTAAATTCCATCGGCAAGTTCAAAGGTTGGGGATAAGGCATGGCATGATCGACATATTTGTCCAGAAAAAATTGTGGAGGGAGAATTGGTCTTGCTATACGATAGTCGGTTACAGGCTTACCCAAGGAAGTTTTGTCGACGCGCTGGCTCAGGTATGGCAAAGGAAATTGCGGTTGAGGAGAAGTGGGTTGTACACCATTGTGGTGATGAGTACCCGGATATGTCAATGGCGGTCGACTCAGAAACCATATCGAATTATGTCAATGGAGACGGGGGGTAATCTACGGTTACGGGGAAAACTAGCATTGAAACGGTAAAGCTAGGTAAAAATAAAATTTTACCGTTGAAAGGAACGAAACCGACAATTAATGAGGTGATTTTCGAATATTTTTTATCGTTTACTTGATGGTAATTTTACGATAAGTTTCACCCAAAAGCTGTTGGTTGATCTCCAAGGCTATAAAAACGAAGGATGGCTCAAAAGAGGGGTTAGTGTATCTTCGACGGAGTTTGTGTTTTGAACGAGTTTGTGACTATTGCACCTTGTTCATGTCTAACCATGCTTCCCCTTAGATAGTACCCACCCCAAGTTCATTTTTTCGTGCTATAATGACGGCATCTAATCCCCTCCAAATCTTCCCAGGCCGTGGCCTCCAATGGGGAGATAATATGAGCAAGTGTTGGAGAATTCACCACAGTCGAAGTTATTTCCATCTTTCGAGCGGAAAGCGAAGGGAAGGAAAAAGGACAGAAATTGACCTACAAAGTGGGCTAGAAGAGGCCCCACACCTCCCCTCGAATGTGAAATCCCCAGAAGCTGGTGCCGAACGTTCACACAACCCTTTGAAGTGGTCTCTGTCTTCTCGGAAAATTACAGGATCACTCGAACTAATCCGAAAACAACGCCTATGTACGTGTCCTCGCGGACCATCGACATGCACACCTAATAATCTCGATGTCACAACGCACATAATTTCAAATGCGCGATGATTAAGGTGAGTCCTCATAATTGGTGATTCCTTTGGAAAACTTCCTCAGTGGAGGTCGATGACCACGACACAGGCAATTTGGACGCCTTCAGACGCTGAGCTATATCTTGAAATGGTATTGGGGGATGATGTGTTGAAGAAGTGGTTCCCATGCCACGGGCATGAAAATTGGCTAGTTCTAGAGCTCTTAAACTGTTGAGGATGCCTCATTTTGGCCACTACAACGTCACAAACACGACCTCTGCCGCTATTTGCCCTTACTGGTCCATGATGGCCGGCTTATGGATCTAGGATTGAATCCCCATTGATGCCGCATATGCTTGTATTCTTTGGTCTTCCAATGGAAGGACGACCCTATGTTGCACGTCGGAAAAAAGTATGATCAACAAATGTTGTGAGAAGGTGCGCGAGAACCATGTGGAGCGGAACACTCGAGGATTCATGATACGACACACTATCACCGACCTAGTGCACGCATGGGCACTGTATTTTAGAATTCAAGATGATGTGAAAGTGCCGAGGTTGCATTTTTCATGCATATGTAATTCGGTAGCAAGCCTTGCGAAAAAGAGGGTATGATACAACTCTTCCCGGTTTTATGCAACGAATTTCTGAGAATGTGAGGAGGCCACGGACTAGGGAAAATCACTATGCACACTCATGACTCTTGCTCCTCATCGCATTGGTCGCATGAGAGCCCCCGAGGCTGGGTTGTCCACTGAGCTCGAGCAGTATGTGTGAGGGCGCGATCTGCACGCGAACTTGTGGGATTCAGGATACCCTGCAAAACATATTGAGGATAATCAAGTCTTGGGTCTATTTTAGGCGAGCTCTTAGATGTTATGAATTCCTGGCCACACTTGTCACTAGCCATTTACGATAAGTACAAGAACATCGCGGCGTTTCGGTGATAATGCACGATGTACGGATCGAGGGGCACTAAAGGATCTAACATGGGTATCACTCCCATACATGGTTGCGGATATGAGAAGATTGACCGCATTATTGTTGGTTGGCCTGCGCAGAGCTTGACTTCAAGTCGAGAATGAAGGAAACTGTAGGTACGAGCATCACAAAGGTCACCCCTCCTACATTTTCAAGGAGAATAGGAGGACAAGGTAAGAGTACTAGGAAGGAAGTGGACTTGAAAGCACAAAAGTGTTTATAGAAGGGTTCGCGAAGGATTCACGAGAAGTATTTGCGAAGAGGAAAGGATGCGGGGCGCAAAGGAGGGTGCGGATGCGGGGCTTTTGACTCCCTCCGGGGAACGAAACAAACGGGTGCCCACATTGAGGACCACCAAAAAGAAGCAATGCACTCAATATGGCAAAAATGAGATGTAGGAGTTACTCTGTGAGAGGGAGGGACCTAGAGAGCAGATCAGGGCGTGGTCACCCTTGCTACAAAATATAAATGGCTAGGTCTAGAAGAGCAACATAAGAACATGGTCGAAACCACATCTCAGGTAGAGATACGGGCTCTCTGATGCGAAGATAGACACATTACAAGCAAGTATGATTCGGGCAAGGGTCGACCCCAGCAACGAAACGCACGATAATCGGTATGCTTGTTGCCTCTACCCTTTCCCGAGCATACCCCTCACCCAGTGAGTCCACCCGACCTGGAGCACAGGTCAGTACATGCCGAAGTGCAATTGGATCTCACCACCTTCCATAAGAACCATTGAAAATCCTCCATGCATCCATTTTTTGAAGAAATTCAACATAGAGCTGGCAAGGTGCACCAACATGACTTAACACAGTGACGAACAATTAATGAAAAAAAATTCCTAAGTATCTCGGTCTGGGGTACACGTACCCTTGTTCTTTGCCTGACAAAACGAGGTTGGAGCACCTAACTAGTAGGCTCTCGCATACATCCTTTGAAGATATCCCGACTTCGCCCTCCCCAGGAACAAGATTGAAAGATTGGTTGTAGTACTAAGGGCCTCGGGGGAATGAGATCATGCGACGTAAATACGAGATATAGAACAATGGATTGTGGCTGCGAGGCCAAGTTATAACCCGAAAATGCCACGAGGTAAGGGCCCCGGCGAAGTCGCCTTGGTTACGAGAGGCCACCAATGTCATTACGGGTCAAATTTCTCGGGGGTGTAGAATCATTGGAAACAACTATGCGGTGTCGACCAAGGTGTGGTCTCGACCCTCTCTGTGAAAAATAAACCAAAGGATTGCGCTAGAAGGAAGAAGAGTTTGAACAAATGGAAGCTACACGGCGACCACTGCGAGTGGCCGCTCGGTCTTGGCCCCTCTTGCGCACCAGCCATGCCCGCCGAGATTAAATGGAAGCTCTGCGACGGCGGAAGAGGAACTTTTGGTGATCACCTCGAAGCCATGTGTGTAGATGAGGCCCTCAAGTTGTCTCCCGAGGATATCGACATCGCGAGTTAAGTAACTAAACCGAAATTTGGAGAGCGTCACTTTGCTACTGCGAAGGCAAACTTCACGAAGCTAATTGATATAGCCCCGAATCTTTGCTATGCAAAGTGAAGGGAGTCTGCCCCTCCTTTGGTTGATGCGACAGTGGCTTCGAGGTGAATGCAAAACCCATGGCCGAGTGACTCGGGACAAAAAGTCATAAGATTATGTTGGGAACCTATTGGGTCAGGGCTTCCTAAGCTACGAATTTTATATATTTTTTGTATTAATTATTCTAACGGGGTTTGGGCGGTCAAATCCACGAACGCATTGTAATGGGTCAAATGATAGACCTAGAGTACGCAAGCCATGGTTTGTGGACCATAGGATAGCGTAGGCTACATCGATATAAATAGATGAATAGTTTGAGTCTAGAAGTAGGCATGAATTAATATTGATGCTCGATGCGAACTATTAGATACATTTTTCGTTGTTTTGATATGAAAGGAATCATGTTGGATATGTGCGCGAATCCTAGAATCACACACTTTATGTGTGGACCCCACTGTTGTGTGCGCGGGTTAGTTTTGGTTTTAGAGTGGATATGAATGTTAGTGAATACGAAGTATGGATTTAGTATCTATGTGCTATCGGAATTGGTTATGACTCTTGCTAAAGCGTATATGTTATTATTAGTTAGGCTAGAATGTATATGTGTTTTGGCATAACTATATATACATGATCTGTGTATTCGTGCTATTATAGTGCTTTGTGATGGTATGTGATAACACGCACGTGTATGTGAATGTATTGATTAGATATGATAGGCACACGTCTTGGTTATATGCTAATTACAATGTTATAAGGGCTACGATTCATTCGTAGCCAGAACCTAGTAAGTTATAACATAGATGCGACTCACATTACCTACTCTCTCCTAAGTGCAGAAAACCTGGTTCTGACACCACTCCACATACTACTTCGGGTGAGACCTTGCTTTGCCCAAGTAGGGCATTCTTAGAAAGGGCTAGTAGTATGGGGGAGTTTCTTTGTAAACCTTAACCTCCAAACCTGGTAGGACCCCTCAAGACAACTAGATTTTCTTTCATCCTCTTTTTCAAACTCTCTAAATATGAAAAATGATGGGGTTGTCACATTGTTAGGCTTGTTAAAACATAAAATAGTGATGGGCTTGTCAATCATGGCAAGAATTGATTTTCATTCATCGTTACGCTCGTTAAATTATTAAATAGCGATACATTTTCACGAAGGGTTGAATTTATAGATCAAGCATATGTTATCCTCCTCAAGATTATTAAAAAAATAAAAAGAGTCTTTAATTCGAAAAATGACAGGGAAAATTCAGGAAAAGTGAAACGAGAACTTTTTACGGTGAGGTTGCTCTTGAACATGAAACTTCACTCCCATCACGTCACTATTTGGGTTGGGTAATCTTCTTGAAGGTTTATTCATACCTATAGCAGGTTCATCATACCTTCACTTGATTTTGGGTCAGTATTGCCAACTCATCTCGGTGTCATCGATTATTCAAGAGAAGTCATCCGGTGAATACTCATCCTTCTTCAATACTCATAAACCTTCATTCTCATTATAGTAATCCACGAACATTGTTATATCAGAGTCATACCTTTGTCTGCGAAATCGGTAACTCCCATTTTTGCAATAAAGTGACTTCCTCTGCGGATGACGAATCATTATCCGAAAGTTAATTTAGAAACATCATATTCCGGAGTACCATGAGGGCTTATTACGGCATCGAAAAGATCCTCGCTTCAGGACTTTTGACCGAAAGATTTTTTGGCGTTCAACATCAAATCATCTTTTCACGCATTACTAAATGTACTATTGTACCTTGAGGGCCATTGACATCGTGGTGGTTCTCTCGCTTTGTTAACATCTCATCATTGTGGTAATCCAAATGATGTCTTACCATGTTCGACTACAAATAATTTATTCACATGGCTAGACTTGTACATGAATGATCGAGTTAAAGATAAGAAGACCAGGATCTAGTTTAATCCATTTTGGTTGCAATTTTCGGGATTGATGTACACATCAAATGTACGGTGACATTACATATAGATTTTCATCCAAACATGGGCCTATATCTCTAGGCATGCTCTTGTGTTAGGTAACATTCCAATGTAGGTGACTTCTGCACTATGTACATGTTATTAGATAGTTTATGTCTTGGCAAGAGCATTCATTCCTTCAAAAATTCATGGTCGAGTGGATATATCATGATGTAATGTTTTGTAAGATTGATGCGGTCACCACTCACTTGATTCTGTACATCACGATGTAAAGCATCTAATTCAAAAAATATTTTAATTATTATTCGACTTCATCCTTTAGGGAGAAATGTTATAGGTCAATTTGGGCACCATTCCCAATGACACAGTTAGCTGAACATCATCCCACCGGAACTAATGAATAGGGTATATTTTTCCCTATCATTTTAGTTGGTATATACCCTAAGACAAAACCGAAGAGATCATCCATCATTTCCATTGCAAGGTTTCCAATATTTGAAGTACATGCTATATCACCTATGAGGCGGCCAACGTAGTCTCCCAGAGCTAAGTGCATTACATATGTGGTAACCCCACTCGGGTGCTCTCGAAAGCACTTCCAGGCTTCAAGGTGCGTTGGTCAAATTAGGAGTGAAATTCATTGGAATCTCAGTTGACCGATTACCTTCTAGAAGAGTGCATATATGTCGAAATTTGAATCCATGTGTCCATTTGACATCTTTGAAATTGGGAACATGCTTGCATGCTATTAGAGAATTCTAGAGGGACATAAAACTACCTTCCAACTCAATAAATTGAGCCACGGATCCTAGTTCTTGAAGGAATAAATTGAGTAGAAATGCTAGTGGAATTTCAATTGAAGATTTAATTTAGTGATATCTGCTAGAGAGATGTTCATTGTGATGAGGTTTGGGACGATGCTAGAGATGGTGACATCAAATCAATCGCTGGTTGTAACCTCCCCTTCTATCCATTAATAAAGATTCTTTGCTTACTTTCCCACATATGTATACGTATAAGCTTATGTATTTCATATTATGGATTCTTATTTGATGTATATGTTTCATTTTTCATTGATTTAACTGATTAATGTGAATATCCATCTATATATTGAAATCTCTTTGTTTTTTAGTGTTCATTAATGGGGAAATATTTTGGCGATCTAGCTTGGATTTGAAGTTACAACAAAATGACAAAGAAAAGGAGAATAAAATGATTATGTGGACCCCAAGTAGGTTTCTTGAGACTATTCTATGTGTCTATTTACTATTAGGAAAAGTATCTTCAAAGTATTTAATCTGTTGTTCTAAATGTGAACCACATTTAGGGAAGAATATTGTATCATAGTAATCACATAATTCCACATAAAAATGAGTGAGTAAATATGTTTAATGATCAACTGAATGAATAAGGTGTCTACATTAATGAAAATTTATCTAACTCAAAGCCTCGGATTTTATTCGGGGCCACGATCATATTCTATAAATTCGGTATTTTCAGATCTATATGCAAGTTGGTGTGAAGGAAAGTGCATATACACACGGGGCTTGATAGAGTGAAGTGTCGTGGGTACTTAAGATAATGAATGATCGACGCTTAATATTTTTTCTACAATGATTCTGAAATCTAGGTTTATTACTTTTCTCTTGGTTGCGGTGATCTTCTTTTGGTATGATTAAATTTTAGGTTAATTTTATTATTATTGATGATCTTTATGATGAGTTGTGTTGAAGGCACATCAGGATCTAGTGTGAAAATTGATGAAATGGGGTCTACGGTGGTTACGAGGGATTTGAAGCCTTCAATGTTGAAGTAGAATCTTCCTTCCATTAGAAGTGAGTGTTACGATCCGAGTTGAAGCTCCCTTCAGTAGTAGATGATAGCGAGATCAAGGGGTTGGAGCTCCTTCGGTAGCTTGGAGAATGAGAGAAGGTTATAGCCTTTAGCGAGGTAGATTTACGCATCTTGATATGAGTATGCATCAATACAATATTGTAAGAAATTTTCCATATAATAATAAATATTGAATAAAGAGACGACAACAATGGTGGTTTCTCCGTTGGGTTTCCACCTTAAATCTTGATGTTCATGCTCTTGTGTGATGATTTATTACGGTATTATGACACATAATTGCTACTTAAATATGTGATGCATAAGCTGATAAGGTAGGTTAAATAATGTTTACGAAATTTTATCTAAACAATAAATTTATCTCGATATACACAAGTTCACAATAGTGTATCCCGCGTATATATGGTAGTTGGTCTAATTAAAGTCATGTGTAGAAATCAATAAGAGAAAATTAAAAGATTGTGATTATTGAAAATATTGATTCACCCCCCCCCCCGAGTATTTTACGCAACAATTGGTATCAAAGTAGGTCCTTGAAGAAGCTTAATTTCTAGAAGGAAGATCAACTAAGATGAGAAATCAAGATGGGGAAAACATCTATCGAGGGCTTCCTCTCTTCAACGGAAACAATTTAATCTTCTTCTAGAAGACAAGGACAAGAACCTATCTTCGGTCTCTTGGAGCGAGATGTATGGGCTATAGTTGAAGGAGTTATCAATACCCAACTTTGGTTATGGTAGATGCAACAACAAGAAATAACTATGAAACCAATACCAAAGGTGGTCGATCCATTATTGGGAAGTTTGACTAAATCAAAATTTGTCAAAGTCATGATGTTGAATGCAATAGGAGATATGAGATAAAATCATTCGAGTTATGTGAAGGTGATGCCAAGGTAAAAGGGCTAAACTCCAAAATCCTCGAATTCAATATCGAAAAAATCGGGGGAATGCATAATGAGGAAAGCATTGGTAGTTTCTTTTTACGTCTAGATGATATTGTAAATCGTATGAGAAATACGGGTGAAACCATAATGACACTACTCTTGTAGAAAAGGTTTTAAGATCTGTAACTCCCAAATTCGAGTCAAAAATTGTAACTGTTGAAGAGAAGTAGGATCTACAAACTCTTACTATTATTCAACTTCATGGGATTACGACTACATGTGAAATGAGGAAATGAGGCCCATTTGAAGTCAAAGAAAGTTGTCTTCAAATTTACGCAAAGGAAAGTAAGTATAAGAACAAGAAGGATCGAGGTATATTTTGAAGAAGATGAGATAATTTTTTAAAGAAGCTACAACTTGGCTTTGGAAGGGTTCGGAAGTCGCTTCCTTTTAAATGTTTTCTTGTGGAATATTTGTTGGTCATTATGCGTTAAATGTCCCCATAAAGATAATCATGAAAAGGGAAAGGAAGTGGCAAAAAGGAATTAAGAAACAACTTATCAATAGAAAAGTTATGATACTCATGAAGGCAGGTGATGGTATATCAAATAGTGAAGAAGGAGAATGATCGAAGATATTAGAATGCTCATGGATTTTTAAAAGACTCTAGTGAGGCTAAAGATAATTTTATGGATGCTTTAGAGAAAATTATTTTCTTGAAGAAATAAATAACTCAAAATATGTTTGAAGAAAACAATTGCCATAGATACTCTAAAGAAGGTAGGTTACGAAAGGAGAACCACAATGATAAATTAGAATGTGAAATAGTAAGTCTAAGAAAGGAAATGGAAGAGAAATTGAAAACATTAAATATTATATTTGCTAAAGGATATAAACCTTAGAGAAATTATCAAGGTACAACGCTCCTCTTGTAAAGACATGTCTTAGATATATCGAGAATCCTCTCGGTCTTGACTCGCTATCAATCGACTAAAGCCATTTAGCAACATTTTGTCACTCAACAAAAGAGCAAAGAGACTACCCGGGTAAAAAAGCATGACCACTTCAATACGAGGAAGAACAATAACATAAATATCAATCGACGATTCTTCAAATAGAAGGTTTCATAATTGTATAAATTTCTTCGTTAATGGACAATGTTTCTCATGTCATAATTTTGGTCATAAAGATGTATAATATATTTGCATAAAAAACCATTAGGACCATAGAATGTAGAAAGCAAAGAAATGAGACTAGAGTAAAAAAAAAGAAATATAGCAACTTTTCTCCTCTTGGTGAAAATTGAATGTTCTGTGCAATAAATTTGGACATGAAGAATACGAATGCGGGGAGAAAAGAAAATTCGGCTAAAGAACATATACCCACAAATTCCAAGGTATGGAGAAAGAAGGACTCACAAGTTGAAAGGCTGTGGCATAGCATTATTTGGAGAAGGAGAAAAAAATCGATGGTACATTGATATGGCAGAATGCTCAAATCACATGATAGGTGATAAAAATAAACTGCTGCAATGCATTAGAGAAAAAAGAAAAGAATGTTACTTTTAGGAAATGACTCTCCTACTATCATTAAGGGTAAAGGTTCTATGTTTCTAAAATAAAGGTTAAAGCTAACAATGTTTTGTATGTGGATGGGTTAAAAGCATAACTTTTTAGTGTAAAACGAATGTGTGATCGAGGAAATGAAGTTGTCTTTAGTTCAAAAGAATGTGTGAGTACGTGAACTTGACACGGGGAAAAACGGTAATAAAAGGAACTAGAACACCAAGCAATATGTATATATTGAAAGGTGGCCAAGAAAATTCTACTTAAGGTAAATATACATAGGGTGGTTATGGCACGAGAAGAGTGGGACATCCCGACACCTTCTCTCAAATAAGAAAATCGAGTAGACTCAAAGTTGTTCGTGATCTTCCCGGCATCCTGCACAGTACCATATGCAAATCATGCCGAGTTTGGTAAGCAAACCGGAGAGTGCAATTCAATGCCCAAATAAGGATCAGCAGGTAAGCCTCTTGACTTATACATAATGATCTACGTGGTTACGTAAGGAAAAAGTCACCTCGTGGAGAACAATACTATATTTTATTTCTTGATGACTTCTCTAGAATGTGTTGGATCGGTTTACTAAAACATAAATATGAAGCATTTGAAAAATTTAAGATCTTCAAATATTTGGTTGAAAATGAATTAGATATAAAAATCAAATGTCTTAGATGTGAACGAGGAGGAGAATATATATCAAATAGATTATTTGATTTTAGTGAACACTCATGGCATAAAAGATAGTTTTCTATGGTTAGAACCCCACAACAATTGGCGTGGCGAGAGAAAGAATAGATAGAACGAGTTCAACGGATAGCTCGTGCTATGTTTGATAAGATACGCAACTCTACAGTACCTTTACCCAGGGAGAAGCATCACATCTTGCAGGTAAATATTCTTAACAAGGCTCATGTTCATGTGGACATTGATAAAACTCCTTATGAGCTCTAGTATATGGTAATCTTCCCACTATAAAGTATTTTAGAGTTTTGGAAGCAAGTGGTTATCAAGAAAAATGATGAAAAACTTAGTAAGTTTGAGCCTAGGAAGATGAGATGAAGGAATATTTCTTGGTTACTCTTCTAGAATTAAAGCATATAAATGTTACAATAAAATACTTCGGAATATTATTGAATGTAGTGATGTTGTAATTGATGAGTCTTTAGCAAGCTCTAAAAAAAGGAAATAACAACAACAAATGAAGATGATGATGATGTATATTTTTCCTCATCAAATACCAAAAATATAGAGAAGGAGAAACGCAATGAAGCACGAGAAGAAGATATATATAAAAAGGCTCATCCGGTATGTTCAAAAGAATCATCAAAGATCCCAATTTTGGGAAAAGGGATCGGAGTGTCGAACAAGAAGAACTCTTGTAGTATCCCTAGCTATCTAAATTCTTATCGACAATGAACCACCAAATGTAAATCAAGATAGTAAAGATGAATGTTTGATTCAAGCCACGAATGAAGAACTCGTCCCAGTTAGAAAAGAATCATACTTGGGTGGATTCCAATGCACGATGATAAAAATGTTATTGGAACAAAATGGATATTCAAAAACAAGTTAAATGAAAATGGAGATATTATAGAACTAAAGCTAGACTTGTTTGTAAGGTATGCTCAACAAGAAGGTATAGACTTTGAAAACATTTTCTCTTATAGCAGGACTTGAAGCCATAAGAATGTTCCTTTCTTTTTCAAGTTTTCAACAATTCAAACTTTATGAAGTGGATGTAAAATACTTTCCTCAATGGTGATCTAAAAGAAGAAGTTTATAGAACAACGAAGGATTCATTACGGTAAATGATGAAGAAGAATTGTTTGAAAACTTAAAAGGCTTTATATGGTCTCAAACATGCTCCTTGGGCATGGTACTATCGTCTTGACAAATATATTCAACAACAAGATTTCACAAAGAGGATGTTGAGAATAAATTATACACCAAAATTGAGAATGATAAACTATTGATTATTGTTGTGTATGTTGATGACATCATTTTTGGAAGTAATGAAGAGTCCATGAGTCAAAAAATATCTTTTGTTGTATCCAGCAAAATTTGAAATGTCATTACTTGGGGAACCTTAACATATTTTCTTGACTTCTGATGCAACAGAAACAACAGATGGCATATTTCTATCACAAGCAAAATATCTTAAAGAAAATTCTAAATAAGTATGGGGTGGAAAGCCACAAAACCTGTGAGTACTCAATGGTAACTTGATATAACCTCGGTTCTCATGATGATTCTCCCATGGTGAATCAACCGGAGTATAGAACCGGTATTGGAAGTCTTCTTTATATAATCGGGGACAGGGCCGGGCATTGTAAATAGGTTGGGATTGTTGGATGATTCCCAGAGAAGTTAATCCAAAGTGTCTCACCTTAGTGTTTGTAAAAATAATATTCAAATATCTACAAGGGACTCAAGACTTTGGTCTATGGTATCCAAAGAATACTGATATCACTCTTCATGCTTACACAGATGTGAATTGGGCTTGAAATGTTGATGATTGAAAAATCACTAGTGGCGGTGAATTCTATATGGGGCCCCAATTAGTATCTTGGTTCAGAAAGAAACAAATTTCTTTTGCCTTATCTACAACAGAAGCATAATATGTAGTTGTCACATCCTGTTTCACATAGCTTCTTTGGATGATGCATACATTACAATATATTCAAGTCAAATGTTCACCTCCCATCTCAATTCTATGTGATAATACAAGTGCCGTTAGTATCTCTAAAAATATTGTTATGCATTCCAAGACCGAGCACATTCCTATAAAATTATCAGATTCCTACATGAAAAAGTGCTTGAAAAAAAGGTTAGTAGGAGTATGTTCCCTCCAAAAGAAAAAAGTTGTAGATATATTTACTAAACCTCTTGAGGGAAGCATTCGAATATCTCGGACGAGAAGTTGCCAGGAGTTGTCTACTTGCCTCTCTTATCAAATTTTCTTAATTTCAAAAAGATTAAATTCGGTACTTTTGGTTTCATAAACGAGAATCACGTATATACGCGAGTTTCTATACATGTAAAAACCACATATGGTTTCAGCGATAGAAATTCTGCAGGTCGATTTTCAAAACAATACGTGGGTACTGTTAGGTTGATCTATTTTTTTTCCAATATTCATGTTAACATACCTTTCTTTGATATTTATTTCCTTGATGAATATGCCTTGATGATTTGGTTGTTTAAGGTGTTGAGGATGCACAAGTTTAGGAGGAATACTGCCTGGGTGAAAAGGATAAATTATTTGGCTTTACGTTGGTTTTGTGTTATGATCTCCTATTTTAGATTCTTTGGTTTTTGGTTATAAAATTCATATACGTAATTTGATGAAAAGGTCATGTATTGATACCTATGATGTAAATTTTTATATTAAGTCATTTAAGGAATAGTTCAAATTTGTAAACCCACTTGGTCGGGAAGTTGAGTCAAATATGTAATCCCCTTGGTTGGATCATTGATGTAAGTATGAGTCCTTGGTGATACTCGGTTGAGTCATAGATTCATCTAGCAATAAGAAAAATATGTACGAAGATTCGCGCATGAACTCGAAGGAACATGGTAATTTTTATTGCACATCAAATCTACGGAGAACTCTTGTTTCTACAAGGGAAGAGAGAAACCTTGTTTTTATTGATAAACCCTTTACCCTTCATGTAAAGAGGAGAGCATATTGGTGTTTGAATAATTTTATGATTAATGTATACATGTTGTGGTCATCCAAACCCGATCATGGTTTCCATCGAGTCCAAGGGGATATTGTTGCAATATGATGCAATATAATGTTTTCCTTGATGGCAACCTACTTGATAAAAAGTTGTCCTTGATGAAACCTAATTGATGAGTTGCCTTTTGATAAGAAACCTGTGTTAAAGATGTAAAAATGATGTATCTACGAGTCGGTTCGAAAGTGGAAAGAGAAAGGTAATCCATTTTAGGATCGGAGAAATGATAAATATAATATGTCTGGCTAGGTTTGATGAGAACGTACATACACTACTTGGTATATAAGCAACCCACGTATCCATACAAAAGTAGTATATTCACAAGGTATTATAAAGAGAAGTTGCGTATACACACGGGTACGAAGAAGCAAAGTCGTGTATGCCTTTTGCACACTACTCAATTTATGATACCAAGGGGCATTACCATGGTATTATTATAGTATTGAGCGTTGTGTCATATATTGGATTAGTGCAAGAATACCATCATATCTTCATGGTTTGGCTCATGGTATTGGTAAATGCTAAAATTATATAAGGAGAAGAGGTCATAATGCATGGTGTGAATGTGGAAGGTTTTCATGAATACCTCTCTCTCAAGAATATCTACATGGGATGAACTTTGTTTTATTGGTAGATATGAAACTATGATGCACCCTTGGATACAATGATGGATCTGGATCTCTGAACCTAAAGTATTTATGTATTTTATCTATTGAAGAGATAGTTGGATCTGTATTTGGCGCATGTTTGCTGAAGTAAAGTGAAGAAATATGGGTAAGTATATAGATACGAAACATTTTGTAAAATTAATATTCTGAGATCCATACACTAGTTCATCTCGGTGGCTTAGTATATACGTGGTTTTGTCTCGGAAAAAAGCGCATATGGAAGCCGAGGGTTTACGAAGACTTTTACTGAAGGTTGTTTTTTTATTCTTGCTATATTTTTGTTTTATCCAATGAAATCTTTATTGAATGCAGGTTGCTTGAATATTGTGTATCTTTGCTAAGTTGAATATTTACAAATATGATTAATGAGTGAGTAAATATGTTTAATGATAAGCGGGCGGAATAAGGGCTCTAGATTACGAAAATATATCGGGCGAAAGCGTCGGTTGGTTTTGAATTGATTATATTTTGTAAATTCGATATTCTCATATCTATACATATTAGGGTGGTGTGAAGGAAAGCGTGTATACACGTGGTATCGATAAAGTGAAGTAGTGTATGTATTTTATGATAATGAATGATCGGTCTTAGAGATTTTTCTACATAATGATTAAAGAATCTTGGTTTATTCATGCTTTCTGCAGTTACGATTGATCTTCTTGTTTTGATTGAAGTTTTGGTTAAGTTCATTTTGATGATCTTTATGACGAGTTAATATTGAAGGCTGTGGGATATAGTGTGAAAATTATGAAATAGGGTTTGTAGTTGTTAGGGGGTTGAAGCCTTTATTGTGATAGAAAACTACGCGGTAGAAAATTTGGTGTTACGATTAGGGGGTTGAAGCTCCCTTCTAGTAATGGTTGGTAAATGAGATTAGGTGGAGCTCCTTCCAATAGTATTTGGAGAAAGAGAAGGTTGTAGCCTTCTTCGGTAGATACCTACGTAACGTATGAGTGCGTTGAAGTACACTATTGTAAGTAGTTTTAAAATTGTAATAGATATTGAAGACAAAAGCGAGGAAGCCGATGCTTGGGTGGTTTCTCTCGAATTGGGTTTCCACCCATGTAAATCTTACAGTGTTCATTCTCTTCTGTGATTATGACTAGTTATTATTTCACATATTTACTACTTAAATATACGATGCATAATGGATAAGCTGGGTTGTAAGAAATGTTTTACAGCATGGTGCATAAACAATAAATTTATCTTAGTATATGCAAGTTCTTCTTAGCATATGTGTGCATATACGCCTAACGTTGGGCTAATAAAATTTGCATATAAAAATCGATCAGAGAAAAGTAAAATATTGTGATTATTGAAAATGTTTATTCACCCCCCCCCCCTCTTAGTATTTTTCCCAACACAAAATCCTTGATATCTAACCCTGCGTGTGAAGGGTATGAAAATTAATGCTAAACTTCGACATATCTTGGTCCCTTTCGTGTTTGCATTGTGGTCCACTTTATGTATTTATCTTCCTAGCTCGCAACAAGGAAATATTATTCCTTGATGGAATCTTGAAAAGAATTCAAATTGGATTAAGATGAAAATAGTGAGGGGCTACCTCTAATCCTTCTTCTCATTGTAGGTTTCCCACTATTTCTTGATGTGGGGGGTGACTTTAAGAAGTCAAAAGTAATCTTTTCTAGTTAGAAAAATCACAAAGTAGAAGAAAATCCTTCCAACATGTTTAACCATTTATATATATGGTAACATCATCTATCTAGCCTTCATATATGGTAATTTAAAGTTACATTGTACCTTAAGTAGGTGTTACCTCCGGAGTTAGTTGTTGGGTGAAGATGTCGCATATTACCTGACCACTCAAAGCTCGGCAAAATTTGTCATCATCGCGTTGCTTTGTCCTCGAGGAATATTCGCGTAATATTTTGAAATGGTTTCATAATCCCTTGTATTTATTTTTCTTCCATAATGGGAGGGCATCGGGAGGTCGGTAGGACAATCGTGCAAAGGTTTAACCCGATTCGGTGTAACTCCTTATACCCTAACCTCATTGAAATGAAAAAAGCCGAGAGGAGAAATACCGATCGATTTGATACCATTGATACATATTTATGGAAAGGGAACCCAAATGAAATATGGATATAAATAGAAACATAAATACATAACAAAATTAAGAGAAACTTCAATTCCTTAATGGCAAAGTCTTGAAAATTGTTTACATGGAGAATGAAATAAAGCAACTCGGTAAATGGTAGCTTATCTATACGAACAAATGTGGCCACTACATGCCTTATAAACCATACCTTTGAGACTTAAAAGCCTATTTATTATTTTGAAATAAGGAAAAACTCTAAACATCAAATCACGTAACCTAAAGGATAAGAAGTGAAACATTTGCGGGCCCCATTGAGGAAAATTGGTACATAGAATTCCTAGGGTTGTAACTTTCAGAACAAAATCTACATTTGATGTATATGATACCTCGTTAAAAATATATATACGAGGACTAAAACTTATAGCAGCAAACCCTACTATAAAATGCAAGTCTATTAGTTTTCCAAGAAAACGTCATTGAGGCCTCACGATGACTCTAGTAGTTCAAGAACCGAAAACAACCTAAAATAGTAGATTTTAATACAATTAAGAAATTAAATAAATAATGATACGATGCTCGGAGTTCGATTAGAATAGGTAGCTGAGCATAGTATCCACCTATATTTTTCTCCTTGAGAAGTTGTTTGTGTGTGGATGAGCTCGGAGAATTCTTCTCAAACCCTATGTGAAGTGAGTGAATGATGATTGGGTGCTTGTCATTTGTATGAATGGAAATATTATTCATATTGTTGTTTATTTGGAAATTATTTTGTTTTATGGCCTTGAAATCATGTGATTCTATTTGTTTCCTTTTGTCGTAATGTATTGTTGATTGCATTGGTCCTAGTCATAATTTGTACCTCAATTTTTTGATGTTCATTTAACTTAAAAAGTTGTTTTTAATATTCACTCAAAGGGAAGTTAGTCATGGATCAAAATCAAACCTTTTTTTTTTTGTTGTAGACTATGTAGTCTCTCTTGGAGACTTTATAAAATAAGGCATGCTTTTGAATGGAAAAGGGGTGTAATATTTCCAAAATTTAGCCTTGACTAAATGGAATATTATAGTTTGTTTTATCATTAGGTAGGTAAATAAGTGGGTGGGAAGGCCCATAAAAGCTCCTAAGGAGGAGGAATACTAACACTCCTAATGTGAAAGGAGGAAGAATAGAGGCAAATTTGTATTAAGCACCTTTGGGTGTGAATTGGAGGGGGATACATGTTCAATAGGTCAACTTTGACCAAGTCAACAACTGTGTATTTGTCATCGGAGGAGTGGCATACATGATGAGACAACACAATTTTAGTGGAGGAAATATTGCATGAAGAAAGCTTAGTGGAAAGTATTGATGGGACCCACGGTGTTGAGAGAGAGCTCACACACTATATATAGAGGGGGACCATTTTATTCATGTTTTAGATTGTCATTTTGATATTGGTCTATTTAGACTTTGCTTCCTTTTGTTGTTTAGCCGGGGGTTGTTCTGCTACATTTGCTTTCAAGGAGTGTTCACGATCGGGAATCCCTACCTCATCTTCGGGGAAGGAGAGGTTCTTTGGGCTAAATATCCTCATTAAGATTACATCGAAGGCACTCATGCCTTTCTGATACGGTTTACGTTTAGATACGGGTTGTGTTGCGGGATGCGACAAAGGAGGATCACATACGGCTCATTTACAGGCTTCTTTATCGGTGGAGAGGTAGCTTCTATCCATTGGGATCATCAAGGAGGGCTCTTAGGAATATTTATACATATTTTGCATCGGGCCAACCATATACCATCCCTCATAGTGCGATTTACAAGCGGAACTATGTTATTTTTTAGTGACGATTCTTGGGAGGGTTCATTTTAGCTCATCGGGGAGGGGTCTGTTACGAGTATAGGGATCAACCTTCTGTTATAAATACCATTTGAGGAGGAAATAAAATTGAATTTCATAGCCTCATTCTCTTCGGTTTCGGTTTGTAGTGACATCTCGGCCAGTAGGGTTATTTGTCACATTGTGAATTTCTGGGTATTTCTAGCAATCTTTCACGGTTGGCTGAAAATCATGTATTAAAACCCACATCTTCTTTTAAGGAATTTATTTTGTTTCTATCAGCCATATTTAATTTATTTATGTTTATAGCAACAACTACACTAATATAGATATATACTTGTCACTTCTCTCACGGCATTCTATACGATTTGCGGCAACTCATGTTCGATTGTTCGATTATTGGAGGCTTGTTCTTATTACTTGAGTGGCTTGACCCTCGATATATTTTTGTATATTGTTGCTGATATCTTAATAAAATGATGACCCTTATTGATCCCTCTTATTTCATGTTTAGATTTTTGTGTTTTACATTATTATGTCTTTGTATTCTTGCTATTTCCATTTTGGGGAATATTACGGTGGTATCGGAAGCATAATCTTGGCTCGACACATTGCATTCAAGACATTATACCATTAGGAGGAGAAGCTTCTCATGAAAAGAAAGAGAATTTGTATGGAAGAAACAAGGGCATGACTTCATTATTTGGATAAATGAAGGAAGAGAGGATCTCCGACTTCTTTTTTCAAGCGCATGAAAAATCTCAAGGAAGATCTCAAGGAGATGAGGAGAGGTGTAGAAAAATTCCAAGAGGTTTTTGAAAGTGAAGAAAGCCACATATATTCACATTATGGGTGTTTAAATTCAGCCAAAAATGCAAACCCACATCACAGTTTATTGCCCACATTCAACTGTAAAAGATGATGGAGGAAGAAGATACACCAAGGAGGAGACCTTGAGTGACTATCCTCGGAGTATAGGTCTCAATCCTTGGATATTCAAAAAGCTCTTGGAATTCATGGCTTTTTCCCAACTCAAGGAAGACGAGAGAAGATCAAAAACCATAATAGAAGCAAGAGAGGTAGAAGATATTTCTATCTAACTTTGATGGATTAGCAAAGTTCACGACGAAAGCTTGGAGTGAGAGCTAGATTCTTATTTCCCGGCTACCCAAGTTTGAGAAAAGGAGGCAATTAGGTAAACGACCTTGCACCTTAAAGGTATGGCCCATGATTGGTGGTTTTGAATTTCTACTTCTTTTCAACATGAAAATTTAAATACTCATGAAAGGTTCACTAAGTGGTGAGAAGATTTTCTATCAAACATTGTGAAACATCTTTTGTTGAACCTTGAAAACTCAAAACCTTTGCCTTGTTTGAGAGATCTATTTTACCAACTCCACTCCATATTATTTCTATTGAAGGGATAAAAACATGCATAAAACCTTGCCAAGAGAAAGATCCCCACTTCTTGAAGAGCCCTATTCTATGGATGAAGACATGGAGATTCCTCCTTCGAAGACCAAGATCTAGGGTCACTCATTGATGATGAGGCATTTTCACATATTGATGAAGGGGATGAGGATAAAAGATAACAACACTATACTATTAGGAGAAGATCCATCACCCCATGGAGATGGGAAGGGATCCGTTTCTTCCATTAGATGAGCCTTGTATCTTTGCAAGGAGTTCCAAATGATATAACATGTGGGAACCAAAGCACAATTTCGAAGCAACATGTATAAGTTATTGTGGATTGTGAATCTTGGCGGATGGAAAGGAGAAGGAAGGAAGGATCAACATCGAGGGATGATGAGAATTCACCCTTATCTATTTCGGAGGTTTACGCACAAAAATAAGGAGACTTTGTTACGCGGTGAAAAGAGGGAGGAACAAATCGGTCCAGCTCATATATACGGTCCACTTCATATTTTGATGTCCCACTACATGGGGACATTCCACAGAGAGCCACGGAGATCTAGAGTCCCGGTGAGACACATATTTCCATTTAGTTCACCACTCTTAGATCCCATATGGGTGGATACTGCTGGAGGGTCTAGTAAACGCGAGTCTGGGATAGACTCGAGGAGGAGAGGAGACATTCTACCATTTTCGACGTACTCACTCTCTTTACATATTGTCTCACATTTGTGAGGAGTTGTTGCGGTGATGGAGGATGGCACCACCATGGTGCAAAGGAGCTGCTCCATGGATTTGGAGAAATAGAGGATAATTCCTTTGAGAAGGAATCCTCCATGTATGGGAGTATATGGAGGGCACTCATGCTTACCTTGCCCAAGATTAGGAGGTTCTTTTTGGATGGTAGCTTCTCATGGGAGGCCAACTTCCAAAGGCTACACCACTTATAATTGAGCATGATAAGTTCCTTGGAGAATGGGCATGGCAGCACTTTGGAGGATGAATTTGGCATGAGGGATGTCGAGGAGGAGAAGATATCATCATGTGGGGAGCTTCACATTTAGGATCTTTAGTGTTGTCTCTTAGGAGGGAGTTGATCCATATTGGAGATCTCAACTTTTGGTAGATTACTCAAAGGATCTTGGTGCCATGATTCTTGATGTCCCAGAGGAGATGATAGATACATGGTGGATGATGAGGTCATATATTCTTATGGAAAAAGTCTTCTTGACTAGAATTCTAAGCCTCGAGAGAAGCTACTACATGCAACACATGTGAACTTTCTTTCCATGCACTTTGATGCACTTATCATTCCTTGATGGAGAGTTCACTTGAGAAGTCAATAGGATGTATATTAGCATATGGAGAGATGCATATCCTGGATGATGATGGAGATTTTGTCACAACCACTTCCCTACTCATTGAAAGAGAGGGAGAACTTACAATTGAGCCATTTCGGCTCAATGACCAAGGTACATAGTAGAGGATGTATATTTATGCATGATGATTTTTACTTCTTTACTTTTTGTGAGAATCATGTTGTACCAAGGAGGATTATTCCTTCTTGTATACGGTATTGTGATGTAATTAAGGCCATTTTCAGCATTGATGTTGGCCATGCTATTGATGGTTTGTGGGGAGGCCACGTGATTTTTGGTGTGCACCCTTGGCACCACATGTTACTTTTGTGATCCATATTGTAACATGATTGTGGCACCAAACAAGTCATTGGTACTTGTTATTTGTTTTGAGGCGGGAAAGGGATTCAACTTGTCTTTGGTTCCATATGTGGAACTATGATCCACCTCTTGATTGTTATGTGGCAACTTGTTTTCATTGGTTTTTGCTTTGCATATTTTGATGATGTTCTTATGTTTATGGGAAGCTTTGTTGGAAGGTGGCACGAAGTTGAAGGTGCCCACATTGGGATTATGATTCTCCATAATTTATATATTACATGTTTTAGAAGAGACCATGGTAAAACCATGGTTTCCACACTACATCTCTTTTTTTCACGTGGGAGGAGCCATTTTGAAGAACTTGAGTTCTTGGAGGAGGCACTTCATAGATGTTTTGTTTGGTGGAGTGACTTGGGTCATTCTTGCGAGGCCATAGTATTTCTGACCCAAGATCCTTAACATCCCCATACATACCATAAATGGAGAGAGAAACAACTTGGGTGGAAAAATTTAATCTCTCTATGCGGCCCCAATACATTGCATAAACCGGGGGGTTGAGGATTTCTTTGACGAGCTACCTAGAATAGCTCATTTTCATTTGGATGATAGCATGCACATGGGATTCTCTCATTGGAAATGAGATCCCCTATGTTTTCATCAATCCTACCTTGAGGCCATTGGATAGCAAGAAGGTTTCCACTTACACACCTTACACTTTTTCATGATGTGAGCCATTTGAGTTTGCATACTTGGGGAGGAACCATTGGAGGAAGATTTATTGCGGTGTGCCGAAGGCGGTGGTGGGGACACGGGAGAAAGGCCACAAGAAGAGGAAGGGAGGAATTTTTCTCCACCTTTAAAGTTTCTTGAGGACAAGCAGCATTTTGGAGGGAGAATTTGTAATATTCCCAAAATTTAACCTTGACTAAATGGAATATTATAGTTTTTTTTATCATTAGGTAGGTAAATAGGTGGGTGGGAAGGCCTGAAATCTCTTTAGGAGAATAATAACACTCTAATGTGAAAGGAGGAAGAATAGCGGTGATTGGATTAAGCACCTTTGGGCATGAATTCGAGAGGATACATGTTGAATAGGTCAATTTTGACCAAGTCAATAACGTTGTCATGGAGGAGTGACATACGTTATCGGATAGCACGGTTTTAGTGGAAAACTTCCATGAATTAGTGGAAAGTATGGATGGGACCCACGAGGGCTTCACTCAATGAACCTCTAACATATCACGTGTGATCACAGCATATTAAACAACACCCTTAATTTGAGTACATATTGGAAAACACCTTTTAAATTCATATTATCTAAGCCCCTCCCAATATGAACCCAATACACCTTCCCAATCTAAAGCCCCTACTTTCACTATATATTATAGATATCCATTTTCATTAAAAAAATTTATACCCCTTTATATTTTCATTACCTTTGAGCTCCATTTTGTTGTGAAATCAGCTCCGGAGAAATATAGAAGAAAAGAGATATCAATGCCTTAGAAATAAGCCACTTTGAGGGGGCAACCTCCAATACATTACATGAATGAACAATTCTTGGATGATACAAATTAAAAAACCTCCTTTCTATATATAGGAGTCCATAGGGCCACAATGTAGTCCTAGCCGACCTAACAATAATAATTTTAAAGGAACCTGATAATAACAATATGGGGTTACAAGGGTACAATAATAACGATAAAGGGGGTTACACTATGACAATAACGATTTATACTAGTAATATAGGGACCTAACATGCCCTTCTCCTTCAAGTGTTGTCCTCAATGCTTGAGTAGCTGCGGGTGCTTACGTATAAAATATTCATCCTCCGATGTGGAATCTTCGGTGGGTAAGTTCTTCCACTTAATGAGATATAAATTGATCGATTCCATAGTTGTCGAATTCGGATTTTCGTGGTAGCCGGTTCCAATATAGTTTTTCCTTCCTCATCAAGTTAAAATATTGTTTGAGCGGAACATTTTCACCTATAACCTTCTTTAATCATGAAACATGGAAAATTGGATGCACTCGTGAAGAAGCATGAAGCTCCAATTTTTATGCTATAATGTGATATTTTGCAACACCTTGTAAGGACCATAGTAATTTGGTGATAATTTATTATCCTTCTTAGCTTGCTTCGAGGACATTTTTTTGTATGGTTGTAGTCATAAAAATACCCGAGTCTCCTACATCAAAAAATTCTCTTGCGGCGATGTTGATCTACTTGTTGTTTCATTCGATTTTGTGCCAAATTTGCAAATTTTGTCCTTTAAGAAGTTGGAGAACTTCTTGTTGATGCTCGATGTGATATTCACTACTAACCTTCGAATTTTCTCTTAAATATGATGTGATGGATGGTGGATGATATCCATAATGTGCCATAATTGGGCTCATTTTTAACATGATATGGAAGGAAGTGTTATACCACCATTCGGCGGTAACCACTTGATCCATTGTGTTTGTTTATCGGATACAAAATACTTAAAATATATCCTTGAAACATTTATTTACTATCTCGGTTTGACCATTGGATTGAGGGATGATAAGATGAGCTATGAGCTAATTGGTACCAGAACAATAACTCGAGTCAAAAATTTCCGGTAAATAGGATCTACGCCGCTCACAATAACCCTTGGTTTTCCATGTAACTTTTTTAGTTGTGTCCATAAATGTAGTAGTAATTTTACTTGCTTTAAATGGATGATATAATGCACAAAAGTGTATGCCTTGGAAATTCTATCAACTACTGTGATGACACTCTTTCCTTGAATTAGGTAAATGCAACGATAGAATCCATTGAAATCTCCTCCCAACGTTTACTTAGATGGATAAAGGTTGTAGAAGACCCGGTCTTAATTGTATAAACTTTATTATGACGGAAAACCAAAAATTTCGCCACAAACTTTTGAATATCATATTTAAGGCCATCCCAAAAAAATCTTTCTTCACCGTGATGAGATTTTAAAATCACAGGTGTCCTCCTAAAGGAGAAGTGTTCAATTCAAAAGAATATTTTGTTTTAGTTGGGAATTCTTACAAAGATATAAGCGGTCTTTCTACCATAAGGAATCATTTTTCCAACTAAATGTATCGGATGTACTAGAGGATATTCTTGCCCAACTTTTTAAATAAGTGTCCAAACTTCTTCATCCTTCTTCCATTCATCTCTTGTATGCAGTTATCCAATATGGTTCGATAATATAAATGGCACAAAGCAATGCTTCCACCTCTTCATTCTTTCTTGAGTGCATCCATTATTGCTTCCCTTTTTGTATATTATTTCAAAGTCATAACCCAACATATTTGTGACCCATTTTTAACTCTTCTAAAGATAGTATTTGTTCCAAAATATGTTTAGGAATATCTGTAGTTAGTTTTACCTTGAAGTGTCTTCCCATTAGGTAAGTTCTCCATTTTCTTTAGTGCATGTGATGTGCTAACATTTCCTTCTCACAAATAGGTTTTTGTAAATGCTGCTTTGATTGGACGACTTTGAAAAGCAACGGGTCTTCCTTCTTGCATTAAAACAACACCAAGATTCCATTCTGCAGGCATCACATTCCATAAGAAAGGTTTTGAAGTCTAGCGTGGCTAAGACCGGTGCTAGGCACATTGCCTCTTTAAGATGTTCAAAGGCCTTAGTTGCTTCAAGAGTCCATGAAAATACATCTTTTCTTCTTAATGAGTTGTTTGAGTCTTTGCCCCATTCTCCCATAATTCTTAACAAACTTGTGATAATACCACTGTTAACACAAGAAATCCTCGCAAATTCTTTATGGTTGCAGGGACTTTCCATTCCTTAATGGCTTTAATTTTGTTAGGGTCTACCTTAACACTTTTATGAATACAATATGACCTAGATATTCCACCTCTTGTATAAAAGAAACATTTGGATGTTTTTGCATATAATTGTTTGTCTGCCAATAG
The DNA here is from genome assembly GCA_034641835.2 of Pinus albicaulis. Classification (NCBI taxonomy): domain Eukaryota; kingdom Viridiplantae; phylum Streptophyta; class Pinopsida; order Pinales; family Pinaceae; genus Pinus; species Pinus albicaulis. The sequence goes on from CM076584.1 coordinate 415,497,818, forward strand.
TTTGAGCACCCTTTCAACATGTTGAACATGATCCTTCAGACCTATTGTAGATTAGTATATCATCAAAAAATACTAGCACGATTTTCTAAGGAAGGGTTTGAAAATGGAATTCATCAACCCTTGAAATGTATAAGGTGCATTGGTAAGGCCAAAAGCATGACCAGAATTCATAATGACCCTCATGAATTGAAATGTTGTTTTATGAATATATTTAGTCTCATTTTAATTTGATGATATCTGAATGAAGATCAACTTGGTGAAATAAATTTCTCAATGTAATTCATGCAATAATTCATCGATCACGGGAATGGAAAATTTATCTTTAATGGTGAGCTTATTGAACTCCCTATAATTGGGACACATGTGCCATGATCCATCAACTTGTGTACCCATACTACGGGAGGCAGAGAAAAGAACTTTGACTAGGTTAAATTATACTACCCTCTAACATTTTGCAATCATACGTTGAAATTCCTCTTTTGGACATAAGGATATCTGTAGGTCGGATGTTTGGAGGAACACTTCAGGAATCAAAATGAATAGCATGATCATGATCATGAATAGGTGGGGAGTCCTTTGAGAGTATCAAACACATTGGAATGATTGTCCAAGACTCTTTGGAGATGCAGGAGAAATAGATGATTTTGATGTTGGAACTTCTAGTGAGCATGGTGTACGGTGTCGTTGTTCTTTCTTCGGAAGATTTGTCATGACATTAGAGCTTATTATCTTTCCTAGCTTCCACAACGATACCACATTAATTCAATTTCCTTTCCTTAGAAAAATTTTTCAAGAAATGTTCTTGAAAATTAGAAAGCTACCGTCCCCAAATATTGTAACCATTGTACTCCTAATACGACATCGGCACCTCCCATTGGGATGGAAAGCATTGGAATATTAAATAAATATTCCCCCATGGATAACTTGATATTATGGCATTTTCGAGAGAAATTTATAGCTCCTCCATTTGCAACCATCACTTGACATTCTGGTACTGGAAATTATAGGAAACAATTCAATTCCTTGGCTACCTTACAATGAATAAAATTATGGGTACTACCTAAATCCAATCAACACTATTACCTTTTTCTTCTTGATATGTCCTTCTATATTGAAGTTGAGGTAAATGCTTAATTCTGCAATGCATTACATGATATGGTCGGACTCATTTCTTCCTCTTCTAGGGTTGGTTCTGGTGTATATCCTCTTCCTATTCATTTTCTTCTTCCTCTTCACAATATATGTAAATAATTTCTTCTCGACACACTTATGACCTTTGAGTATTACTTGTTATCACCAACTATAGCAAAGCCCTTTTTGCTCTTTTTCTTCCAATTGTTGTGGTGTCAACCTTGTGAGTTGTTTAAATCTAGGAGTAGCTACAATTCCCTCTTTACCAAGTGAGGTAGAGCTTCCTTGGCGCCATAATTTTACATTCAATTTTTCTTTCCAACACCGAATGCCTTCTCCAATAAATCGGGTTCCAAAACGCAAACTTCATGTTGGATGTTATCCTTTAAAGTACCTATGAAGAGATCAATCATGTGTTATTTGTAATAACGGTTACCCTTATATTCAATTTTGGAAGTCCTCAATGTATACACTAAACCCTTTTGTTTGAGATTTATCAATTGGCTAAAGAAGGTTTTCTCTTTGTATCCTCATAATGTGCTATCATTCCTAAAGTAAGGGTACAGTATTAACAATTTTTTATGGGATCAAAGCCATCGATACCATACAAATGTATTTTTTTTTCTAGATGTAAAAGTTGCAATGCATACCTTTTGTATGCTTTTGCACATTATTGAGATCAAAATATTGCTCCATATACGTATCATGTTATGGGATCCTTGCCATCAACTTCCTCATATCCACTTTGATCTGGTGGTTCTTCTGTAATATTAAAAATTTGTAAATCATGATCATCATTTATTTTGTTCTCATCATTTGATTTCCCTCTACTATCTTTTCATTAGGAAACTTTGTATGTTTTGTCAAGCTTAGTCATGTTCTTTTAGATCATTCTTCATGTTTTCCATTTTAGCTTCCATGCCAACTTCCATGCTATCCATCTTAGCTTCCAAACCATTAATCTTCGCTTCCGCATTTCTTAAACCATCTATCTTAGTTTTCCATGCCTTTCTTCTAACTTCCATTTCATTTTTTGTTGCTCTTTGCGATAGCAAAAATTTTAGTGCACTTTCTCTTGGAGATTTTGATATCTCCAGGTTGCATATATATATATATATATATATATATATTAAGAATATTGTTTTATATTTATATGCAGAAACAATTTTTTGAAATAAGGGTTTTTCATTTGTGACATTTATAAGTTTATCGAAGTAATTTAAAATGACTCATGTAAGTTAAAAAAAAAAAAACACTTATGTAAGGATCGAAATTGTGCATTTTCTAATGGCTCTTATGAATTTTCTTTGCTTGGGTAGTTTAGAAGCACTTGAATTCTTTGAAATAGTTTGAAATTTGTACTTTTTTTATATGTATGGAACGTCGGTTATAGTGAAACTTGGTTTAAGGCCAAAGGAAATGATTATTCACAACTGTACCATTCTCTCAAATATAGTTAGGACCACATGTATACTTTATGCAGAGGCCAAGCCCAAACATTCCATCATATCTAAGGGTACAACTACCTCCTCCACTCACAAAGACATATCCTACAAGGCTACCTTCGTGTGCTCCACAATATTATTATGTTACACGACCTTTATGGACTTACATTTACGGAAAACCTATTGTTGATGGTTTTGAAAATTCATGAACCAAAGGGTCTCCCATGAAGTCCCAATTAGACCTCACCTGGGCCCAAAGTAGGAGCTCATTCAGAGTATTTTCCTAAGCACCACATAACTGTAAATTTTCCCTTGGTTGTAATTTATAACATAAGAGTATGCACATAACCTTTGAAATTTTCAAGTAAGCTTACATTTTGGAACAATAATTGAAATGTGTAAAGAGAGTTTTTCATCAAATGAGTAAATAGTGAGTCTATAAGGAAATTTATAGTACTACTAAGAAAGGCACACGAGGGAAAGGAAATATTAAGTATTATCTAGTGGAAACAATTCCCTAATTACTTGATCATTAAATAAAATACTGTACACAAACAACAAGATAATAACCAAATCAGCAAGTAGTTAAATTTCCTTGGTACATATAGATATAACAAATCTTGCAAATATCAAAAGATAGTCTTACAATATTCATGATACGTACATGAAAATTTATTTAACATTGATTAGAATTATGAGTGAAAAACCTAAGTAAGTATTATAATAGTGGCTTAACTAGCTCAACATTAGAATGTAAATTGACTTATTTATTCTCAAAGAAAATAATATTCTCTCCTATGCTAAGATAGATAATTTAAGATTATATTTCCAAAGGGTAAGCCTCACAGCCAGGTTAGGAGGGTGTTTATAACAAGAAGGGAATGAACATTCAAATCCGCATGACTCTTGAATTTCCCCTCATGACACTTCGACTTCTTAGGGTGACCTTTGAACTTATATATGACATTAGAAGAGACATGGTAGCTCTTTATTCTACATGTGACCTTTCATATTCAACTTGTAAAGCTCTTGGACTTCCACATTACATTTTTAATTTTTAGAAATACGTAACTTCCTCCCATATTGTTGGAAGACCCATTGACAAATATGACATTATGTTGACACTTGTACAAGCCATGACTTAAACGCTATGGACCTTCATGATGATGTGAAAATGCCAAGTTTCTCTTCATATTGCTTCCTTGATATATTCAAATTGATCATGCAGTTCATCTTAATCCTCCAATATTTTTATAGATATCAAGTCCTTATATGATCTTCATATTTAATTTCTCTCTGACTAGTGTCCACTTCTAATACTACTTTGGTGCCTTTGACTTCTGGCGTTCCCTTCTTCAAAGTGGCCACCTACCAATACAAACTATCTGCCCAAACATAACCTGTAAATACCAAAGCAGAACCCAAATGAAATTCTAATCATAACAGGGCAATCACTCTAAACCGCCTGGTCTCTGATTCTCCATGCAATGCACAAACCCATTGCTGGTGCCTGGGCTTTGGAGGCAGTTTGTAGATGCAAGTTAATTCTAGAGAAGGGGCGATGCAGGCAGCAATATGTGAAGAATCTGCATGGGGCATATGGCAGGTGTTGGAGTTAAAGAATAATAATGAAGGTTCTCCATTACATTCTGCTGCAGTTAAATTGTGTCCTGAGAGCCAGGAAAAGCACAATTGCAGTGAAAACTTGGCCGCAGACCGTGTTGAAGTATTTCTCTACTGCTGTTCTTGAAAACAGAACAATTTGGTGATGGTGACACTAAGGTTGCCTTGGTGAAAAGTCAGAAAGATGTGAAAACTGTTCTGTGTTGCTGGTGCCCAAATCATGGAGTGGACTGACTAAAAATTTTGGAAAATCGGTGAGGCAGAGGAGCCACATAATTTTGAATAAAAATAAAGAATTACGCAAAGAGACTAACTAGATAGGAAAATTGTGTAGTTTTAAAGGAAGGAGGAGCTTGACGAAGCAACATGATTACAACGCTGTACTTGGAGAAATGACTACACAATGTGGGTTCGAGAGGGAAAGACATGTGTACTAAGGCCTTACACTATGAAATTCGGAGATTCAAGGAGGTAGATGAGAGGAGTTTATTTGGGAAGTATCATCTTCAGAAAATTACTAGCGTGGGGAAAAATAACCAAGAGAAGATGGAACTAGCATGACTTGAACGTGATCACACAATCAAATATTGTCAAAACACTAAAATAGAATCCTTTACCACCCAAAATAAACATGTCCCCATTGAAGTAAGAAAAAACCAACACTTACGACCAAGTGTGAAACTTAAGGTATACTATGTGCCACAAGTGACAACACCAACTAAACAATTCACACGACTTTAGGAATAAGTATAATACATACCCTATGATAAATAGAACAAAATATTACAAGAGAGTACGTCCTTAATATTTTCCCTTCAAGAGTGTACATGTCGATACCTTTTACTAAGATGTGACACATCCCATACCAAAAGAGGATACACTTGTGACGAGGGGGAAGAAAAATTGGAAATGGACACTTGCCAAAAGATAAAGAAATTGAACGAGACACTTGCTATAGTGAAGAGAACACAAAAATTACACTTAGCAAATTGAAAGAAAAGAAAAAAAAATATAGTGTTAAACCAAAATTTACACAAACACATGTAAAAGAAAAAGTGTCTAGGAAGGAACAATTCGAAAACTCACTCTGATAGTAGTACACTTGCAACCAATGTGATAGGGATTGTTAAGTGATATTGTACACTACTGTCGACATAGGTTGTGGTCACATTATCCTTATGGAATTCACAATCACTATCAATAGTGATTTTTTTAAGCCTGCAACCGAGGATTTATGCAATGCCTATCTAGCTTGCATAGAAAGGAGTACATTCGAGGAGTTCATCAAGGGCCGAAAGTGTGTGAGAAAGTAACTTTACAACTTAGAACTAGAGAAGAATACTTGAGAATTTTTCAAAACATCAATTGACCATGAAATGAATATTATTCACATGGGATTAAAAATCATAAGATCCACTATAGAGCGCAAAAATTCAAGCGTAGGAAATTTTCAGTGTTGATTGAAACGTCAACAATTGGTGACAAACTCGTAGAATGCCAACATCTTTGTTTTAGTCTGCTTTATGCACAAGTTCTAGTCAGGGAGAAGTATGGATTCATCATATGGATTAAATTGGCTTACCCATTTGATCATTTCATATATCTAGTCTCTATATTCCTTTCTTGGCTAAACACATTAACAAATCTCACCATATCTCAATTGTTTTCAATCTAGGAAAGGTAATATACGATTGCAAGTTTAAGATGATCAGTTTGTTTTTTCTGTCTGTATTTTTGCTCCCTCTGATGAACCTAGATGGTACCCCTACGGAGTCACTACAAGAAAACAAACTTTTTTCTTTGTTACCATCAACTTGGTTAGTGCCAAGACGAAAGTTGCTTTCTTCACCTATCTACTGAAAACCTTTATCTTATTTCACCCTCTATTTTTTATTTTCTAAATTTCAAAATGTTATTTAGAACATATTCATTTCATTGAATTGGAGCAGAATCCCAACTTATGAAAATATGGGTTGTTCCTTTAGAGATAGGTTATATACCTCTGTGTTGATATTCTCGATATTGAATTTCCCCTTTACTTTCTCTACTTGATTGGATTGGCACGCAAATACCAAATCATTTCAATCTTAAGTTAAATGAATGAGGATTATAGAATAGATGGGGTTGCCATTTTTTTACCGGAAACTTTCCTTTTGAATGTATCAAATTTTCCATTGGGACATCGACCTTCAAGATGTGTATGTAAAGAAGAGGAAGGCATGTAAGAAAAAGTTTCTCATCATCAAAATAACCCTTTTCAAGCTTTTCCATGAAAAGCATTATTATACAAAACAAATAAATAAAAGACAGAAAATAAAAGCGACAAAATTAAGAAAAAAGTAAACATGGCAGAAACCAACAGGAGACAAACAAAGAAAACAAAATGAAATCGCTTGGAGGGTCATGTAATGCAACTAGAGATAAATATATCTAAACCTAGTCCTAAACTATCGAGCTAGAAGTTCAAGGATAAGCATAATGGAATTTCCAATTTAACCACCACATACATGCAGACTTCAAACACAAAGACTCTGAGAAATTAAAACCATATGTTGATGTGTAAAAGTAAAGATAACACTTGAAAATGTTGCATAATGAAGCTGAAGAGTCCTTTTATCAATAGAAAGATGTACCATAAAAACTATTTTAACCAGTTCAAAAATTAAATAATATTCTCTTTGAACAATAATATGCTGGAAGTTCTTGCTGAATTTCCCTTCATCTATGTTTTCAATTCTAGCTAGAATCAAGAAATATAGAGACTTATTATTAACAATGGAGCTTTCCAAGTAAGATTGCTCTAACCATTCAGCAATTAGATCTCAATATTACAAAAAACCAATTTGAAAGCCATGATACTCACGAGAAAATTAATTTTCACTTAAAGCATTCAAGTCACAAAGAGAATATTCTAAGGGGAAATAGATCAAGTCTTTCTCAAAAACATTTTCGAGGATGTTGAAGTATGACATATACATTATATCACACTAGGGTATCAACTATCCAATAATCATCTGAATAATGTAATGATGAATCATGATTATATAAATAGACTTAACAAGTTCAAAAAATGTTTAAAAAAAATATCATCATATGTACTAGCCAGAAAATGATTAATTGATTAACAATTATTAATACAGTGTTATGATCATATTAGTTAATTAAAATATAATACTCTTAATTATTTATGAGTTCCATTGTATATAATGAATTACATGCAGAGACCAAAAAATATAAAAAACTTAGGAATTAAAATTAATTTTGACCACAGTAAATACGAAATAATTTGGAGTATTAGGTTGAAATGGTTGAAACATACCAAATTGATCAAAAATTTATTATCAACATGAGGTTTCGCTCCACTAAATGACTCAAGAATTTGTTATCATTGAAAGAGGAAGGAGGTGTGAGAGATGATTAAATTTATGGCATATAAGAAATGGATAAGAATATGTTTGATCTGTGAAGAGTTTGTGAGGATAAATATACTTCAACCCAAGATGACCTTTACCTTAATAATCAAAATGGCTGGCTTAAAGGTTTTAAAGTATCAAACCACCAGTTATAGTAGGAAGGGATCCACATGATGAAGAATTAATCAAGAAAGAATGTTTTATCTAATCGGATATTCTATCTTGAGGATTAAGAGTATTAATTTGAAAACCATGAAATTAATTCCAAAGAATGAAGTCACACCTAGTGGAAGAATTTTAAGGAGATAATTGTATGAAAATATGGATCAAAATTATTTTAAAATATATAGACAATGTTAACGATAAAAATATACATAACCATCGATAGGATGCAAATTACTTGAATTCCTTATAGGTATCTAAAATTTCTAAATATGGATCATCAAATTTGGTTCGCTTAGAAAAAATAGCAGTGAATGCTACTATGTCAGTATCTAGTAGCCCATTGTGTGACTTAATTCCATTAGCTTAATTATATTTAGATTAATCATATGAATTCTTGATAGATAGAACATTTAGATCCATCGATCCTTAAATCTCCCTTTTCTGTATAGTGGTAACATATTCCTCTTGACTTACAGAAAGATTTATGTGAATGGATAATGAATGATGGAGTCAATATTTTAATCCTCTTATTTTAGAGTCATATTTTTCTCTTCCTATTGTAATCCACAACCATGGATAAATATAAGGTTAGGAAGGAACACGCTATGACTTATCAAACATACTTCAATACAATGAATAATGTGCTAGAAGGTGAAGAGCAATGAAAAGTTTAGAAGGATAAGCACACAACTAAATACGGATCAGGGTTACTTAATAACAATGAATAAATATGCATGTTATATATAGGGTGTTAATCGGGATAGTATTAATAGTCAAAGAGAGGCATACTATTGACATTCGAGATTGAATTTTATTTTCAATCTGATATGCAAATATTAAAGTGTGACAACTTACCTCTTTACGTTTTTTCATTTGAATATGGACAAGTCAAAGGAATTAGAGCATCATCTGAATTGAAGAGTATCCCATCCATAAGTGAACATGTATTTAAAATTTTCTGTCAATGGGGTATATTTTGAAGAGTAAACCACTGGGGAGAAAGTGGAAAATACAAATTGAAAAAATAGTTTTTTTCTTTTTTTCTCTGGAATTTGATGATGAAAATCATAAAATATCTTATTTTACTATTTACTATTATTTTATATTATTCCTAAAGAGGCCCCCTTTTAGACCAAAAAAATTCTCTAATATGACGGGTTATCAATATTAAAAGATCGGTGATCATCTGTAAATGTCAGATTATCATCTTGAAAGAGAAAAATATAGAACATACCTTCAACAATTTTCTCCCTTATATGTCAAATACAATTACCTTGTGCTGATTGTTGCTTGAAACAAACGTTGAAATACAAATATTTTGAAGTAGTTTGATCAAGTGGATCATGAAACAAGGAATCATCAGACATAAGTGGTACATTTTCGAGGTTCACAAAATATGTACAGTCAATCGGGTTCGAATTTGATTTATGTCAGACCTACAAAGCATGGGATCAACCTTCACCTCAGACTCCTTAAAATACCGAACCATTCCAATTTTTCTCCAATATAAAATAGATCATGGAAAGTAATTTGAGGTGGAGAGAATAGATAAGAAATTTGATTTCCTATATTTCCAACTTCAACATCTCATAAGGATGCCCAAATTAGATGCGAGAAAGGAGAATGACAAGGAACAAAATGAATAGTAGGTCCTCTCAAAATTTTGGGGTGTCTCACAGGTCATGATTCTTATAAGTTGGAAGAGCATAAAATTCAAGGGGTTAGATTAAAATTATTTCAGAGAAGAATCAAGCTCTGAAAATTTTCACTTACTCAGAGTACAAATTGAAAATCTTCTTAGGAAACTCATAACAAAGGTGAAAAAATCGATTAGAAAATACGTAATATTCCCCTAGTTTAATTTGGAGCTGATTTATTCTAACTTATACCTTATTGATAATAATACTTGTCAAGACTTCCGAATATCATAACAAGTTTCTCAAAATATGCACATCTATAAATTCACAGTAATGTGTTGCACCATTTCTTGAATTAAATGACCTTCATATTGTGAGTGAATATTGGACAGAAATCCTTACAACGTATTCCATTATAAAAACAAAAATAGAAAATTAAAACATATGTCAGAAAATAAACAGTCCAACCTCACCATCAAAAAAAAATTGAGATAACTTACGAATAATTTTCCTTGGGATGGTAAGGCTAATATCCTTACAAAAAACATCTTAGGTTTAACAGTCCGGAATAGGCCATTTAACACGGGATATTAAAGAAACGGACTCAATTGGCACAACTTGTCATTGGGTACTCATGCTTATTTTCAACTACTATTTGACTGGGAAATCAATCAATAGAAGAGGTATTCTACCCGATATGAAGTCCTATTAGACCTCTTGCCACAGGAGTAGGAGCACAGTCTGTATGAGATCTTAATGTAAATGTTCTTGAGGTTTGGAAATTACAAATGTTAAAATTGGACACAGAGATTTGTATTACTTTAAACACATACAACATGAAAAATAAACTCTAATATACATAAACAAACAATTACACCATAAAATAAACACAACATGAATGATGAATGAGTTCACCCCACACTACATCATGGCTAAATCAGTGATTGACCCCTCTTTCATTATACTAAAAATGAGTGATTACATATATTTACGGTGATCAAATGGCTTCAAAACCCCACTCAACCCAGAATACCTAAAAATAAGATATCAGCCTCTTCACAGTCCAGGTGGTGTTAAAGCCCAGAAGTTCAGGCCTCCCTAGTTTTCTTGCTAACACTTTCACCAACTTCCCAAAATCCATTGATCCTATAATTTTTCCACGATTTATTCATGAGTGACAATTTCTTGGATTTTAGGAAGCAAATTTCTGGACACTTAAAATGGCCAATAACTCCATAAATCTGAATTTGAAACTATAATAGTATGGCACTAATTAAATTTATTTAATAAAAAAATACCGAAGCCGGTTAAGTTAACTTTTAGTTTGTGATGAGCGATAGAAAATACATTACTAGTGGTTAATACGAAGGACTACCTTTGCACTCTGTGGTATTTAGAAAATTTTGTATGGTGTTAACCTATGGGGGTTCGGGGCTAAGCCCTGGCCTTCTCAAACTCCAACGAACATAAATTTTAAATACATGTTCGTTGGCATAGTTTAACAAGGAATGATGGTAGTCCAATGCGAGGCATTATGTTGTTATGAGATAGGTCCCTATTTTGAACCCTTTGCGGTACAATTTGACCTTAAACCAATTTTAGAAATTTAGTGCTACCATGCTTTTCCTACGGTTGGGCCACATGCCAACATGTGATTTAGCTGTCATTCAACTTGATAAATTCATTCAATGTCAACCTAAATGAAAATCGAATAGTGGTGAGGCACGATTGACTCGATGTACTAGCCAACCTTTGACCATTTAACCATACCCGATGGGTTATGCAGATGGCGACTAGGAAACCTACACAATTTTGTAAATTTTTTTTTTCCTATTTGAAATAAATGAGAATGTTTACGGGAACTATCTTATTGGTTTTATACACAAAACCAGTTGTGTCCGAATTGGGAACGATGAGATCACGGACGCTTAGGTTACACCACATCCTAACAACTTTAATTTTTAGCATAATTTTGAGCACCTGATCACTCCCCCACTGGTAGCACTGGACCCAAAATGTCACTTTCAATTTTCAATAGATGAGGCCCTGGTTCCCTCACCTTTTTTCCAATCTCGATCCATTGCCAGTTTTTGTGTGGATTTGTTCCTTTCAGCCCTTACAGAAGGTACTCCACATTCCCCCATTTTGAATACCTTGTTCCTCTGTCAAGAATGATTGTCTTATTGTGGTTAATCAAGGTATTTAGGAAGAAAATTCCTCAATGGAAGGAATCTAAACATTTTATCCTTGATCTTCAATCGAAAGGGAGGCTCCCATACAACCTCAATTTCTCAACATTAAAAAAAACACAAATTTGCATATATGACAAGAAATCCAACCTAAAAAGGAATTCTCACCAATCTTTTTCTAAAATTTGGAATGGACCATATCAAATTGGTTTCATTTTACGTTCTCCTTGAAGCCTTTATTTTCTAATGTGAAGCCAAACTTCATCTTTGACTTGGAATGTTTCGATCCTTATTGTGTGTTTTGGTACTTAAATGGATTTTTCAATTTGTTCTTGAACTTCTTGATGCACAATTAGATTTTTTCAATGAACCTTTTAGCTTTTTCTATGTTACTATAACCATCAATATCAAAATCCTTTCCAAAAAATGGAATCCAAAGTAGATTTAGTAAAGTATCCCAAACATGCCTCAAATGGTGATCTTTGAGTTGAAGAGTGCTGACCAGGTTGTAAGCATGTTGAGTATGGTACAAGTTTTCATCCCACAACTTAGGATGCTTGTTCTAATAACCACGAAGGAGATGTATCACCATCCTATTCACCACATATGTTTGACCATTTGTTTGTGGATGAAATGTTGTACTCTTTTTCAATTTGGTGTCCATAAACCCCCACAAGTTTACCAAAGTTCCCAACAAAAAGATAATCTCCCATCACTAACAATGGAGGTGGGAAATCTAAAATACACCCATACATTCTGAAATAATAAGCTGGCCGATTTGTTCATCTTTAATTTTATTTTTACATGGCATCAAAATAAAATTTTTCTTTGAACTTATCCACAAATTCAAAAAGATAATCATGATTCCTTTTTTGAGATAGGAAAGACACCCAAAAAAGTCCATAGAAACACTCTCCAATGGATGAGAAATTTACTAAAAGTGATGTGTATAATCCTAAATTTCTATTTCTGAAAGCAGTGACAGCATAATAAACAACCTCTAATAAAACATGACACTTTCAATCATACAAGACCAATAATACCTCTATAGATGTGTCATCATCTTAATTACTGCTTGAAATTACCGACGATAAAAAAAGAAGGAAGTATGTCTATTATAATATTTAATCTTTCTCCCTATGGAATACAAATATTACCAAGATGATACAATAAGTTATCTTGCATGTGATAATCCAATTCCTCTACTTGTTTCCTTGACTTAATGTTGCATATACATCTTGAAAGTCACTACCTTAAGCATATTTTTCAACATAGCTCTCATAGAAAAACATAATTATGCTTAAGGATAGTATAGCACTTAATAACAATAGGCCTAGAAATCATGTCAAAAAATTATTGTAGATACCTTTCTTATACCTTAAGCATGAAGTGGAATTGTTGAAAGAAAACCCATCCATCGAAAGTACCTTTTTCTTGCAACTTTGCTTGCGATTGCAAGTATTACAATAGTTGATGATGAGTGTGAATATGTTGTTTCCTTACCCATCAGTATTGTTTCCATTTTTTCACAATTTGCACCAATGCATACAACTCCTTGTCATATGTAGGATAATTAATCACTACACAATTAAAAGTTTCCGAATGAAAACATATGGGCTTACCATGTTGCATGAGGGCCACAACGCCAAATGGCACAATCATTAGCATCGGTCTGAATCTCAAATGTATATCTCAAGTATAGAAGTGCAAGTATTAGGGCTGAAGCTGACATTATGTTCCTTCAATGCAACAAATTCCTTTTTCTGTTTGCCTCCCAACTACAGGACATTTTGCTTCACATTTTTCAGTGCACATGCAATGGAGATGTAATAGAAGATAAGTTAGCAATAAAATTCCTCCAATAGTGGGATGCTCCCAAAATATTCTTGCTATAAAATGTAAATATTTTGGTCTTTGGCCAATTCAAAATGACATCAGCCTTGGAGGGATCTATTTTCAATTCACCTCCTCCAAAGTATGACCCAAACACACTAAATAAGTGTTTCCAAAAATCCCATTTTGAGAAACTTTATAAAAGAATGTTCTTTCTTCAAAAGACATCAAGTACCTTTTTGACATGCATGACATTTCTTCAATATATTTACTAAAAAATCAAGATTTCATCTAAGTAGACTATCACAAACTCAACTATAAATGGCCTCAATACATCATTCATCACATGCATAATGTAAGATTCCAAATTTGACATGTTTATTGAATATTATAGTTCTTACTGATATTTCTTAACTAAGTAAATAAATGGGTGGAGGGACCCATAACCCATCAATATGAATAAATCAATCCTAGGAGTGTGAACATAGTCAAATGCTTATTAGACCTACATCATGGAATAGTGGAGAAGCTTATTAATGAATTAAGAGTGGAGGATAAATATCATTAATAAGAAAAACATGGAGATATGGAGTCAAATAAGATCTAGGAGGACTAAAATTAATATTATAGAGAAATAAATGATACGATGGAGGAAGTGGTGCATTAATGCACACATGATGGAGAGGAGTGCACATTAAATGTAGATATCATGGAGATCGGAGAGACTACACGGTCAACATGGAGACCTACATCCACATGTACGTAGATATGAGGTGGGACAAGACATGGGAAGGCTCAAAATATATATAACAATTAAGATGAAGGAAACATCGAAGGAGGCTTTGTATTATCTATTTTAGATCTTTTTAGATCTAGATTTGTCGTTGACATTTCTATGCACGCTTATGTTGTTTAGCTAAGTTTGTAGTATTGTTTATCATAGGGTGTTTTCGAGGGAATCCACCCTTACCCACGGGGGACTTCGAGTGCCTACTCTTGGAAGGTTATTTTGAGCTTCCATTCATCTCATCAAAAATTGGTGCCACATTGTTCCTACGATGCAGCCCCATACATCCCCTTAGAAATAACACATTTTTGCCGTGGGGTTTGAGAGGAGGAGGTTGTCCTTCGGTATTTCGGTAGGACTAGGTGAAGGATTCATCCTGTCACCTTGAGCTTCAATATCAGCCTTCCATCACTTCATATCGATATCGGGCATCGAATAGAAACATATCACCTCCATGGAGCATTAGTCCTATCGAGGATTGTGCGGTCTAGTCTTGTAGATCCATTGGAGGAGGAAGTTTCCGGTGCTTCGGATATGGAAATCCTATGAGGGTTCTTCCCCTCACCTTGTCCTTATTATTTCCATCACTCTTGAGGGCGAGTATATATATTTTGTAGTAGGCATCAACCTCTCCCTCCCATACATATTGGCAGTTTTTCTAGGCCATTTTTTGTATTACTAGCAGTTGTCGTCTTGAGAGGAGGAAGAAGAAGCTAGATCTCGAGCTTAGCTTGGATATCGAGAAGGAGGGATAAGCCTTCAGCTTATAGATATAATCTATAACACATTGCAACCATCTCCCATAATTTTATTATTTATATCTACATATCCCAATAGTCGAGGGGATCAAACCCTAGGAGTGAATTTATGATGTTCTTAGATCTAGATTTCCTTTGCAGGTTATCTTGGGTTTCCATCATAGTGCCAGGATCTGCAATCTTGGCATCATCGAGCTCTAGAGTACCATATATCTACATTTTTCCCTTTCATCCACCCCGGTTGTAAGATCATCATTAGTGAAGGGATAGCTCCGGTTACGCAATTCACGATTTGGCATGATTTCGGGGCCATTACTGAAGCCACTTTCTTCGCTTAGTGCTTCTATTTTATGCCTTTGTACTATCTCTTATTCATATCCACACATAATAAAATGGCTCACCTATTCTATGTATATATATATCTATGTTGATCATAAATCATGTGTACATAATGTATTGTTTCAAAATATTTTTTTTGTGTATTACTACATTCTCCCTTTTGGGATATTATAGTGGTATGAGAGTATGATCTTTGGCTCAACTTGTGGACATTCTTGACAACATATGAAAATAATATAGTAGAGATACGTAAATAATGGATGGATTAAGTTTTTTTGCATCTTTTTTTAGATATATGAAGGGTATCTCTAAGGAGATCAATGAAATGAAGATATAAATGTAAAATGAAACCTCTAGAAGGTTTCGGAATTGAAGAAGATCGATTACTTCTTGATGGCGACCAAAAAATACCGGAAAGCATAGAGCTCCTCGAAGATCTACTATGCCCACTTTATTTGATGAGGAAAGTGAATGGTATGGAGATAGAAAGAAATTTTAGCCTGAGAAACTCATGAGACCCTAAGTCTATATCTTCGAAGAGTACGAAAGCACGGTCTAGAGCATTCAAGGAGAATCCAATTCTCCAACAGGTTTTCCAAATCAGGGAAGAATGGAGATCTGATAGTAATAGAAGGAAAAGCCACAAATGGAGTATATTTTCCTACATTTGATGGATATTTCTTAAGCAAAAAAAAAGGCTTGTAGGAAAGAGTTAGATGCATTCTTAGGGCTACATCATGTATTTAGAAAGTTGTTCGAATTGCATATCTTCTACCTACAAGGTGAGGCAAATGAATGATGGTTTGGTCACATGGAGCATGAAAAATTGACTAGATATTAAGACTTCTTTCAAAAGATAAGGAAGGAGTTTTTAGAAGGAATCGAGAGGCATTTCACAAAGAGGCATTTTCTGAGAAGGCAAGGGAGAATGTCATTCTTTTGACTTTGGAAAAGAGTCTTCATTCTGCTAGGCTGCCGAAGTACTTGTATCGGGGAGAAGAGGCACTTGAATAACTGAGTATTCTTAAGCTCTTGACATATAGAGTCACATGCACGATTCGGGAGATGCATGAGGAAGGAGGGTAGATTCCGGTCTTTGGTACATTGATAAAATCGCAACCATCACTCTTACTGTGATTCTTGAGAAGATCATTGCACGAGATGAAGGAACTCTTATTAGTCTTGCAAGATGTCCCAAAACATCATTTGGTCCAATGTTTGCAATCATTTCCATCCCCATATTGTTTCAATACCTCTTATTAAATCTTGCAGGAACATACCATCGAGCCATGCATAACCAACGATTAGAGCAACATGCTAATTTGAAGTAGCAACCTATCCTTTGCGCAAAGGACCCTTGATATAATCAAGGAAAAGATGAAAGAGATATCCTAGTTTTCATTATTACTGAGCTACACTCAACCATTTTGAGTTCAAGTGTGGAGTTTCGAGAAGATGGGATGAGTATGATCCTATGTACAATGCTGACTATGAGTGCGACGTAGCACCATGTCGATGAACAACGAGATTCATCATTTTTGTGGAAACCCAAAAGTGATGAGAAGATGACCCATTCATTGTTTTAGCATTCCAATGGAAGCTTCACTGTGAAGCATTGGAGAGTCAGGTGATAGATGGTGTATACATCTTGAGATGGGGAAATATTTTCCCTTTTCGGGATGACACCTTCTCAATGAGCATCTCACATCTCAAAGAGAAACTTCTACCTCTGGCTATATTCGAACCTTATGGGTTTGTGGGGTCAATGATGAAAAATATATCATGGAGAGATGTCATGGGGGGTGCACTTTATTGCTGTCTGTGGGTAGAAAACATCTGACGGTTTGAGGAGGTTGGTGTCCTACAAAGGGAGGATACCAAGTTTATGAAATAGGATTGCATCATGCACATTGGAATGAATGGATGTTTATGTGTGGAGCAAGGGGTTGCCTGCAAAGCCACTTGCCAGAGCTATGATATAGGCCAGCAAGAAGCTTAGCTATGATGGTTTCTCTTGGAGGTGAAGTGGTTACTACCCAACAACATATTTTTTCATGATCCATGCCTTTCACAACAATTTGTGAGAGGTAATGAATGAGGAGAGCATGGTTACGTTGTACTCTTTGGTGGTATGGTTATTACCTAATAGATTTTATTTATTTTATCCATACCCTTTATTAATGGAAAATTTAGTAAAATAAGGCATGTTTACTTTTATTGGTACTCAAAGATTTTGGTCATCACATGACATGTCCACATTTATGTGTTTTGTGTGTTTGAACATGGAATAACACTCTCATGATGTGTGATAATTGGGTTTGTTTTTATTGGGATGATATGACATTCCATTTCAATCAATAAGTTATTTCTCCATGATCCACACATGATAATGTGAAAAGGAAGGAAGAGATTTAATTTCTATGGTTACTCTTGGGAGAGTTTGAGAAACTGACATACTCCCCTACCTTGCATGATAATGATGGAGGATGGCAAAAAAAGAAATTCCTCTGATGGCTCTTATTGGGAGAGTATGGAGACCGCAAGGTGGCATGATGATGATGTGGTGGGGCAGCAAGACACACTGTTGCGATGGATTCTCTTGAGAGAGAATATATGGCCAACCCACTTGGTATGAGGATGGTATAGTGTGGCATCAAGAAGCTTTGCCGCAATGGCTACTATTTGGTGAATATGGTTTGACATATTTCATGTCTACCCATATGTCTCTACTTCTTATTTTTCACAATGGTGGGATGATGCTTGGATCCAACAAGGCCAACAAGGCTAAAGATGGAAGCATGGAGAGACATATTCTACTTCATGAAGCACGATGTGGAGCAATGTTTTGTGAATTGGGACTTTCCTTTTGTGAACCACTTAATTTCATGTATGTCATGTATTGATGATGATGTTGGACAACATGTGGTTGTCACTTGGAACTTCATTAAATATGAGGACATCTAACTACACAATTGGAGGTCACTCTAGACATTTTCTGAAGAGGCAACTTTGGAGATAGGAATGCATAACATATTGCAACAAATGAGGAGGCATTCAGCAGCAGGGATGCCATTTGGAAGGAGATAGATGGCTAGAGCATCTATTTTTTCAGTTTCATAAAGGTCAAGCAACATTTTGGCGGGGGCTAAGCAATATTCGAAATTGTGCTCTTGTTTTATTTGGAATATTAGAGCTCTTACTTGCCTTCCTTAATGGAAAGTAAATAAATTGGTGGAGGGACCCATAACCCCTTAAGATGAATAAATCCACTCCTAAGGTGTGAAAATGGTCAAATATTTATTATACACGACATCCATGGAATAGTGGAGAAGCTTATTAATTAATTAAGAATGGAGATCAAATAGCATTAATAATAAAAAAGAAAAACATGGAGAGGTGGAAAGAATTGACAGATCTAGGAGGACTCAGGGTAAGTCAGAGAAATAAATGATGAGATGATGGAGGAAGTGGTGCATTAGTGCACACACAGTGGAGAGGGTGAACATTAAATGCGTAGATCATGGAGATCATGGAGAGACAATGCAGTAAACATGGAGACCTATGTCCACATGTGCGAGCGTAATTATGAGGTGGGCCAAGGCATGGGAAGGTTCACACTATATAATGAAGATCAAGGGAAACATTAGAGGAGGCTTTGTATTATTGATTTGAGATTTCTTTAGATATATATTTGTCATTTTGACATTTCTATGCACACTTATCTTTGTTTAGCTAGAGATGCAACGATGTTGATACATACCAGGGTGTTCCCGGCGGGGAATCCCACCCTTACCCATGGGGACTTTAATACCTACTAGGGGAAGGTTATTACGAGCTTCCATTCATCATGAGGCATTCTTTGCGAAGTTTTCCTACTTTACGCAGCCCATACATCTCGAAATAACCCATTTGCATTAGAGTTTGAGAGGAGGAGGTTGTCCTTTAGTATTTCAGGCGAGAATCGGTGATTCGTCCTATCACCTTCAGATTCAAGATCAAATTTCTAGAAATTCCTTATATGTAATAGGAATCGGGGACAAACATATCACACCTCCATGCGGTAGCAATCTCATCGAAGTTGCACGGTCAATTTGAAGATCCATTATAGAGGAGAGGAAGTTTCCGGTCGCCGATTCCAAATCTGTGAGGTATACTCCCCTCACGTTTTCCTTATTATTTCCATAATTATTGATGCGAGTAGGAAATATTTTGCGGTAGGCATCAACCTCCCTCCCCGGATAACATATTTTTCATTTGTGTAGGCGGTTGTCATCTTGAGGAGGAAGAAGATAGATCTCATGCTTCTAGCTTGGAGATCTTAAGGGGGATAAACTCTCAAAGAATAGATCTGATCTATAACACATGGAATCCATCTCACGTCGGATTTATTCTTGATTTTCATAGCTTAGAATTCAAAGGATCAATCCCTAGGAGGGTGAATTTTTTATGTTCTTAGATGTGGATTTGCTTTTTCTCGGTTATCTTAGGTTTCCATCATGGTACATGATTTGCAATCTTGGCATCCTCGAAACTCAAAGCACCATATGTATTAATTTTCCCTTTCATCCAAAAGTTGTAAGATCATCATAAGCTAAAGGAAAACACGGTATAGAGCTTCCAGTGACTCCGAGTTATGTAGTTCTGGCATGATTTTGGGGTCGTCCCAGGCCACTTTCTTGGCTTAGTGCTTATTTTATGCATTGTTGTATCTCTTATTCATCTCCACATAATAAAATACCTCACCTATTATATATATATCTATGTTGATCATAAATTATGTGTACATAATGCATTTTTTGAAATATTTTGTTTGTGTAATATTGGATTCTCCCTTTTGGGATATTACACATAAAGGTAGTTAGGCATTGCAAAGACCAAAAGGAATAACTACGATTCAAACAAACCTTGTTTTTTTTTTTATAATTTTTTCTTCCCTATGTCACCTTTAGAAATTATGTTTTGTTGATATCTCCTCCTTAAGTCCAAATTAGTAAAATACTTTTTCATCTTTCAATTGATCAAGTAAATAATCTATTGTAGGAAGTGGGTAACGATTATTTACCATAATTTTTTCCAATGCACGAGTTGACACACATGTACCATGTTCCCATCCTTATTTTGCACCCAAAACACTAGATGACCACATGGAAAAGTACTTGGTTTGATGATCCTTTTTTCAAAAACCCTTTAATTTTTCTTTTAATTTACACTTTCCATCACTCACATCTGGCCACATGCCAATGTTAGGAAGAGGACAATCTTGCTGCAATTGTATTTCATGTTGGATTAGCTTCTTGGAAGGAAATAATTTTGGCTCCTAAAACATCTCTTAATGTTGATTTAACAACCTCAACCAAATCATATTTTAAACTTGAGTCACAACCTTGAAAAACTTTATTTTCAACATCATTATTTCTTTGACCATTAAAGAAAAAAGTTCTTGCAAGAGTTAATGATTCTCTTGATTTGTTCGACATTTACAAGTGAATGATTTTAGTTTCACTATCAATGTGCTCTAACACTGTATATACCATATTTTAACAAGTGATACTTGTTTTTTTCCTTGGTGATGGAAAATAACTTTTCTATCATACAAATAGACTTCCCAAAACAATTATGGAAATATCAAGTGGAACTACATCAGTTTAACTTCATTAAATTTTGTTGTAATTGCAAATATAAGTATACATTTCCTCCTAACTTGTAAGTTTTCATTCTTGCATATCCAACCTAAAGGATAAGGTCTTGTACAAGGAATGGTTTCTAAGTTGAATTTCTTTTTACAAAGTCTTTGGAAATGGAATTTTCTTGTGAACCACTATCGAAGAGTGTATAAGTTTTGGTGTGCTTTAAATTGCCGAATATGGAAAAATTAAATTCTAGTTTTTCTCATCTTGATTATCATCGGGACAACTTTGAAGAGCTAGTCCTTGCTATGTCTACCTTTAATTTCCATTGTTGTGATCTTTGCTTGACTCTGAATCATAGCCTAAGTCATGTTGTGTAGTTTCAACCTTCTTTTTTCTTCCCCTTTTTTTTTTTAAATTCTTTCATTTCATCTGAGGATGTAGCTTCCAAAAATGAGCTACATCATGACCCTCTTAAGGAACAATGTTTGGATGTTAAATTTTCTCCCTCCTTATTCCTGAGATGCATTCTTCTTTTCTTTCCCTTTCAACTTACTCTTACCATTGTCTCCACTTGTGAATGGCTTAATTCTACCCTCTTGTGGAATGTTTATCCTTTGTTGATTAAAGATGTATTTCTTGAACCTAGGCAACCTCATTTAAAATTGTAGGATTGAACGCAAGGAAAATATGCCTTAAATAAATATGCTTACCAGTATATTTTAACAAAGATTCTTGTGTGATAGTGTACACCTAATATCAAGCATCTTCTTCTAA